>CM025785.1:4832631-5011285 GCA_014636745.2 Centella asiatica
GGGGAATAAATGACCCATCGGGGAATAAATGACCCATCGGGGAATAATCGGGGATTAACAGAATATCTCATCGGAGATTACGGATATCTCGTCAGGGACTAGCAATATCTCATCAGAGATTAACAATATCTCATCAAAGATTAACTGCAGAGCCTGCTTCTGCTATAATGGAAGACTTTAACATGAACATCTCTGATTATGATGTCTCATGATGATGCAAAAAGCATTAATCTTAGCATAAATCTTCGATGTTATGCATGAAAGAAAACTGAATAGAACACTAAGTTCTTACCTCTGCGTTCTCAAAGTGGAATCAAAGCTTTTTTGAGAAAATTCTCCGAAAGAAAATCTCGGAAGTTTTCAGAGATAACAATTTTGATGAAACTCTTAGGAGAGAGATTTGGTAAAGAGTTAGAATATCACTTCGGATGGGGTATTTATAGAGTTAAAAAGTAGTAAGCTACGATTAAACTTGATATAAGATAATTGGTTGATTTGGACGGTAAATACGGCTGCTCATCATGATCTCTTAGCAGCTAAGCACGTATAAGCAGCTGCTGTCCTTCATGCACAAACTTGCCACCTAAATCATACACGTAGTTATAAAGCTACGTAATCCTTTCATTCTCCTCCTTGTAGATCAATTAATCTTATATGGGATTTGCTAATCCCCTTTTGATACCTTCTCAAGGATTTAACCTTATAATCATGAGTACCACATTATCATAAAATTCTTTTTGAAAGTATATGAATTTATCATTCATATCCAAAAGAATTAGACTCCATGCAAAAATAAGATAACATAAAATAAGATTTGCCACAAAATATATTATCTCATCTTATAAAACAAATTTACAATTTTCGGGTTCTCACAATGAAAGTGTTCGTCCCTACGTCTGCAGTTGAGTCCCCTAGTATGAAAAGGGAAGGAACCGACGCACTTGACAATCGAGGGATGAAAATGGCTAACACAATGGCCAGAAAAAGTGACGAAGCAATATATTGCTCTGCCATGAGGAAGTCAAGTTACTTAAATCTTATGAAAAGTTTTCCTTTTCTGTTGTCTACTTAAAATGGTCAGTTTGGTGCTAGTGCAGACTTCACTTCAACCCTCCCAAGAATTTATAGCAACCATTTCCAAAGAGTTTTCAATTACATTCAGAAACCCACTCGTATGTGACAAGAATTGTTGTTATCAAGTGGACGGATTTGCTTTAGCAATGGTCCTATGTCCATCAAACTTTTTACTGATCTGCCCCTACTATACTGCTTTAAAGTGTCACTGCCTTGATAAAACTTGGATATAAAGCAAGATATTTGATCCGGTAACCTGATGTTTGTTGCAGTCACATACAACGGTTCAAAGGGTAAAATAAGATTTTCACGTTCGCCAGTGGGAATCAAGAAAAGATCAAAAACTTGTGCACATGTTAAGCATTAGACAAACTTTAGATTATCCAGGCGGCACACAAACAAAATGAGAAGGAATAGTTGTGAAATACAAAGATGTAGGCACGCATAGATAGGTTTAACTTGGTCAAGATTGCCGGCATATTAACATTCACAGCCTTATTTGTTACAAGGCTTTTTGCATTTGACTTTATCTTTCTCATCACGAATCTGTACGGAGTAGTTTGTTCTTCTTCATAACGAGAAAAAATGGCCTTTTTCGGATTTGTTATAGTGCTTCATGTGCTTCCTGTACTTCTATACCAAAGCCCTTCCTTTCATCTTGATTCTGGTTTGTACAATGATATTATGAATTAAAATTTATACGGCAAAAATGTGTCAAATCCCTTTTGACACCAACGGATGAAACCCACTGTTTATATTCTAGTCTGCGATATGACAAAATTTTAAAATATAACAAATTAAACGTACAAAAACTTTGTCGAATTCTGAGTAATCAAAGCCAATTGATGTCCTCTTGTTACTTACTACTAATGAAAAGAACAAGCATAATCTTAAAGGTCCCTACAAAGTACAAAGAATAAATTGGTTTTAACTTCTTGGCTTGTTGCAGAAAACAGATGCCAGGAACAAGCAGATCCATTTTGGCGACAAGCATGTGACTACAGTACAAGGGTCAATTCCGAAATAATGTCATCAGTGCTCTTCAGTATCTTGGCAGCTTCTTAAATAGGCGGTATACTTCTGCCTATAGCCCGGCCACAGAGCAAAGTATTCTCTGGAATAGCATACTCGTCCCTGGGGGAGTACACTGGGGTATAAACTCTCAGATAAAATTGTTGACCAAGGTATCGTCGTGCCCAGTACTCACTTCTGAAGTTCCACATCCCCACATTATCAAGTGGTATGTAAATAGCTGTCCATGATCTAGGATATACCTTCACAAAGTTCAACTCAAATTTACTACAATGTGATATTAGTAAGTCAAAAAAATTACGCTTGTTGATGCTACTACTGACCTGTGTTGTGCAACGTGGAATTGCATCTACAAGATTGTATTGTTTCCGCGATGCAGTACTCCACAAACCTCTATCCATCCTGCATTAAATGTTGATTCCTTATATCAATACAAAAACTTTATTTTTCCAGAGTAATTGACATTCTTAATATTATTGTTCTGATGGTGTTATTATTTTTTACCCGACAACAAAAAAAGCATAACCATCAAGGTGCCAGGATTGAGTGAGGCATTCATGATTTTCGAGCACAATCTCCACAAACGATCTGTAGTCAGCACCCATGACTGACGTGTCAAGGTGCAAGTGCTGATCACTTGGGAAGTCAGGGATGCTTCCAACACGAAAAACATCAGTAATGTTGAAGAAGTCTGCAAGTTTAAGTGGCGTATCTGCTGGAATGAAAGAGACACTATTAACACCATATCTCTGCTTCCCATCAACTTGAGCTGCTGAATTAACTAGTTTGATAGTTCTATTAACACTGATGGTTCCATAATGGTATGATCCTTGTGGGTTTGGTCTCGGTCCACTTGCTGTAAGATTAGTCCTGAAAACAACACATAATTTCGTAATACAATTCATTCAAATATTAAAACTTCTCCTGTAGGCGGCATTAGTTTTCTAAACATTATACCAATGTTCCTTCAAAAAATGTACCTTATGGAACGAGCTTGGTATAACGATCTACGAATGTCATGCTTTGGAAACATGGGAGGCAGAGCAGAAACTGAAACTGGGAGAGTAGGAACTGGCATATCAGAATTGCAGTAGTGAAGGATGGCAGTTGTGGTGAGGACTTGGGGCGTGAAGAGGGTGGAAACCACAATAGAATAGTCCTTATCAGGCTTGTTTGCAGTAACTAACACGGAGTAAGATTGGCCAACATGAATATCTAGTGATGAATAAGCGTTTTGCACAGTATGAGTCCCTTCTACTTCAATCAACTTCATCTTGTGACCTTGAATGCGAAAATTTAATGAATTTTGTAACCCAACATTTGATATTCTGAGTCTGTATGTTTTCCCTGTAATGGTCATTAGAAATTACATTCTTTCACTAACTAAAGGAATAAACCAGGAAGTATTACAAAGAACTTGAAGTGTACTGTTTACCTTGTTCAACAGTGAAAGATGCACCATCATTTCCCTTGCCGTTGATTAATATTCCATCAGGAAAATGCAACATTTTGCCATGGTCTAAAATTGATTTCAATCTCTGCAAAAACCAAACAAGTTAAGTCCTTGCACGTTCAACCGAGGAAGTAAGTTGTTCAGAAAAATATAAAAATGGAAGACAAAATTACCCTGTGATCGGATTTGTACCAGTCACCGATAAGAAGAGTGAAATCGCCATCGGGTTCAGGAAAAGGAACAGGAACTAGAGGGGCGGAGAGGATTCTAACACCTCCAAAACCACCAGCAGCCTTTTGGAAGGCCAGAGAAGGGAAATAAAAGAAGCTGCCAATTTGATCTTTTACTTGCATTTTGTAAGTAAAGTTTTTCCCGGGAGGGATTGGACATGTGGTTCCATACACTCCATCCTCGTACGAGTTTTTCCTCTGTTGTATTCCATTCCTGTATCATAAATACGTTTTCTTAAAAATTCTACAAGGAAACAGGCTGCAGATTATTTTAAGAAATGCACCATCATTCTCTATATAATATATACACACAACATATAGGCTTAAAATCTCAATAACTACTAACCATGAGAGTAGGAATGGTTGTGTCAAATGATTATGGACATTGACAACAACGTTGTCATTCGTACAACATATGACATCAGGTCCAGGAAATTCACCATTTATCAAAATCCCCTGCCATGCACGTTATTCACAAAAACAATTAAATAAGTCCCAATCATGAAAAAGCGATAATATATTATATAAGATTTCACTATTTATAAACATAATCAATCATATACACAAAATATATACAAAGTCAATTAATCATTATTAATTACCGTTTGCTTAACGCCCATAGGATATATGTCACCGTATGTAACATTCCAATCGTAATATCTGTAAGGACTCTCTGCTCCGACGAACGATGTAATGGTTAGGCTAATAACCAATATATGGAGTAGATGATAATTCCACATTACCAAGAGCTCAAAGTTATTATTATTTGTTTTTTTTCTTCCCAGAAAATTAAAGAAACTAAGAGGTTAGAGATGGACCGAGAATATCTGAAGGTCCAAGTAATAGTAGATAATCATGCAAGCTAGACAGAATATATACTGATAAATACTATATACTCTCATCAGTTTCTCCCTCCAATCTTCTGTTATTTTATTTTTCAATTAATTAAGCAGTAGAGAGTTTGAGTTCGCGAGGACAACTATTTTACTATTTAGTACGATCCTTTCATTGACGCCAACTAGTGTCGGGTGCCACGTATTGTTCAATTCAGTTAAACCCATTTACATGGCTCTATCTGGGTTGGGCTTCTGTATTTTGAAAAATAGGCCAGACACTTTTAAAGCCTATATTTTATATAGGTCCAGCCCACTTACCTCAAAACGACGTAATAAAACAAGAAAATGGTTCGACACCACTAAGATACGAGCAAAATATTTTAGTATAAACTCAAATATATATTTTTCATTGGCAGTTTTACGATCGATTACATATTTAACGAAGAGTCTAATAAATAAAATTAAAATTAATATAATGTCTGATTAAAATTTAATTCAATTATCAATTGTTATTGAATAGACCAGCGGTCAAATACAAGATGTTATATATTGATATTAATTGAAAAACAAGTACTAAAAAAATATGTACAATCAAAAGGAGGATATACACGGCACATTACGTTTTGGATTTATTTCAATTATTGTACTTAAGATATATGAATAATAAGTCATATAATAATAGCAAAAATATATCAAAGACCATATAAATTGGAACCTCATATTTTCAAAGACATTATTAAAATACTGTGATTTTTTAAAATTCTGTAAGTCGGTTGCATCATGAAATACTGGCCACAGAAAATGAAATAAAAAAGAGAAATTAACTGGATGAAAAAAAAAGTGAAGAAGTATGGGCCCAGCAAATATTGGATGTGGTTTCTTATCTCCCACAAAACACAATCCAATCTTCATGGATTACGCACCACCACCGCTTACGTACTCCCCAACCCATCACTCCCCTGAAACTACCGTCGACCACAAACCCCATTTCCATTCCAATCCATCGCCACCGCCACCTCCACCTCCACCTCCACCTCCACCTCCACCTACTACTACAATACATCCACTCAAATGGAAGCTCAAGCTCTGTTTGCCAGCCCAGCTCTCTCCCCCTCTCTCAAGCTCTCTCCCAAAATCCTCACCTCATCGTCACTTCTTTTACCCTTCTCTCTCTCCTCTCAAATTCTTCACCACCGCACTTCTCTTTCTCACCGCCTCAACCTCACCGTCTCTGCCGCCGTCGAAACCCCACAACAGGAACAATCATCTCAATTCCAAGACTACGATGAAGACGAATCCTACGGCGAGGTCAACAAAATCATCGGCAGCAGAGCATCTCCCAACGGAATGGAGTATTTAATCGAGTGGAAAGACGACCATGCCCCCACATGGGTCCCATCCAATTTCATCGCCAGCGACGTCTTGGCCGAGTACGAGTCTCCCTGGTGGAACGCGGCTAAGAAAGCCGACGACTCCGCTCTCCGCCAGCTCATCGAAGGCGCCGACGGCAGAGACATCGATGCTGTCGACGAGAACGGCCGCACGGCCCTAATTTTTGTCGCCGGAATGGGGTCGGAATCGTGTGTCAAGCTCTTGGCGGAAGCGGGCGCAGATTTAAACCATCAGGACAGGAGCGGCGGCTTTGCGGCTCTGCATATGGCAGCCGGCTACGTAAAGCCAGGCGTGGCCAGGTTATTAATCGAGCTTGGTGCTGATCCCGAGGTTGAAGATGAGAGGAAACGTACGCCGTTAGATCTGGCGCGAGAGGTTTTAAAGGCAACGCCTAAGGGGAATCCAATGCAATTTGCGAGAAGATTAGGGCTGGAAAATGTAATTAAAGTTTTAGAGGGGGCAATGTTCGAGTACGCGGAGGTGCAGGAGATTATAGAGAAGAGAGGCAAAGGGGATAAGATGGAGTATCTGGTCAAGTGGAAGGACGGTGGTGATAATGAGTGGGTCAACGCAAGGATGATTGATGAGGATTTGGTGAGAGACTTTGAGGCAGGGCTTGAATACGCTGTGGCGGAGTGTATAGTGGGGAGCAGAGATGGTGAGAATGGAAGGGCGGAGTATTTGGTGAAATGGACGGATATAGAGGAAGCCACGTGGGAGCCAGAGGAAAATGTAGATTCCGATTTGATCAAAGAGTTTGAGATGGAGCAAACCCAGAAAGATGAAGATTCTGTTGGAACCCAAGAGGTGCAATTCGGTATGGAAGGAGGAGTGTCGTGATTGTTTTTTTTGCTCTACTATTCATTTTCAGTGTATCAGCAGCTGCTTTCGCCCAACATTATATTTTATAGAAATTATGATTTTTCTATAAATTTTTCTTCCAAAATGAGGGAAGAAGAAAGCTATGCATGTTCCGCTCTGTTGGTGACCGACTCCATAAAATTAGTGGGATTTTAGAAGGAAAAAAATTTACTTGTACCGTAAATAGTAATTTGTGTTCGAAACTAAAATTAGAAATCTATTTTAGTTCACGTAAAATAGATTTATAAAATTTTATAATTCAAAATTGGTTTGTACTTTTTTACTTTTAATAAATTTTAAGTAAAATATCATGAATTATATAAATAAATATTTTTCAATACAAATTTTTACGCTTTTATATTTTTACAAATTTATATCATCAATAAAATGATAAAATTTATAAATAATACTCTATTAAAAGAGAAATATATCCTGAAAAATATTAATTATTAATTTTTTTGGTATATTTAAGAAATTATTACGATCAACCAGGGGACGGGGTTGAAACACCTTTGCTCTTTGCCATGCAAGACTTGAGTTCCTTATACCATCCGACCAAATGCTCAATGATAATTTATTTTATTTTTAATTCGAGTAGTAAGTAGTAACGCAAAGAAGGTGGAGTTTTATTTTGGAAAAAATATTTTTGAGTAGAAGAATTCATTTGAACTCAAACTTGTGACATACTTAACTCGAAAGGAAACAACCCAATGCTCATAAGAATTACTGTAAAATTTTTATAAATTAACTCTCTAAATTAATAATTTTATAATGTCTCGATTTAAGTCAATTATAAAAATTACAAATTTTAATAAAATAATAATTTTTCGGGAGATCTCTATATAAATACATAGTCCTAATAAAATTATAAATTAATATTTTTTTAAAATTACAAATATACCTAAGACAATTTAAGGAAATATGATTATAATAAATTCTCTCATCAATATACATTGAATGTTTTTAATATAAGTACAATGAATTATATTTAATTATTAATAAATAATGAATGTAAATTTTGATTAATATTATGTACAATGAATTTATCAATTAATTAATACATTTCTAAAATAATAAATTTTTTTGACCCCAATATTATTAATTTATAGAAGTTTTCATGTGGTTGGAGTTTTAAGGGACGATGTATTCGAACGCTGAGGCAAGTCCGTTAGATTTTTCAAACCAGACGACTTTCCAAGTAACCAAAGTACCAAACCAAGCGGCCAGGACCAGGGGTCCGTTTGAATTAGGAGAATGGAAGCCAGAGTTTTTACGGCGGTTTTATTCATAATCTTGTCTTTCATATTTTTAATATTTGCAAATAATCATGGATCAATTATAATATGCGCTTGGATTTGAGAATGAAATGAGAAAGATAATAATTTTTTATGTTTAAATTTGATGTGAATTGATTTTAATTTGTTTTCACAATAATTAGTAATTAATTTTCAAAAATTTAAACAAAATGAAATTTTGTTACTTTCATATTTTTATTAAATTGCAGCATAACTTTAATGGTAAGATCTTGTGACCTCAAAAAATGATATTTCCACAAGTGGAATTGATAAGTATTTTTTTTTTTCACATGCTTCTATAAGTGACATGAGTATGAATTTCAATAATTTTGTGGAAATATCAATTTTCATTAATCTCTCTATATCCTACTCCCTCTCTTCCCAAATTGTTACTTACAAATTTGTTATGGTCAAATTAGCTATGTTTTTACTTTGAAATTACACATTAGATAAAATAAGAATTTCAAATCATAAATTTTAATTTAATGTGTGTTTATCATAATTCCTAATTTAGTGAGTTTATCACAAATTGATTCACCAAATTTTTTTCTTATATCACTTAAAAACAATATAAAATTGAAAAAAAGAAAGCGTGAAGGATACGCCCAGCCCATTACGCGAATTGCGCATGAAATTAGCACATAGAAGAAGTATTAGCAAATTAAGTACGGCAGCAAACCAACAAACAAACCCCAACTAAGATTATAGAATACCGCGTCTTGTGGTTTTAAAATCTTCTTATTTTATTCGCAGTTATGCTTTACGCTTTACCCCCTCTGATGTGTACAGAACTTCCCCTGTTTCTGACTCTCTCTGTTTCCCCTTCCTTTTCTAGCTAAAACCCCATCAATACTCCCCAAACCCTAACGTCTCCTCCCTTTCTTTATTTATCTATATTATACTAAATATGAATGTGGATATAATAAATGTAAATCTTTCCAATTAATACAAGTCTTTGCGACTTATAACTTCTCTCATGTAAAATCAACAAATTAGAGAAAATAAAAGGTGTGGTGATAATGCATGCTAAATCGGATTCCGACGTGACGAGTGTCGACGCGACGTCGCCGCCGAGGCCGCTGTACTACGTGCAGAGCCCGTCGAATCACGATGTCGAGAAGATGTCATACGGGTCGAGCCCATTCGGGTCGCCCCATCACTACCACTGCTCCCCGATTCACCACTCCCGCGAGTCCTCCACTTCTCGGTACTCTGCCTCCCTCAAGACCACCGCCAGAAATGCCGCAGCCTGGAAGAGGCTGCAGCGGCGCAGCGACGACGACGGCGTAGCCGAAGAGGACGACGATGATTGTGACGGAGATGACGACGACGGCGATAGTGCACAGATTAAGAGGTTTTATATGGTGTGCTTCGTGCTGTCTTTCATTGTTCTGTTCACCATCTTCTCGTTGATTCTGTGGGCCGCTAGCACTTCTTACCCCCCCGAAATATATGTCCAGGTAAGAATACAGGGTTTGGATCGTTCACCTTCCGAGTTGACTCATAGTTAGTCATACTCATAAACTCGGTGACCTGGTCGGGTCTGATTCTTGGTTGTGTTTCTTTATTTATTTTTTTTTTTTTGGGCAGAGGTTGGTGTTTGAGTCGTTTAAAGTACAATCGGGTATGGATCGGAGCGGAGTGGCAACGGATATGTTGAATATGAATTCGTCGGTGAAGCTATTCTACAGAAACACGGGCACATTCTTCGGGGTACATGTCAAAGTTCATCCTATCCAACTTCGCTATTTCCAGCGCAATCTTGCTGATGGTAAAGTAAGTCTCTCAAATCTATTTCTTTCACTATTTTGTTAATTCATGTTTGTTTTTTTCTTTTCAAATTTTAATATTCACTCAGAGTTTGATTTCAATATCAGATATCAAGATTTTTCTTTAGACGAAGTTTTAAGTTGTTGGCGTTTTTTATGGGATTTAAGGCCAGTTTCAAAAGTATCCAACGGTCATCGGATATATGCAACAAAGGTTGCACCTCCTCCTTTACTCCACAATCATGCTTTTGCAGCTGTTTTAGGAGTTAAAAGCAGTGCTAGTAAAAAGAATTAGTAGCTTAGTAAATTTCGCGACAAAAGGCGTGAGTAATATTTTTCTTCTCCGTAATCTGAATATTTACAATTCACTGAATTGCCATATTTGTCCCAAAAAGGAGACTTTAAAAGTAAATTTTGCGCATATTGAAGGAGCTTGCTAGTCAATATTATATGCACTAGATTTTGTGCTTTACATCAAACCCGCACAAATTATAGCTAGAGGCATCTGTTTTTTAGAAGAGAATAGAACTTGAATTGAAGTCATTGCTTAAAATTGGGAGGGTGAAACTTAGGTTAGAAAAGTTTAAAAGAACGAGTTAGGAGTTGTGAACTCAGTGAG
The DNA here is from genome assembly GCA_014636745.2 of Centella asiatica. NCBI lineage: Eukaryota > Viridiplantae > Streptophyta > Magnoliopsida > Apiales > Apiaceae > Centella > Centella asiatica. The sequence goes on from CM025785.1 coordinate 4,843,193, forward strand.
TTTAGTTATGTCCACTTGTAATTTTATGCACGCAATTAAAAATATTTTATTTTTATGAGGGGGAGTGATAGTGGTTATCACATTGGTAGCCGTGAGATGATCTCAAAGGCTGCAGTTTTATTCATTCGATCAGGGTCTGCTCAGTCCCCCCTCCCAAGTACCACGTGTTTGTTGTTGACTGGCTGATACATAAATGATAAAAACTTTATAACATGTTTTCTGCGTGACACATGATCCGTATGGGTTTGTCCATTTTATCGCATCGTTGCAAATGCAAGCCCCTGCTTGTTAAATAAACTTGGTACATTTTGAACTCATGTAAAACAATGATGTTTGTTCATACTTCCTGCCATTATTTATTTACAAAATTATTTGAATTTTCTTCTCCTATATTTTATCGCTTATTTCACGCAGTGGGGTCCACTGTCAAATAATCATATCTCCACTGTCGAATATACTTTTTGTCTTATTTCACTTCTACGATTTCAATGCTCGGGCTTACTATAGTAATAAATAAAGTTTAAAACTTGTGAAAGATATCTAATTTTAATATTTAGCACCAAATGTAGGAACATATTATTTAGTGCTCATTTTATGCGAATTTACTTTCATTGATCTTTTTCTATGTTTTGGAAAACATTGTACAAGTAAATATTATCTTTCTAACGATGCTAAATTAAAATGGTATTTGGGGTTTCCTTCTCAAACTGCCCGGAATATCAAGAGCACTTGACTCATCCCGTTACAAATTCTGAAAAAGTGACAAGTGGAGATTATATTACTTAATATAGCGGGCTAAAAGTGAAGATTATATTACTTAATTAGAGGGGTTAAAAGAAAAATATAATTTACGTAATTATTATTTAAACGTTGTTTCAGGCGATGAAGTATCAAATAGTACAGAAAATCTCATCCGTGTAATATTTGCATGCTAGATGCAATTGATTTTTCGAAATCCTACTTCTCCGAATCAAATATCTCCGTTTTCCAAAGTATCCATTGTTCACTTATCCTTTATTTTCTTTTGTTTAAATATGATTACACAGACACAGAAGTTCTATCAACATCGAAAGAGTCAACGGACCATATTGACAGCGATTGTAGCACATCAGGTTCCGCTCTATGGTGCAGTGCCCGTCTTTACCGGTGTAAATGGCAAACGCGAGAGTGTATCGGTGCCCTTGAACCTAACAATTGGCATTAGGTCAAGGGCCTATGTATTGGGAAGGCTGGTAAAACCAAAGTTCTACAGGACCATCAGATGTGAAGTCACTTTGAGCGGCAGCAGACTAGGCAAGCCTGTCAATCTGACAAATTCTTGTGTTCATCATAACTGATCTACCTCCTTTAGACTCTTGAAACATTGTCTAGCACTATTTCTGGTTTTATATTAGGATCATTATGTGAAGATTCGTTGTACATTGTTAGATTGCATGACAGATAAATTTGACTGACACAATTGGAAAACTTTCACCATGGAATATATTGAGGTGTTTTGATCTAATTTTGAGCTTAATTTGAACATGTCAACGTAAATCCAATGAACATAGGAATGATGCATCAGATTGACATATTTATTGAGAACGATTGATATGAAATTGTGAATCTTGTCTACACAGATAATGCGAGAATAATAGATACGAATCTTCTCTAAAAATATGATACGTTACGTTTAATTTTTTCGGACCCTGATTTACATGGCCGAAAAGAAATGAATTGCTCAATGCCACTAAATATCTTTCTCGTTTTTGACCTGTTTCTGGCCAAAGTGGCAAAGATTTGGGTGCTAAACTTTTAGTTATATTAAACTTGTAACCAACACCATATAAACTTGAGCCTAGAAATAGGAATCGATATTTAGGAAGCTTATTTATCGACCTGAATGGAATAAACAGAGACCGGAAAGGTTGGCATCATGGATATATAAACAGAACATACCCGGCGAAGGAACATAAGACAACCAACAGAAATCATCTGAACAAACTCACACATATTAGGGACCAAGTGAAATCATTTGAGCAACTAAAACGAGCAAACAAACATTTGTTTGGGATGAGGAGATTCTAATACACAAAAACTAGGTTGCCAAAGTTTCAGGATAGAATTCAAAACTGAATGTTACATCAGCTCTCTTTTTTCTCCTCTTCACCATTCTTATGACTTCCAGGCATCTTGTCCTTGATCTTCTCCATTATTCCTTTTTTCTCCTTCGGTTTCACATTCAGGTGCGTGCCCATCTGCTTCAGACCCCGATGGAGGCTTTGGAGTTTCCCCTTCAATCTTCTTGTGATGGCCAGGTAGTATATCCTTGATCTTCTCAAGAAAACCTTTCTTCTCTTCTGGTAGTGCCAGATCTGCATTTCCTTCCTCATTGCATTTTTGAAGCGGAGGGGATGCATCTTTGTGCATGACTTCATCCTCCTCCTTTTCACCAGATATCTTATCATGGATCTTCTCTTTCAAACCCTTTTTCTTTTTTTTCTTTTTTTGTTCTTCCCTTTCGTTATCCAAGTTATCTTTTTTTTTTGGTTCTTTGGTTCTTTTTCCTTTCACCTTCTTCTTCTTCATCGCTAAACTGGTACCAAAAACCTAGTTAAAAAAGTGTCATTATCCAGTTCATATTTAACACTTTTTAATAAATTTATGCTAACTTTGAATGTTTAAGAATCTATGAAACTTACAGAACTTGAGTTGCTACGGGTGCGATTGAGCTCTTCGATGAGAGTGTGCTTCTCCTTATCTTCTGATGCCGGTGTTGTTTCCAGGTCTTTCATGACGGCATCATCTTGTGGTTTCTCTTCTTTCTTTTGCATGAAATCGAACATCCCACAGCCCTTAGTTTCTCCCATCCTTCAAATACCACAGCCTGTTGTCACTAAAACGCATACAGAAGTCGGAGACTTTTTATGTCTACTTATGCTTATATGGTGTTATACTCTACTTGAAATGATATGAAGACTTGTATAAGGAGTTCGTTAATTGACTATATTTAGGTACATGATTCTAATAATGTTATAATGTAACTTGCTGTTTTAAGAGCCAGTGGATGCGCTCTGCACGAGTGTATTAATTAGTGTGATGCTTAAACGCCTGTCGCGCCAATGTGTACGGATAACATTGGGGGTTTACAAGGTCGGTTATGGGTATGTGAAAACTAATAAGGGTCGGTGCTACAGCACGGTTACCTAGAGGTTGTGTTATGAATCTAGTTGCTAATGCCTTGGTCTCGAGGAATAGGGAGAGCATTTTTGTTCATTTCGTATTCGTGCATTAACATTTTGCTTATTTGGGGAAGTGACAGTTAAAGGTTCTTCCATATCAGAAAACTTGTGGTTAAAGGTAATGTCATCATTGGTGGAGTTCCCTTAAGGTGTGATACTTTGATGCTTAAATTTATTCGTTTAGTTGTCCTCATCAATATCATTATTCTTATTACTGTATTTATTTTGTGTCTAAAGTCAAAGGTGAATATATTGGGGGAATTAAGAATATCACATTTAGAATTCCCCGATATGGGAATGAGTATAAGCCCAAGCTATTTGTCCATTATTGGTCCAAGGTAGTTAAAAGAAAAGTACTAGTAACGAAAGAAAAAACGAGCCCAACTTAGTAATGAATGGATATAAGGGCCACTCCTGTGAAACGGTGGGTGCAGGCTTGTACTCTTCTAATAATAATATAATATTTTGGGTGGTGGGTTTGAGAGGCCTTTTATGTTGCAAGTTGTTGCCCAAGACTCAAGAAATTACTGTGGATTATGCATCATGATATTTGAACTTCAACTGGTCAAAATGAGTGTGTGTGTGTGTGGTGAATTACTGTGGATTATGCACAACTATCCACATTCTTTTGTCAAATCATGGACAGCTTTTTGAAAAATGATATCTGCACATATTTCGGCATATGATACTCCACAGTAATTTATCAAACGCAGGATCCACATAATAGCATTTGGCATATTTAATTGAATCTGATGCGTGTAGATACAATTTTGACATGGTTTTAGCTTCTCATGAAGGCTTAAAGAAATTAGCCTTTAAGCCATAGACAACCAAAGTTCTAATTGCTGCAACAACTACCAACACACTTAACACCACCCCTAAACCACCAACCCCTAGGTTGAGCCACCACATCGAACTACTCCGACGGGGTTTCTTAATGGCGATCCACATGAAACAAGGATACGCAAATGTCAATGGCAGGGATGTGATGCCTCCCACGAGAGGTGCCAGAGCTCCCAGGAATGGAAAAGTCACAGCTAGAAAATACGTGACCCCTCCATACAAAACCCTGATCGCTGCCTTCAGCCAACTTGGACATCTCCTGTTTTTCTTGGTCACATAAATTCTTTCCAAGTTGTCAAGAGCTACCATGGCGTATATTTGAAAAGCACACACATAGTTTATCACCACCAGCAGGTATATTATGGCCTTGACGGACTTCGGCGTGCTATCGCCATGGAAGTTCATGAACGACCTCAGTATTCCTCCGGTTGAAATGATCTGTCATTAATTCAAGTACATCGACATTAGTTATGTAAGCCAACAATTCATGGCAATATATAAGTATCGAAATAGTATGAATTGTTTTTTATTCATTTATTACCTTGTTTCCGTATGCCCAATATCCTGCTATTGCAAGGGGAAAGAAACAAGTAGCAATTAGTAGATATGACATTGTCACTCCCTTCTGCATTGGCCCTTTTGATGGATGTTTTTGACTTGAGCGGATTGTCCCCTGCATCGACACAAGTGGCAAACAAACGTTAGTGATATCACAATCTCACAGAACGCTTTTATTTTTGATTTTTTCCAGTTTAGCTGATTAGTCAAATTATACTCACTTGTATCTCCAACACAACATTGTGGCCTCGGAAGGCAATTGCAATCAATCCAAGCGCATTAAGAATACCAAAAACGCCAGTTTTCTCTGATGGTGCTGCATTCGGACCATACGAGACGCCATCAGGCCGATTCTTGACGATCGAAAGGATCCATAGGAGGGTACAAAATGCAACTGCTGTAACGGATCCGACGATGGAGAGCTTGGCCACAGAGTTCAAATTGGGACAAAATAGAGCCACAAGAATGGCTAAACAAACAAAGACCAAGTACCATTCTGCACCAGTCAATGGTTTAGTAGTGCAGTTGTCCCCGCACAGGGTTTGATACAAAAGTCTCAGGGTTCCTCCACCATTGATAATCAGCTGAGTACATGTTCCTCCTGATAGATACATAACTGGGAATAGTGCAAGTAATTTCCCCAATTTCACTCCTGCAATAAATAATAAAATCTAAAAAACTTAGAGACATGTATCATAATATAACACAATTTTTTTAAAAAAATTTGATTAATCACAAAATTGATGTAATTAGAAAGTTGAAAATTAAGAAGCATTACTGACCAAAAGCAGCAATTGCTAAGTGGAGGAATCTGCTGTAGCGGATTCCAGGAGGCACAGACTCGTGAAGATGGACAAGTAGGCATGTCGTGTACAGCTGCCATACAAATGCTACACACAAACATATGATACCCCAATACCTGCACCACCGTCCGCATATATAATTAATTAGTTGCGAATAATGATTAATTAATCAATTTATTAATTAAACAGGGGTTGGTTAATCAATTCTCATACTGTAACCCCCCAAAAAAATTCTCATATTTGAAAGGAAGACCATTGCCTAAATTCATTATTCAAATAGACATTTCTCGTTCATCAAAAGTTTAGACCTTCAATTTTCGTAACGGGGCTTCCAATTGTTGACCAGGACTAGCATTTCAACCTTCACCGCGACAAAATACTGATCCAGCGACGACATTTTTTAATATTCATGTTTGTTAGCTATTGAATTTATCGTATACCCCTTGTAACTTCAGCCATTTTAAAATTGAAACATATTTATTTTCATATCATATTGTACCTGATTTATTTATAAATTCTTCATTAATACCCGTATTTATTTGAATTTTGTCACCTTTAAGTTGAATAAAAGTTGGTGAATACTGTAACTAATTAAAAATACTACCACATACAAATTTAGAATTTCAAAATCTCAATAAATTCAATCCATAATTTAAATATAAAAAAAGAAGATGAATTTACTTACTACTCAAACCAACGTCAATTTCCTAATAAATTAAGAGCATATGTAGTAGCTAAAAAATGTAAGAAAACTTTATATGCAAGAATTAACGTATATACAGGGGTGGACCCACAGGGGACTGTGTGCCCAGGCACCCCTATTATTTAAAAAAAAAATAAAAATTATGTGTCGATGGGTGAGAATGTGAGATCTAATCTCTCTATTTCAAAACCCAAGTTTCAACTCTTAAGCACCACTTCATAAACTCTCTCCAACTCTCCTCTGACGATCTCCTCCTCTGAACTCCGACCAATCTGCCAAGCAGCCACCCGAAAGCCACTCTCTCCTCCGACGATCTCCTCCTCCGAGGCTTCGAGTAGTATTATTCACTTAAAACATTTTTTTTGGCACCCCATTATTGAATTTCTGGGTCCGCCACTGCGTATATACGTATTTTATATATTATACTCCGTATATATGTATCTATTATAAGGATCCCAGTGCATGTTGTGAGTTTTAAGGGAAAGTAAATCGTTTAATTGCTTTACTTACACGTTAAAACATAAGTTCATAGAACATGTTAAATGCATGCATGGATATCATGTGAAAAAACGACCCTTAATTTTTGCTTTAATGTCCATTGATTATATTAAGGTCATCCGTGAATAATTATATCTGATTAGGTTATTCCCTTCAGTTTGAGCTAATTTACACTTCATCAAAACTAGGACACATTTTCGAGAAAAGAATTCTGACGCGCTCTGATTTATTTATTTTTGTAAAAACAACTCTTAAATTTGATAAAAATAAGATTATGGCGATACAAGAAAAGTGCTGATCGAAGTAAATATAGTATGTGAAAAAGTTTTAGATGCACTGATCTCTACCTTTTTACTAACAAGTAACAACGCAGTTGTACGTATCGATCAATCAATTAAGTTACATTATAGTCTTACTTCAAATTTTATAACTACAAAATCTCTGATTTGTAGATCGAGAGACTTACCAACCAAGGGAGACAAGCGCGACAGGAAGCACAAAAGCTTGAAGTCCGATGCCGGAAGAGATCAAAAGGAATGTCGAACTCCATGAATTTCCCTTTCGAGACTCCGTGATCGGAAGCCAACCGTCTTGCGGCGGATTTGCTTCTCCTTGTTGCGGCTGCTGCTCGCCTCCGCCGCCTCCGCCTCCGCCACCCTCATTTGCATTAGTTATATAATTTACATTTTCTTCATCTTCATTAACAATATTAATGTCCTCCAATTCCTCTTCCCAGGAAATTGGGATCACTTGTGCTCTTGATGATCTACCCATTTCTACCTCCACAAATAATTCCCCCATATATATTTATTAATAAATATATTTCCGATATAAATAAACAAAGTAATGAATAAATAAATAAATATCGGTCGATCTGCTCCTTAATTAATCAGATATAGGGCAAATTAATATATCTTTTGATGGTTTGAAATTTTTATTTACCGGTCTGCTGTTTATGTGCGTGTCCAATATATTTATAGTGCGAGATTATAAGGTTCCTGTGTGTTTGAAGAGAGAGAAACGATGATGATGATGTTTGCACAAACGTCTGTAGAGTTAATAACGAAGATAGCGTCGAGTGATACAGACTGCTGGTGGTTACCGATTATTAGGTATCCTAATGAGACTGATCAGACAAGTATATATAATATATTAAAGCAACCTTATTATTATATTGCTTCTATTATTACGACTAGCTATAGTAATTGTTGCACTTCTATTTGGTCAATATAGTTGGCTTATATATATATATTACCTATATAACGTGTTTTTCATTTAAATTAAATTTGATGTACTTTATTTTTGAAATCAACGTTGACAAAATGACATCCTTATTTTAAATTAACTGAATTTACAATTTATGTTTATCTACGGTTAGATTGAGAAAATATAATGAAAGGGTATTGAATTTGATCTAATATTAATTGTAAAAAGAGATCGTAAAGTTTAACAAGTTATGTAGGCGATGATAGTGTAATAAATGGAATGAGATGGACTATTTCGTTCTTTATTTCATCGTTTGTTTCATTTATTTTTTTAATAGTTGTTACGTGTATTGTTAGGGTTTAATTTCTTATTTAACAAAAATCAAATAGTATATCATTTGTCAATTTAAAAAGGAATATAACAAATAATGAAATAAAAAATGAAACGTAACGGACTAATTTCATATATAATTTCATTACATAAATGAGGAGAATGAATAATTAATTCTTTGTTATTCATTATGATTTTCTTTTCTATTCATCCTTAACTCTAATTCTATCATTAATTTTTACTTAATTTTATTGCTTTTTGTGTTCTATTCCGTTAATCCAAACGCATTCTAACTTTTAAAAACAATGTTAATCTTATACGGTTTATTTCATATTTAAATATTAGAAAATGTAAACTTTGTAGTTGCCCTTGCCTTGCCAAAATTAAATACGTAAGAAATTAAAAAAAATAAAATAAAAGTACATTTTTTTATATGGAACACCAATAGTACTTCAATTGGTTATTGTAAGACGCCGATGATGTCGATGGAATGCGGTAAGCAACGTGACGCTTTTGCCTTCCCGAATAGTCTTGTCAGTTGTCACATATTGTAATTCCCATTCGTGACGCACTCACAGCACGAACACCCACTTTCTGCCAGATCACATATAAATTATATTTCTACCACAAAATTTATTCTTTTGCCTAATTTCATCTGTAACATTTAAAATTTATTTTATTTACAATATTTTACTTTTATTATAATACTAATATTATATATAATTTTACAATACTTTTGAAAAATAAGTGACGAAAAATAAATTTCCTAAAAATTAGTAAAATTATAATTTTGAAATTTAATAAATTAGAAGAAAAAGGTAAACGGTAAATCGAATACATATAAAATAGACGACAGAGAATGATTGTTTAGATAAATCAAATGATCAAAAATTTAATTAAAATAATTATAATAAAAAGAAGACATCTTAAAAAAAAACTGTGAGAAATAAATTGAGACAGAAAGAGTGAAATTTATATATGATGCAGAAAATAATGATGAATTTTATTTTGGAAACTACTTTCTATATCCCAAAAAGTATGAATACTTAGACATGTACACTTTTTAGAGTAAACAAATTCCGGTAGAGAAAGTAATTTATCATATCATTTCAAATGGGTCTCACATAATTCGAGAAAATAAGTCGTGGATTCTTTCTCAATCAAAATAATGCGCGTACTAATGTATATGATTTAATATGGAGTAATTATTTGGTACAGGCAGAGTATAGTATGGTATCTATCGGCTAAAGAATCGATAGTGCATGCTTATGAGCGTCCGATATCAGAAAAATAAAGTATTATTCCATCATTTTGAAAATTAAAAATACGTTTAGATTTTTTTGATCAATTAATGACATATTTAACTTCAAATTTTATAAAATTTTTAGATATAAATTATATTATGATGAAATATTTTAATTATAAACTTTAAGAATATTATAATTGTACCAATTATAATCAACTTAATTGATAATAATTTAAAATTTAATTTGTCATCATTTGATTCAAAAAGACAACAAGTATTTTTAATTTTGAAACAGAGGTTAGTACAAAATTTTCTTTCTGGTTTCTTTTATATTATTGATTTATTCTTGATTAAAAAGGTATCTTAAATACATCTCAAAATATACATTTTAAAAATATATATTCTATATTTATATTAATTTTCTCTCTATTTTTTTATATCGCTGTTTTTCTTATGTGTGTTGAAATATACTACGTGTATCTTTTTAAAGACCGAGTGAACATATTATTTTCCTAATGAAACAATCTATGACCGAGACAATATACTATTTTCCTAATGAAACAATGTACGTACGACAAGACGTCACTTTGAAACAAATCTAAGTAAAAAAAGCTTAAAAGTGGAAAAATCCAACTTCGTTAGATATCCCGTATTAATTAGAAAATAGATCACGCCTTTCTTTTTTAATAAGGAAAAACAATTAGGTCCACCTTTTCTCTTCATCTTCTGGCCAACATGAAAATCTAATTTATTCATATTTATGGTGGAACTATACCCAGTAATAGATTCAAGGTATGTGATCATATATGTCTGCTCGGAACATTTCATTAATATTACAAAAGAACAAAAAAAGAAAAAGTGTAAATGTAGTCGTAATGAGTGAGCAAAACTTAAAGCGGAGCTTCAAAGTGTTTTCTCAGCACGCCATCTCGTGTCCACTAAGCACTATCGACAATTTTATGAAATCCATGGGGATTGCTCGTTAATTCAAGTGAAAAAAGTATATCTATTGAATTTTTGAGTTGCGGATAAAATTTCATAGAATTTAATATATTTGCTGATTAGAAAAACGTACATAGAAACCTGAATTTCTACCATCTTCTTTTTATACTAATAGAGTTTGATTTATATTCAGAGCAATATGGTATGGTTTTTTTTTCTTTTTTTAAGTGGAAGTTTTTTATGTACTTCCATTAATAACAAAATCATAGACTTTCATTCCTATACCGGTTTTAGTCAGATTACAATGCTAAGTTGGTTACGGATTTTGAAAATTATACCCGGTTTTACGCTTTTTTACATTCCTAAAATGAATGGAGTCCTGGTAAAAATCATGTGGTAATATTGGAACAACCCACTACTATTGTGGTGAAATTCTAAATGTCGCGCACAATACCAAATATTTTGCAATCTTTACGGAAATATGTGCCGTTACCGGCCGACTTCGTGGAACTAATTATGTACGGAATTCTTATAAAATATTTCGACCACTTGCGTATGATTTTCTTATGGTTACTTTTCTAGGGCCTTTAATTTTTAACTTTTTTGCGTAGGACTTCTCTGGGCATTTTAGTTGGCACTAGGATAAGTTTCTGCCGGCAGAAAACTTAGGCCTTGCCTTTGAGTTTTTAAACAAGAAAATAAAAGAAATCATGTGAAGAGATAGAGAAATAATTTTTTTTTCTTTTCTCCGAATTTATGATAAATTTGTTTTTTTAGAGAATATCGATGGTAAAAGTTTGTTATTAAGAATAATTTTGATATAAAAAAAATTAGTAAGGATGAAATAAAATTTTCTCCTCAAATCTTTTTATTTTTGGAGAGAAATTTTTGAGAGAAAAAATTGGACATTTTTTCATTCATTTCTTTTTTTCTTTCCCTCTTAAAAAACTCCAAAAAATTTCGACTTTTTTTTCTCTATCTCTCTCTTTAACTAAACTCCAAGGGCCTTACTGCCGTTACCGCTAAAGACAATTCGGTATTCGCGTCGCATAATTTCAATGCTAATGAACGAAGATAGTCCGTACATCTGATTACCAGAAATTAGATGTTTCATTAGTGATAAAATAAAATAAACAAAATGTGGAAAAAGAATGAGTTCCTCCTTTATTATCAGAAATTTCTCTATCATACCCTACTTACATCTGATTCATTTGTTTTTTTAGCTCATTTATTATCTTATATTCTTATATGATAGTTAAGTTACCATTACAGTTTGAGATCTTTAAAAAAGAAAATTAGAGCGAAACAAAAATCAATTATAAAATAAAACGAGATATAAGTAAATTTGAGTTCAAGTCGAATTGATTTAAACCAGGATTAAAATCTCTAGTTGATAAAAAAGTTTTGTTAAAAATTGACTCCTTCATAAAATCTATAAATACGGATCCTAAGAAGATGATATACTCTCTTATTTCTTGATTCGGAAAGAACCATGATAATAATATTGATATATAGATATGGGTTTTTTGGACCGAATTAAGAAGTAAGTGGAGGATGGCCATGTTGATGCTATTTCGATTGATACATATAGATATAAACAACATTGCCTACACATTTGTAGTTGAATTAATCGTGATTAGCCCAGAACTAATTACTTTGCTTTTGATAATACATTTAATTATTTGTTGGCTGTTTGAGGGAAATGGGCTTTTGTTAACTTATTTTAGCCCATTGTTGACCGATCAGAAATGGGAAATGAGGCAGCTCTCATTGGCACTAACAATTAAATACATGTTCAAATCAATGTTTTATTTTATGAAATTTATTATAAATGTTCAATTAATAATAAGATAAAAAAATTGTAATAATAAATTTTAAGTCATTATATATATATTTTTTAAGTTTGTTTACAACTGCATCAATTTTGGTAAACAAATCTAAGTTTCAAGTGGAAGAATTTTTGAGGGATAGAAAGAGTCAAAGAGAAGTACATATTTTTTTACAGTTTAGTTGTTTTGAAATGTTTGAAAACGAGGTGTATATATATGTCTCAGAACTTCAAAGTAACAACGTTTTGACCAAAACAGCTGGCAATGGTGCTTTTGTTAAGGGAATTAATTGTATAGAAGATTGAAGATTCTCCCCTATTATTTCTCAGTCCGTTTTCTTTAAACTTGTCGTGTTATCTTAAAATTTTAAATTTTTAATAAATAAAAATTAAAAAAAATTACTTATTATTTATAAAAAAACGATTTGTCTTGTTATCTTAAAATTTTAAATCTTTTAATAAATAAAAATTAAAAAAATTTACGTATTATTTATAAAAATGAGAGAATATAGGACACCAAAGTAACAGAGGATATGCAGTCTACCGAGTTAGCTACTAGCGGTGATCAATCACCGAGATTTACGGATGTTCGTTACAACTTTGATCGTATTTTCTTGTACTTATTTGTTAATTTCTCTCTCCACCAGCTGCTTTGTGTAGATACCTCTCCATTATTTGAATAATATTATTTCTTTTAAAATATATGATATTTAATTTTTTTTCCACATAATTTTAGAACATGTTAAATATTTTATATAATTGTAATTTTTTTATCATATTAATTTTCATTTAAAATATTTTTGGTTTTTAATTTTTATTTTTTTAAAATAAAATATTTAACATACATCAAACTTCATCCAAAAATATGTGCACAGAGTCAATATCATGCATTTTGGAATGAAAGGAGTGGTAGTTAATAACCATGTTGACGGTAATATATACGGTTGAGTAAAAATTGAGTAATAAAAATTGTTAATGATGAAACGGTCGAGTTAGCTATTATATATACTATATAATCGTATTAGAGTAGTGCTAGGAATATTAATTTGTACACAAATAAATATGTACAAACTCATGTTGTTAAACCTTATAATGATTAGTGAACCTGATGAATTCATAGTTAAAGAGGATTAGTGAATCATAATGAACTCGTAATTAAAATTTTAATGGTTGAAAATTTGACACATATTTATGTACATTTGTTTGTGTAAATTATTAATATTCCTAGTATTTTCCTTAGTATTATAGTATGATCGAGACTGAACAGTAGAAAATAAATTATAAGTTCCATCTCAAAATAAAAAACAAGATTTCATACATAACTTCTACTCAAGAAGAGATTTCAGATTTATTTTATTCCTTCCGTTCCAAAAGAAAAAGTTCATTTGAAAAAAAATGTTTCAAAAAAAAGTTACATTAATTTTTTTTTATTATTTTGTTATAAATTAAAATTTTTTTAATTACAAACTTATAAATCTCATCATAACGTAAAAATTCATAATAAACTTCATTAAAAAAATTTATTATTTGTACATTTAATTTTTGATCAAAGATACAAAATTAATAATTGTTAAAAGTTTAAATACTGTTATTTTTGTGGAACCATAGTATTCATTTTAGTATATAATTTGTATATATACTTGTAAAAGACATTAGTTAGTTAGTTTGCTATAAATGGATCAAGACATGCAGTTACCTCACTTCTATACATATATTATTTCAAAGCAGAATTTATTGATATAAACCATACTTGAAGAATTAAATTGAAAACTACACGCACGTACCATTACTTGCCCAAACAAACAAAGGTAGAACCCTAAAATTAATTCTCTCTCTCACTCCTATATTGATTAATTAAGTCCTGTATATAAAATTCCAGGAACTGCACTAGCACTAGCACTAGCTACTAATTAATTATATAAGTAGCAAACTACAAATTACTGAGGCTTAAAGAAGCTAGTATGAACACCGGTATGAATCAAAACATAAAGTCCAGCAGCAATCAACAGCCCACTTAGACACAACCCTAGTATACCCAATCCCCAGTTAAGACACCATATTGAGCTGTAAGCCTTTGGTTTCTTAACCTTTATCCACATTATACATGGATAAGCCAATGTCACCGGCAAGGATGCCCCTCCGATGAGTCCGGCAAAACTTCCGACGAACGGCATCGCCACCGCTATGAAGAAGCAAAAGTATCCGAAAATAGCCCGGAGAATGACCCGGAGCCACCAGGGGCATGGTTTCTTGAACCTAGTAGTGTAAATCGATTCCATGTCGTCGAACATTGGCATGGCATATATTTGGAATGAGCTTATCCCGTTTATTATCACCAATAATGTTATCAAACCTAGGAGTCCTCGTGCTGTGTCTTGTCCGTGGAACACGTACAATGCTGTCATTATGCCTCCATTTTCCGGAATCTGTTAATCATTAATTATAATTATAATATTTGTAAGCAACGTAACATGATCACCGTTAATTTCACAATATAAGGTTAACGTTGATTTTTGAATACTAGAAGTTAATTAAATATATATTTATATATTTTACTAGTGTCAAAAATCAAACGGATAATGTTAGTTTTAAATTTTTATAAATTTTTTTTTGTAAATTAAAATTATCTTTTGATTGAAAGGAATTAATATTACGCACCATAGTGCCATAAGTCCAATAGCCACCGATTGCAAGAGGAAACAAACACGTTAGTATGACGGCGTATGCAGCTCTAACGCCCTTCCACATTGGCACACGCGATGGGTGCTTCTCACTTGACGGCATCGTCGCCTACAAAATTAAATTACTTTCATCAAATAAAATTGAGTTGGAAAAAAAATGTAAATTTTTCCAGCCTTGATCATATTCCTATATATATATATATATAAACACACACCGCGATGACAATTTGTTTTTTTTTTTTGAAAAGACAATATTCTTCCAAAAAGTAGGATCAATAATGTTAGAGTCACGACTAAAACGTTAATTTTGTGTTTTTGAGATAACTGTTTGCTTTTTGGATAAAGTAATAATTTTTATTTACTTTTTATATATTTTCTGCTCTGACTTTGGTTTTATCTAATAAATTCAAAATAAAGCCAATTAAAAGCCTGATAGATTTCAGATAATGTTTGATCAATTATGTATATATGTACCTGAATTTCAAGAATAAGGTTGTGACCTCTGAAGGCAAAAGCAATGATACCAATGGCGTTGAGGATGTCAAACACCTTCTGAATCTCCTTGCGGCCGGCGAGTACGGGATTGTATGAGACGCCGGGAATTCTACCCTCCGCCACAGAGGATATCCAAATGAGAGTACAATATCCGACGGCGGTGATGGCACCGACGAGGGAGATGCCGGCGATAGAGTTCAAGTTGGGGAGCTGAGAGAGGAGGACGGCGGTGGATGTAAACACTAAGTACCACTCTGTAGGTGTTAATGAGTCGGTTGTGCACGTCATTGGCTGACAGACGATCTGAAAGAACGTTTTGCATGTCGATCCTCCCACTATTATCAGTGTTATACATGTCCCCATTGATAGGTACCATATCGGAAATAGAGCCAGTAATTTTGCTAACTTCTCACCTAATCAAATATATATTTAATTGTAATTTAGGATATATTTATCATATCGTTAAGATTACAATAATAAGCAACAACAAACAGTTTATTGGGGGAGTATTAATTTCTATATATGTACAAGAATCAATTGCAAATTAAGGCTTCTATGATATATATATATATATATATATATATATATATATATATATATATATATTGACCAATTTGTGTGTTTTATATAAGTTATGTTTGTTTCATCTTAAATTTTAGAATTTTAAATTTTGTTAATGTCAATTATACTATAATAATTTAAAATTTTTAAAATTTAAATCAAAACAAACAGGTTCGTACAAAAATCAAACATAACTATATATAGAATGAAACAAACGGGTCGTACAAGAATGAAACATAACTATATATAGAATAAAAAGTACTACAATTAAAGCTAAGTCTTAAGAGTCCAAGTGTGACATATATACTTAAGTCAAATGAAGAAAAAGAAAGCTAGCTAGCTAGTAACATATATAGAAAATTGAAGTAGCTAGTACTATATATATATATATATATATATATATATATTAATTGTTTAATTAATGTAATGGATCAAGGGATTATAAATAAGAGTAATTACCGAAGGCGGCATTAGCGAGTTGCATGTATCTGCTGTAACGAACACCTCTATCAACATCCTCATGGAGTTGCACCATCAAGTATAGGGTGTAAAGTTGCCATATAAATGCCAGTGTTAATATTATGATTCCCCATGTCCTGCACATCATTAATCAAATTAATTAATTATATAAAACAATGAGATCTATGTATTTATTTCAACGAGATTTTAAATTAACATTTATATATATAGAAAACCAAAAGATTATAACTAAAAATTTCAGTATATTGAGTATATAATAATGATATATAGTAAATACATACCAACCAAGAATAGTGAAGGAGACAGGGAGAACAATGGCTTGAAATCCAATGCCAGAGCAAAGTGTATGAAAGGCTGCGTAATATCCGTTTCCGTTTCGAGACTCCGTTATGGGAAGCCAAGCGTCTTGGGGATCGAGCTTCGTTAAGTGGAGAGCCTTCCTTATGGGGCTCCCTAACGGAGTCAAGAACCTCGGTGTGAAGTTCCTCGACTTTGGGGTGCGTAGTGGCCGCGACGGTGATTGCATATTTGACGGCGGAAGCGATTGTATGAAGGGCGAATGAGGCGGTATCACTATCGGTCGTGGTGGTTGTCGCGGTGGTTTTGGCGTTATCGGGGCTGACCCTACCGGTCTCGGCGTTATAGGGGCCGACCCTAATTCCGATCCAACATCACTACCCATTTCTACCTTCTTTTAACAAAACTATATATGTCCCTATAATTCTTAATTTTATATTTTGGCTTAACAACAAATGGGAAACTTTGATGAATTAGTTTGTGTGTGTACTATATATATAGAAAGAGAGCTAAAGATTCATTCTTTCAAAAATATTGTTTGAATTCAAACCATGTGGCTAGCTAGGTTAATTTATACAGTATATGATAATGATCCACATATGTTGATGAGAATTATTTAAGCGAAAGTGACATGTTTTTGAGGAGAATAATGAGACTTGGATGTGTTTGTGGTTTATGTGCATGGCAAAAGTTGATGAGCAGGTGAAAAATAGCAGGGGATATAAATTATTGGATTTTTAAAATAACGTCCAAGTTCTGTGTATAAATAAGAATTATTGTATTGACAACTTGACTTGGTCGTTGGTGGTCCCACATCTTCTTTCTGTCCCATACAATTATAAAGTATGAAGAATTAGCAAGTGGTGGAGTGAGCATACCTTCGGAGACTTTAAGGGCTCGTGGTCGATCATTGTGGCTTAGGTGGCTTTTGGCTTCTTCCAGATGAAAACAACTATTAAATTCTTTTCTCATCCAACATTTTTGCAACAAATTTTTCCTTTGTGTATCGCACCAATTATAAGATATGTTTATCTTTTTATTTTTTTTTGGAAATGTAATCAAATGCACTTACAGAAATTTCCAAAACATTTGATTTGAATATAACAAATTACCAATTATATAATAACAAAGAAAAAAAGAAAAAGAAGAAGTTAATTTTGGTGTCTTAAAGCCGCATGTCCTACATTTTTTAGTTGGCTTGTAGATTTGTTGTCGACAAACCTCTTCCTTGTCCTACAAAAATCACTCTGCGTTAATCTTATTTCTTATTTCTGTACGCATATATTTAATTGCAAAAATTTCACAACTAGTGGAGTATTAAAGAGACAAGATAATAACGTTCTGGCAATGGACAAAATATATTAAATTTTACGACTCAGTGAGAGTATCAATACTTTTGGCTGTTTTGTTAAGTATTAAAAAAAATTGTCTTCGCTTAACTACTCGCACTAGGAATTGATATTTCTAATATTAGTTTAATTACATTCCAAATGAACTTTAGGTTAGTCACATCATCAAGATTTCAATCCCTAATAAATATCTCAAATATAATAGTCATAACGACAGTTTAAAGGTGTGATTTTTTCACAATTCATATCAAATAACTTTTCCACAAATATATATTTTGCCACATAATAATAATTAGTTGATTCCACCTATTTATAGAGTTATTGAAATAGCAATTTCATATATTATAGTTTATAAAAATGTAAAAGACTTGCAGATATTTAATTATGAATAAACTCATCAATATTCAATAATTTAAACTTTAAAATTAACTTAAGATTCGAAAATATATAATGATATTATATGCGAAATCTCTAGGCCTCCCACTTAATCATATTGATAATTAACTACTAATCTATCACATTCTTATCCTTTAATACATTTTTAGTTAAAATAGTCAAATATATTGGCTCACACATTTCTTGCACCCCCACACTAGGCAACTAGCTAATTTATTAGTGAACCGGCCATGCTCTATATAATACTTATTTGTGTTTTTCGATAAGCGCAATTAGTATTAACTAATTAGCCTCAATCAACTTAATTTTCTTAATTAGTAGGTCTTAGTCCAAAAAAGAAAACTTAGTAAGATATTTTAAATTTCAAATGATGCTTTAAAATTACTTAGAGATATCTATATGTTATTAGATAAAATTATGTCGTTGTACTTGATAATAATGTGCTCCGTATATAAACTTTGCTTTTATCTTTTTAAAATCTTTTGTTGGACTTTACTTGCATATCATTTTCTACAAAATGTCGTATATATCTAACTATATATCCTAAACTCTAAACTCCAATTGAAGTAACCACGACATATGTTAATTCATTAATAAAAAAATATATTATTCAAGTAACTATTATATATATTTATATATTTCTGTGCAGGGTGCGTCTATATACAGTGTGTGAAATGTAATATAACCATAAGAATTTTTATTTTATATATTTTCATGTCTTAGTTATTATTTTTCAAGAAATTGTTAATCAATTTTAAGATTTCAATAGAACCATGAAATTAAAAGGAATATTTCTATATATTACTTAACAATTGTCAATTATTAACCAAATTAATATGCTTCCACGGCTATGTCCATATAGTAAAAAACAAAGTATATGTTGTTTTTCCAAATTTAAAGGATTAGTTAAGATAGTGCTCAGATACAGATATCTCTTGTTTTCGTTTCCTTGTACGCATATATTATGTGTGTTCCTGTTGTACATATGTGTAGTTTTGTACTTTTCGTTGGGAAAAATCCAAATCAAGAAAATGAAATGATGCTAACTCAAGAATTACAACATTATCATAAAATTAAAGAGATAATTTTATATCAAAATTAGAATAGGGAAAAAACCTTCATACATATCGTATCCATTGAGTGATAAACATTAGAATAATTAATTAATTGTAAACACGTATGAATCATACGAAAAGAGAAAATACATAGGAAGATGATGAAGTACATTGTTCACGAGTTTCATAATTTCCTCTTGTTTTGTGTTGGTTGACTTGGTTCTTTGTATATATGTACGTACCTAAGTTGTAACCATAGTGATCTTCATGTTAGATACATAGCTGTCCATTCATTTTCTTTTTATTGTTATATTAATAATTTAAAATTCCTCTTTATGGAAATGAATAAATAATTTCCAAATTTTAAAGATCTTTACCGGACGAACATGCCGTATAATAATATACTACCTAGTGTTTGGTCGTAGCGTTTAGATCGATTTGTGCAACTTTTATGTGATTTTTGTTCTTAATCTGGTATGTGATTTTTGTTTTTGTTTTTGGCTTCTAAGGTGTGATTGAATTGCAGTATAAATTAGTCGAGATAATATAATTCAAATTATCTTAACAAAAAGAACAAAAAATTGATTTATGCGCCAAAATTTGAAGTTAAAGTTTTTTCAGTTCTCAAATAAATTCAACCATGCATAGATCGATATGCTGTAAAAGGAGAAATATATATACAAACGTGATCAGTTTTACAAATGTAGCGCAGAATAAACAATATGCCGTGGTAGCCCCATACTTAAATATATATAATTAATAACAATTAATTAGCAGAAACTACTCTCACAAAGAAGAGAAATTTAGAGACTATCTATCTAAAGGAGGAGAAAATGAATTCTGCAAAATTGGGTGGAAAAGAAAAATCAAATTGGACGGGCAAAATTGTAGCTTAAGGACCTTGTGGAGTTTAATTGCAAGCTAGGAAAAATAGTTTTAATTACTTGTGGGGTTTAATTTCAGGTTGCTAGCAGCTGTGTTAATTAAGTGGTGGCCAGGCATGCTTAATTGGTTATGGTTTTCAATTAATTAAGCCCTTAATTGAATAATGA
This sequence comes from Centella asiatica, assembly GCA_014636745.2. NCBI lineage: Eukaryota > Viridiplantae > Streptophyta > Magnoliopsida > Apiales > Apiaceae > Centella > Centella asiatica. The sequence goes on from CM025785.1 coordinate 4,863,737, forward strand.
GTCAATTGCGGTGTTGCACAATTCAATCCCTGTGTCTAGTTGTTGAGTTACACAATGGGTCAGCACTTGGTGGCTTTTAGCATTGCGCAAATTTAATTTAATTGCCAACCACAAGTTATATGTATCATACAATATTATATTGAAAATTTGAAATTTTCACAAGAATGTAGATTGATTATTTGATGACCTGAGAAATTGTCTCACTCACACTGCATTTTGGTAATGAAGTGAGTAAATTTTTTGAAAGAAGACAAGAAAAAGAAACTTATTTGGATTATTCGAACTAGCTCGATTTGGTGGAATGGAATTAATCCTCCATATACAAATTAAAACTTGTTTGATTTCTTCTCTTTTTCAATATATAACTGGTGTTCATATTGCACAGAGCTCATGATTACCACTCAAAGTATATAAAAACAGTAAAACACCCCCACCCAAGACACACACACACACAAAGATAGCATAAGTACGTAAAAATTGTATATTTCATTAATAATGTATACGTGAATAAAGAAGCTAGCTAGCTACACAGCAACAGCAACGCGCTGTGGGTCATTTACAAAATTAACTTCAAATTATATATAGTCTAAAAGCCACGGATCAAAATGGGTTTAGCAGTTTGTTCTTGACGAATATATGAAGATGTTAAGCAGCGTCCAGAAGCCATGAACGTAAGGAGTGCTCTCTCAAGATGTTTGGAAGGATGATTTTTTATCAAAGAAACTGCATATTCCATGAAAATTGAATCACATGGCAACTTGATAGGTCCATCTATTTGCAATCCATATTCTTCTTCTGCCATTTTCAAGAGCTCCTTCACAATGTCATTGTTTAAATAAACAAGTGGAATCACAAACCGCCTCTGATCAGCAGTGTACACTACAAAGTGACCCTTATCGGCCACTGATGATGATGAATGTTGATCCGAACAACCATCAATCGTTCTCGTAAATGCGATCCTTTTTCTTCTAATACTGGCTAGTCTTTGCCACTTTTTGGCCATCTTGGTAAGTTTCTTGGGACTAATAACCATGTTTTTATAGAAGTTGAAATTGAGAATTTGGAGCAGAGGAATATATATGTGTATATATATATGTATAAAAGAAATGTTTGATTGTAAGTTGTATTTAGTAAAAGGCTTTTGGTTGATGGTTGAAGGAAGAGAAGTTGGTTATGTATATATACTTGTGGCCAGGAACACGCATTAAATGTAGTGTTTTTTGCTTGTGGTGCATTCAATGGAAGCAGAAGCATGTGAAGAAAACTTGGTGTAAAGTGGTTCAGTGGCACATTGGGTCCATTGTTCTGTTTGGTGGCTTACAAGCGAGAGAGAGAGAGAGAGATGTGGAAACCACAAGATGAAACTGGGAGTTATTAATCAAGTTCAACGAATGCTCCAGTTTGCTTAATTGTCTGATTAGACTTGTTTCGTGTTTGGTTTTAGTGAAAATCATGATGCATGGACATGTTAATCTAATCTGTCGTAAAGTGTTCATCAACTTCCCAACAATAGGTGAGACATATATCTATATATGGCTTCAAAGAAATTAATCAAGACGACATAAATCATTCATTTGATCACAATTATTAAGTACATGAATTTGTACCCTTTTTCATTTACCCACTGCTCGATTCTCTGCCCATGGAATACTTCTAAAACCGTGGATTGTGCTTTTGTAAGTTTTTTATAGCATTAAGATGATGGTATTTTGTGGGGGAGTTTTTGCTCAAGAACAGATAAAAAGACGAAGGGATCAAATTTTTAGGGACACAATTAAAATATATCACATTATTATTATTATTATTATTATAAATTAACTGTTAAAATAACTCATTTAACTATCACTATTTTCTCGTGTTTTCGTTATAAAAATTAAATATTAATTGTATGAACTTTTCTTATAATTATAATTTTGTGACATGTATACTTCTATAATAATAAAAAGTTTAATAAAAAAAATGGTCCCAATCAAATGATACGAGCTAATTAGGAATATAGGGGTATTTTAATTTTTAAACATTAACTTTTAGCGTATTATAAGGGCATATGTGTAATTGAGTAAATTCAACTATCATTTTATTAATAAAGTAATTAAGAGAGAAAAATCATTTAACGGTTATTAATTGGAAAAAAAAAACGACAAACTAGGGTTCACAGAGAAAAAGACCGCGCCTTATTCTTTTTCCGCTCCGTCCAATGTCCGCCGCCGCTGCCGTACCTTCTTCCCCCACGTCAGCCTCTGCAACGTCTATCAACCACATCTTCTTCCTCCATCTCATCTCCTGCCTTTCGTCACATCTCCCATCTTCTTCTTCCACCGTTATACCGGGCTTAATCGTCGAAACATGGGGCAGAAGGGCTAACGGAAGTTCGTCGACACCGTCCACGAGGGTGACCTAGCTGCGTTGAATGTCGATCAACGATGAACGTAAGCCTAATAATCTATGGTGGTGATGGGTGATGGTGGAGTGATCCATGAGTTCTTTCATTGAAGATGACTTTAATTTCTGTGTCTAATTTTCGTTGATGATTTCAACTTGTGAGTTTTGTGTTGTTTAATTGGAAAATTTTAAAATTTTCAATACCTTAATTGAAATCTTTTTAAAGACAATATCTGCAATGAAAAACGACCCAAAGATTTTTCATATTTTTATCTATCTGAAAAAAGGGTGTTGATTATCTTGAAATTATGTTCTTTTTTATGCTTCATTAGAAACTTACCATGACTTGTCTGATTCCTGAGTATGAACCAGAAAATGGAATAGTTGGACTAGAATTAATTTAAATTATCGGAAGAAACAGTGCAGGTCCAGTACCCTTTTTTGACTATGACAGAGACGGTAGTGATATGGAAATCTTCATTCTTGCGGGTAGGAATCTAGCTACTATCTAGTAGAGAAGCCATGTGCTTTATTATTATTTAAGTGATCATATTTGCACCAAATGTCTTTCTTAGAGTAAATTGAGGAAATGCTGGGCCTGTAGGCCCATGGCTTAAATGGCTTGTTCTTTTTAATCAGAGAAACTACAAGTCAGTCCAACACACAATAACACAGCCACCACTAGTTTGGGATTGGGATACAATTTTTAGTTATCTTCTTAGTGGTCGGTCTAATATATCCTCAGCATCTTCAAAAGTAGTAACAAGGTTTGTATAATGTGTGTCAGCTAGCTAGGCTAGTAGCTAATCTGTTATAATATACGCCACATCATCTACCTCCGTTTGTTCGTTAATTGATTAATAAGTGGCAATTTTATAGTTGTTTGTATTGAAAAAACTAAAATCCTACGAAATAATAAGATGGGTATAACTCCGAATAGAGTAGCTATTCTCATTCCCGTAGAGGAAAATGGAATAGAATAGAAATGCAGTTTTTGTGTTGCTAATCAAGAGCATGTGATTAGTTCTTCTGCAGGTGCAGTGGTGCTAAATTGTTATCATGTTTGGTAATAAATAATCACCTCGATCAATTTGGGGAAGGAAACGTACGGTGGATATGAGTTGTCTAATGAGTCCTGGATTATCGACATGTCATATATGAGCTGGCAGGACTTTCATATTCCACAAGTTTGTACAAGTCATTTTCATGGGATTGCTAAAAATCGCTTCAACTAATTAACAATGATATCCAACTCACTGTCGGTGCCTGCCAAAAGAATGTCCGACGATGATTAATTTATTCATAATCCGTAATTTCTTTTGGGGCCCCCAAGTACCTTTCTCCGACTAAACTACTTATGTATGTGATCTTTTTTTTGCATCCATTTTAAAACTTTAATCAACTTCATTTGATCTGCATCATATTGATGCACTAGATTTTGCCTATTTTTTAAGTTTTGAAGAATATATTTGAAGGTATTGACAAGGAAGAGTCTCAGAACATATCTTAATTATATCCCGATAGAATGTGTCGTTGCTGTTAGAATCTTGAATATTGATTAGCATGCTTAATGTAAAGTATAAAGTCAATTAAATATTATTGGTCGATCAAACCAAACCGACCTTAGCTCAGTTGGTAGAGCGGAGGACTGTAGTGGTTTATCAGCTGTTATCCTTAGGTCGCTGGTTCGAATCCGGCAGGTCGGAAACTCAGTCCCTTTTTTGTGTAATAAGGACCTTAGCCTTTTAACATTAGTTTAATTGATATATAAATAGTAATGGATGGATGCACTGAAAACATAGCACAAATTTTTGTTTGATTGTCTTCAATTAAGAGATTCATCTGTTCAGTGTATTTCATTTTCAATGTCTGGCAAATAAATAATACTTAACAGTTCATATGCAGCAGTCAGTCAACATAAAAAAACAAGAATAATATTGTAAAATGTGTTGTTAGATTTCATTAACAATGTGTGGAAAATTTGATCATTTACAACATAAACTTGGAATTTGCTTTAGAAACCACAGATTAAAATTTGCTGAGCAGTTTGTTCTTGGTAAATACATGAAGATGATAAACAGAGACCAGAAGTTATAGACTTAATGACTGCTTCCTCAAGATCTTTAGCTGGATGTCTTTGGTTTAAAGATATTGCGAATTCCATAAAAATAGAAACACAAATATGGCAGCTTGATGGGAAGTTGCTGTAAAGTGGTTCAGTGGCAGATTGGGTCCATAGTTCTATTTGGTGGCTTACAAGCAAAAGGGAGATAGATATATATGGAAACCACAAAATATATGGAAGTTTGGTACTGATGTGATTAGACTTTGTTTTGTGGGTTTTGGTTTTAGCGAAAAGTTCTTGGATAAATTGCAGCCCATTTGAATGGACATGTTAAACTAATCTGTCCTATCATGTTGATGAACTTTCCAACATTAGGTGAAACATCTGTGGCTCGACATAAATTATACAATGTGAATCAAGACATATGTGTGTGTGTGTGATGAATTAATTTTATTCTAATTATTAAGTACATCCGTATGTACCCAAGTTCATTTAGCTACTGATCTTCGCACATGCTGACATGCAATACTTCTAAAATTGTGAGTTGGTTGCTCTTGTAAATTTTGGTAATTAAACTGAAGTGTCCACATATCTTTAGTTTAGCATTCCTGGAAAAAAAGGGGTAGATTAGAAATTGTTGCATCTGATATGTTATTGAAGAATCCATGTGCTTTGATATTTTGAGTGATCATATCTGCATATTACTTAGAGGACATGCATGCGTACTAGCTAATGAAATCATGTCTTGTTAATTTGGGAAACTAGTAGACGATAATACAGCCATTTATATCAATGTGGTGATATACTATTATAAGCTAGCTATGTTGTAAGTGGCCTATATCAATGTGACCTCGTTGTCAAAATTTCAAAGTTATGTATTAACGCGTGTCAACTAGAGAAGAGAACCGCCTTAAAGTTCAGATTTTTGTGGTGCTAGCTGAACTTAATGCAAGCAAAATCATGTGATTAGTTAGGCTGCAGTACGTGTGATTATATTAGTATATGTTTGTGGAATGGTTATGTTAATCTGTCTGGTAATCATCACATCATCAGTTTGGGTACGTCGAGAAAAACAGAGCAAATAGTAGTGTATATGATGTTAGTTCTCTGCATCAAATAACTCATATTGAGTGACGAGATTTACTGCAATTAAATAGTACATCCCCTGCTATTAAATTCTAAAAACGAAATACCCTTAATTTCGAATAAGCTAGATGCTCTCCACAGTGGGTACCATGTTACTCTGTTGCAAATTGATGTTAATTTTTACCACAGGAAGATTTGTAGTAGATATATACCACACTATTTTGGTTATACAGCTAGTTCATTATGCATTGTTGTGTATCTCTGCTATAGTAATTGCTTAGAGGAATTCAGTATAACTAGATATTATTTGCATGTATATGACTCTCTGCTACCTACTCTATATATATGGCTACAGATTTCTCAAGCTCCCTCGTTCGTCGTACGTGCCACTTACTATGACTTTTGTAACATGCATCAAGATATTCAATATCTACAAATCTACTCATTATTATGTACTAAATAATCATGTTGAACAAACATTGGATGCTGATCATGGTTACGGAAATTAATTTAACCTTTTAGCATCACTTTGAGGTCGTGCATTAATTTTGATCTGCTGTCTCATCGATCACTCTTACAGACAAGTATCTTCAACAAGATCAAACATGCATGTGCTTGTTTAATGTTATAATTCGATCCATGTTTTTTTTATTTGCGAAACTATCTTTTAAATCTAACTCAATTCTCACCTAAATCATATAATTTTCAACTAATGAAATTTAATCGATTGACCTCAAGATCCAAAGAGAATGTTATTTACCACATGAGCTAACCCAATGAACATTCATATTATATGTTTGCAAGATTATTTATTTATTTTTTATTTTATTTTGATACTTCTCACTCAATATTCGAGTTTTTTTTAGTTACATCTCGTCTTATTTGGTCAAATCTTTTTGATCGAAGTACTTTTAATAACATTTTTTTACGGGAAATGAGAGATTAATTTTAATTCATGCTTGAAATCGTTGACAACAGGAAAGATTTTATTAGATTTGTATGAGACGCGCAGCATGTGGTGACTTAATTAAACCATGGGATGGGATGATATGAACCAATAACCAAGCTGCAGTGGAGCAAAACAAACAATTAAGTTAATAATATCGTCCGTATTAAACAGAATATTCTATATATTAAACCAGATATAATATAAAATTAGACCCTGCTTCGCAAATCAAATATGAAAACAGAGGTGTTTACGCACTTGTATATTTATAATCTGATTGTCAGATTTTCTGTTATTTTTTTATTTTAGAATTTGATATTGTTATTTTCACATAGATCCCACACATTAATATAATATATTATTACATATTAGAAAACTATTTTATACATTAAATACGACGGGCAAGTTGAAATATCTAAAATTCTTACGGAAATAATATATTTCCTTTTATTCTTCAGTGTTGAAAACCAAAACATTTCATTTCTTAGCTCGTCTCAATTGGGAACAACGGCCTGGCCATAGTGGAGTACGTAAGATTACTTTATTCGACGGCGTTGAATTTGGAAGTTGCATTTCACACTCCACAGTCCACACCATGATTGTATTGGCTAGCTTGAATCCATGATTTTGATATGGTTCAAAGATGTTTACATCAGTTCCAAATTTCAGTTTCAAAGTTAGACATGTATTTATATTTTATAATATAATATTATTAAGATTTATATTAAAAATTTGTAAAACTTTCAAATTATAAAAGTTTTCTTAATAAATATTTATAGTATATTTTATTATATTTCACTTCAAAATTATTAAGAATAAAAAGATTTATTTCAACTTTAAATTATAGAATTTCACAAATATATTTTATGTGAACTAAAATATATCTTCATTAAGAGGGAGTATTTATTTTGATACTAGGTTTAAAGAAGAAGATAAATTAAAACTAATATGTGGGTGTGTGTGGGTGTGTGTGTGTGTATATATATATATATATATATTAAGCAGTGTATGACTACTCAGAAATGCACCATGGGGCATGGCTCTATTCAAAGCTTAATCTGTTATGTTTTGGATTACATGTTATTGCTTTCTGTCTTCCTATAAATACCCTCTTCTACAATAATCCACTTGCTAGTTGTTTTTGTGGGGAGAGGTACTACCTATGCACTTGTCACTTACCCATCATCATACTACCTATCCAGTTTAATAATAATAAACAGGAGACTTTTTAATAAACAGAGCGTCAAAGGAGACATAGTTGAAAACGAGTCTGAACCAGCAGACTATTTATATTTATTCAACATCCTTAAAGCTTCATATAGAGAGTAAAGAAGCAGTTTCCCTTCTATTAAATGTCAAAACAAAATAATTGATGATGAAAAATATTGTTCATTGATATGTCTTTTTAAAATTAAATCTTACTCTTCACTTCTGAACTCTGAGATTTACGACTTTAGAGTTTATGTTGCACCACGTCAATATTAAATTAATGTGTAAATTTCTAGAGGGTATATAGATATAAGTACGAAGTATATAATCCCTATATATACTGTATTAGTCATATTAATTTCAAAGTAATTAAAATCTATAAAGTTCGATCAGTAGTTATCCATAATCTTTAAAATTCGATAGTTATCCATAAAGAAAATGTTATACTCCCTCTGCCTCTAAATAAAAGATTTCTATTTTTGAGTACGTATATTAAAAAAATTTTACTTTAAAACAAATTATAGGATAAATTCGAAAACTTTTAATTCAAAACAAACTATTTTTCTATTTCCCATATAATTATACTTAATGTATATTCCAAAACAAGGTTGAGGACAAATTCGGTAAAATATGATCAAAATAAAAATATTATTATTAGAAAGTGGTTATTTATTTTGGAATTTTCAAAAAAAAAAATAGAAATTATTTATATAGATACGGAGAGAGTAAACACCAACAACTTGTATAAATAAATGTACACAAACATATGTTTCAAATTATTAACTACTAAAATTTTAATTGTGAATCCATCATAGTTCACTAATCTACTACGAAGTTTTGTCACATCAATTTGTATACATTTATTTGTATAAAGTTATTGTCTATAACACTACCCTATCCATAAAATATAAAACAAATAATACTTTATGTATATACATTTATTAGTAATGTAGAGATGTGATAGAGATAACAGCATATATATATATATATAGTCTCACATTGCATACATACATAAAATGATGGTAATAGATGGATTAGAAAACAGAAGTTCGGTTTGGGACAGCTGTTTGCTTCGAGGCAAAAGAAGTCGGTGTGTGTGAGAGGGACAACTATTATTATATCTTCTCTTCTCTTTCCTTTCCTTTTTCTTTTCTTTTAGCCGGGTTTACGTGAATGCCCATCTCCTTCCTTTGCCATTTATCAAATACCATATGTAGTAAACAAATTCACACACATTCCTTTTTCATCATACCAAGTCCTATATATATATATATATATATATAGACCTATAATCTCTGTAATCCACCATCCTCACCCACTGTATAGTGGACTACTCTTCTCTTGTCTTGTCTTCCTACAGAAATATAAAATTAATTGTTTAATTAATTACACGCTCGCTCAAGAAAAAAAGAAATGGCATTGATTCTTTTTCCGCTCTTCTTTCTGATGATCTCCCCTGCAGCAATTGCTTCGGATTCTTGTGATCGTTGTGTTCATCAATCCAAGGTTGCTTTCTTCTCCTCTGCTTCTGCTCTCTCATGTAAGTCATCATCAATCTTTCTACTTAATTGTTTCCATTTTCATATTTAATTATATAATAATAAATATATGACTTAATTTGTGGTTCATAAATTAATAATGAAACTGACATCGACCCGGATGATGTTTTGTGTTTTTATGTAACGGGTAGTTTTTAATTTAATGTGTGGAACTGATGATGATACAGCTGGGGCATGTGGGTACGGTTCTCTGGCTCTAGGCTTTAGTGGTGGCAATCTTGCTGCTGCTGTTCCTAGCATTTATAAAGACGGAGCTGGCTGTGGTGCTTGTTTCCTGGTTTGTACATTTACTTAATTGTTTTTTGTTTTTTTTTTTTCATTTGTTTCTAATTAATTAATAAATTATCAAATGCATTGAGTTTGTATTTCTATTTGATTTATATATATGGGTAACATTAATTCAAATTTTGCAGATTAAGTGCAAGAACTCGAAGCTTTGTAGTAAAGAAGGGACAAAGGTTATAGTAAGTGATTTGAATAAAAATAACGAGACAGATTTTGTGCTTAGCAGCAATGCTTTCATGGCATTGGCTAATAAGGGCTTGGGAAAAGACTTGTCCAAACTTGGGATTGTCGACGTCGATTACAGGAGGTAAATTAATTAATACCCACGCGCGCACGCTTAAGCATATATAATATCACTGTTCTTGCTTTAGTTTTGCTCTTCTTCACACTTTGTAGTTGGTACAGTTTGAATTTTAGGCATGTGTTCTAGGTAAACTTTTAATATGCCCTGAAAAAAGCTTTCATATTTCAAACTTTTTTTAAAGAATAAATCTGTTATTATGACCAAAATTATAAAAAAAAAAAAAAGAATAAATAATATTTTATTATTATTGAATAAAATAGGGGCAGAACCCTTATCTACTTGTCTGGTATGTATAATGGATTTGTTACACCCACCACAATGACGAAGAAGGCAAAGGGTCCATCCTTAAACGCTTTGGCTCCACCAAGTCTAGTCCTCTAGGAAAGGAAACCAAACAAAATATAGACATCTGTAAGTCAAAATTTTGAACTTCCATATGCAGCACGTATGGTAGCAGTATATCGCAATCCACTGTCTAGTGGTCAACTTTTCTTGATTCATTTACTAAAGAATTTAATTCGTTAAATCATAATAAGGCCTATCGTATCTCTTGGGATGGTTATGGGAATTATGATTTTACAAGTGGTTCTCCTAATTCGTGTTGCAGGGTACCTTGTGACTACAAAAACAAGAATTTGGCAATCCGGGTCGAAGAATCAAGCAAGAAGCCCAATTATTTAGCAATTAAAGTTTTGTATCAAGGTGGCCAAACCGAGATTGTCGCCATGGATGTTGCCCAGGTACTTAATTCATGCGTAAACAACCATCACTTAAAAGATTGTATTCCAAGAAATTATCACATTTTATTATCAGCACCTCTATATATTTGTTAGTTTGATTGTCCAGAGTATTTCACGTATTTGTAATGATTTCGCCGATCAAAAAAAATCCTAACATATATTTATTGTTTTTGAAATTGAAATTGTAGGTTGGTTCATCAAATTGGATGTTCATGACCAGAAATCATGGGGCGGTATGGGACACCAGTAGAGTCCCAATCGGCCGATTGCAATTCCGATTTGTGGTAACGGCGGGATTCGACGGAAAATGGGTTTGGGCCCCACAAGTAATGCCTGCTGATTGGAAGGTGGGCGTGGTTTATGATGCAGGAGTCAAGGTTACTGATATTGCTCAAGATGGTTGTAATCCTTGTCAAGATTAATTAACGAAGCAAGCTAGCTGCTCTATCATAATTATTGATTTATTCTTTTCTTTTTTTGAATAATATTGTGTTTTAGTTGTAGTATATGAAAATGAAAATAATAGAATCACAATTTCTTGTGTAATATATAAATTACATTCTATACGAACGTCTAGTTTATATGGGACTACTTTGTTGTGCCAATGCAGTCAACCTTACTTTTATTCATCCCAAATATCGTAACAGGAAAAAGTAGACAAATTATAATAACTCGCTAAAGAATTGATGTTTTGGTTGAAGGTCTTCCGTTCCATTTTTATTTTTTATTTTTGGTGGGGGTGGGATGTTTGGGGTCTTCCATTCCAAAGTTAAAAAAAGAAACCTTAGGAATTAAAAAAGTACATTAAAAAGAATTACTATAGAATATTGTGAAGTCCATAATGTTACTGGTAGACAATATGAAATATGTGCATATATCTTTAACGGCTAGTTTTTTTAATAATTACAAAAACATTGTAGTTTGCTCTAAATATGTAATTATTATGAAACAATAATTTCTCTTTTTTTCATCTGTGAGATAAATAGTGAACCTCTTGGACTATTGCTTATTATTATTACTATTAATAATGTACAACATATTCTTTTTTTTGTTATTAAAAAGATCTATTAAAGACAACTTTATTTAAAGACCAAAACATAAGATTTTTTTTTTTTCCTTTTAGATACTAAATTGAAAGAAGTTTTTCTCCATTTCTATCGATCATCGAAGTTGTACCTATAATCCAATATATATTTTCTCTCCTCTTTTCTTTTAAGGTGATCTATGTCGTTTCCTTTATATTTCTACATATGAGAATTCATTTGTTTATTTTATCTTTTTAATCCCTTGTTTTTTTCCAATAACTCATTGCATGATAACTAATGATACCTCTGATTGATATTAAAAAAAATTTCGAAATGATAATAAGATTTTGACAAATTAGATATAAAATAAAATATATTTGTAATCTTGGAATAAGGGAAATATGTCAGAAAAAAATAATTGAAGAAAGTATTTCTAACACTAAACTTACAACATCAATTTGTTTCCTTTGCATCACAAATGTCAACTATTTGAATCTTTTAACATTGTTATATTTATTTTTATTAAGGCCGTAATTTCTTCTATTCGATTTGTAGTTGGCAATAGTTACAAAATAAATATTATTATTCATGTTAACAATAGTTATTATAACTGTTTTAGATTTTTTATTAATGGTTAGTTAATAGTAACTTTACACATAATAATTTTAATTATAGAGAAATAATTTTAAACTGGATGGTGCCCTAGAAACTTAAGATCATTGGGCTGTAAATAGATTGGGCCAGAGCTACGAGTGGCAGGATGAAGCCCAATCTCCAGGTTTAGCTCTCGTTCTTCTTTCCTTTCATTTCGTAGTGTAAAGAGTAATGATAAGTTTAAGTTTTGTTAGATAACACATATCAAGCATTTTCCTAATATAAATAAGACTAACAATAAATATTTACATCTCTATTACTTCCCGAATTCCTCCTAAAAATTACTATAATTAGAATAATATAACTAAAATAAGTGTGTATGACCCACATAATAAAGTTATACCATACCAAGATATACTCGTAAGACTAGTATTGTAATTTTTAATTTATTATAAGATTAATATTCTAGTTTTTAGATTATAAGACTTTAAAGATTTGAGTTTTTGACATTGAATTTCATTTTATTGATGAGTTGTTTATAAGTATCGATCTAAACGTAATATATTGATCTCTAATAAATGAATTATTATTTTTTTAGCACAATAAAGTTACAAATTAACAAGAGACGCCTTTTTGCCATCATAATCAACTTTAATAACAATATAAAAATGGCAAGAAAATGTAGATTCAATTGACTTCATACTAAGGAGAATTTAAATATCACAAAGGGGATACCACTCGGCATAATTAAGGGGCAAAGTTAAATAAAAATGAAACAAAATGAATGATCAAGAATTGAATGTGAGGGTACATGGAAACTATGACTGAAGGTTCTATTATGGTTTTGTTATGAACATAACCCTAAAAATCAAAGGCTAAAAATGCTTTGACGGTAGGACTAAATTGTAGAATTAGACCACTTCAACATTTTTGAGAGAAGACTTGAAGTCAAATTGTCCTAAACATTTTTTATATTTTTTCTTTTCATGGTTTAGATTCTTGTGTGGAACTTAAGGGAACAACGCGTCTATGTTCTTTTCAGAGAATAAGGAACGCTGTAGATAATCCCACGACAGCCATCACAAACTACCAAAGTACCTACAGTAGATAACACCAAAATTCCCATCATATTTTTTACATTATCGGTTTGGGAGAATATATAATGCATTGAACAAGACAAACAAAAATATATGCAACATATTATCTCTATCAAAACAGAATTATCATTTTGGGAGAATAATACATACAACAATAGTGAACAATGTTAAATTTCATATTTCTTACAAATTTTCCTAGCAATTGAATTCTTAAATATTAAAGACATGGCACGTAAAAATTCTTTTTAAACGGTGATGAAGGTTTTAAAAAATTGTCAAAATATAATACATATTCGCGCGAATAAGAAAATTTAGGTTTGAATTTCATAAATTTAGGTAATATTGTTAGATATTAATTTATCCAGTCAAGTCCCTCTTTATGCCCTCGTCGGTTCACTCATTAATGTATTTTGAAGTCTTTTCAGCATGCCTCGTCGTATTGCCTTCACAAATACCTGGTAATATCTAACTGAGTTCATGAAAGCTACTGTACTTCCTAATTTTTTTAAATATAATAATTTTCTTTAAATTACATTTTTATTTTTATTTTTATTTTTTTGGAAGGAAAAAGATAAGCAGGCTTGTAACTTTGTTGTAAGTGGATAAGATGACGTTGTTGTAAAACACTAAAACCTAGTGGTGTTTGATAAATCCATGAAATAATATGACCAAAGACTTGTTCAATGTTTTTAATTAGGCGTGGAAATTATAACTGATCAAAATTTTGGACCATTTGAGAGATTAAGAAAATTGAGTCGTACAAAAAGTTTGCAGGTCGAGTCATGGAGTTTTTTTCTGGGAAAACTCCACTTTTGATTTTACCGGAATTTTCCAAGTGAAACTCCAAAAGACCGAAACCAAAGAGTCAAGCCGAAGCTTGACCCAACCGAGAGTTGTGACTCCTTGTGAGCATTCTGTGTCTGCCTGCCTGCCTCGCGCGTCTCAGGAAATTAGGCTTATAAACGCGTGGACCCCACGCAGCATGATTGGGCCCCATTGATAACTAGTAGTCATTATCTACTGTATGTTCGGACCGTTATATGGATGGAATGTGTACCGCAATAGTAGGCACCATTAGTTCATGATTTTCCACACATTACTGGCACTAAGGTTTTTTATTTTATTCCCATGAGAATAAATTATCCTTCACCTTTTATAAGTAAGTGATCTTCTTTTTTTATAAAATTTATGGTATACACAATTAAATATTTCATAAAATATTTTGAATTAAATTATAATTTTGTATGTATATAAACTTTCACTCTCTAAAGATTTTAGTTTAAAAATTAGAATAGATAATAATTCTAAAAGAACCCGAGATCGAATATGATTAGAAATGAATGGATAAATAAAAAAAATAAAATACATAATAATCATTTTCTTCTGTTTAGGTTTTTGTATTCGATAAGAAAACTTATAGGCTATTAGAATGACTTAATGGCAGAATTTTTTTTAATAAAATTTTTATTTTTTTAACAATTTAATCACTGGTCTAATGTTTTTACACAAAAACCTTTGAATTGATTATAAATATTTCAAATCGACACAGTAATGTCTATTAAAAGGTTAAATGCTAAAAATCAAAAAAAAATTATAAATTTTTTTTGAGTCATTGGTTTTTATAATTAAGAGTGGTAAAATTTCAGAACAAAAAATTACTGTCAAAATAATATATATATATATATATATATATATATATATATATATATAACAAAAAACAAAAAACATTGATCATCATTAATTTTTTTATTTATATGTCCAAAATTTTGTTTTGAAAAAATTTAGAATGTGAATTGAAATTGAATAAAAAGAACATTAAAATATCTTTAGAATCCCCTAATAAAATATAACTTCATAACAAATTATTCTCAAAAATTATTGTTGTCTCATTGGTCTTGAGTGGGAAGACTTCACTTTTCCAAGTCTTCTAAAATAATGTTGCGATGGAGTGGGTCCACCAACAAACCGATCTAGAGTAGTGATGTGCATTCCTCTCGCTTATTATCTTTATAAAACCGTGTGTTTGCATGTCATTTGGCCACAAGTACAAATAACATTGCTTTCACAAAACATAAATACTTGAAAAAACAAACATACAAGAATCAGTGGCTGCTCTACAAAAAAAGATTTTTACAAGTAGCTAAAACCCACAAAACAAAATTGAACACTAGTAGTAGCAGCTACGTTAACAAGTCCCTTCTTAATACGTAGTAGCAGCACCATGGCTGTGGACGTTGAATCAACAACATCTTCTAAGTTGGAATTGCCTGGGTTTCGTTTTCATCCTACTGAAGAAGAGCTCATTGATTTTTACCTCAAGAACACCATTTCCGGCAAAAAATTTCACTACGACGTTATTGGTTTTCTCAATATTTATCGTCACGATCCTTGGTGTTTACCGGGTAAATTATATACTACGTATAATATATTCGTAATATCAGTTGAAGTTGCTAACTATTGTTAGAAGAAAAATATTGTTGTGAAGGATATTTTTGTAATTAATATAAGCATGGTTTAAAAAAATTTATCCACATTTGTGCTCAAATCCTTTACTTGCAACAATTTTATGAAGTTGAAATTGAAGTGAAAATGAAATGTACAGGATTGGCAAAGATTGGGGAAAGAGAGTGGTACTTTTTTGTGCCAAGGGATACGAAGCATGGGAATGGAGGTAGGCCTAACCGGACAACTGAAAATGGGTTTTGGAAGGCTACGGGTTCGGACCGTAAGATAGTTACTTTATCCGACCCAAAGAGGTTCATTGGACTCAAGAAGACTCTTGTTTTTTACAAAGGCAGAGCACCTAGAGGAACCAAAACTGATTGGGTCATGAATGAGTATCGGTTACCCTATTCGTGCCCATCCCATAAGGTACTTATCGTGTGTATTATTTACTCAAAACTACTTTTTGCCCAACGAAAATATTCTCCTATCTAAATAAAATTGTATCTAATGAGTTTGGATAACAGTTTTACAAGTTAGATAGTTATTTATTACCGATTTATGATTCCCAGAATTGTATTGAAAGTATGTTATAATTCGTGTATTCCAATGCATTTTAGGTAACTCGATGAATAAGTTTTAGGGTGATAAAATTATTTTATGCGTCAAACATGATCGTCCGTAGTAATTTAAAGTATCCCATGGTTTTATAATTACAGGACATAGTGTTGTGTAAGATATATAGAAAGGCAACATCCCTGAAGGTGCTGGAGCAAAGGGCAGCAATGGAGGAAGAAATTAAAGCAAATTGTACTCCTCCAACATCCCCACTAACACCCCAGATTTCGATGGAGACCGTCTCTTTTGTCAGTCAACACGAAGGCACGGCGGCGGCGGCGGGCCAACAGGTCTTGAAGAAGGAAGATGAGGAAGAGCCGATGATATCGTCACAGGAAAATTTTCTCAATAATGGAGCTGGAGAAACTGCTAAATGTTTTAGCTTACAATTGCCAACTGGTATGGGGAACTTGGAGCTGCAGTTACCAAAATTTAGCAACCAAGACCCCTTTTTAACACCCTTATGTAGCCCATGGCTTGATAACTGGTTCATCCCATATGCAAATGTGCTCAATCTCTAAAGCCTTTGGTGTAAAGTTCAAAAGATTTTATGTTAACATGGAAAGCTGCAGCTTTGGTAGTGTATAATATTTCATTTTCTTACTAGGTCTACAATTGAAAAGCATGATCTGGTAGGGTGCAAGTGTAGATTTTTGTAATGATTTTATGTTTTTTTAATAATTAAAAAAATGATTTAATGGGCATATCCAATTAGACTTGAGTTAACCAAGACCTACTTTCTTAGTTGCCTTTTCCAATGTTAAGGATTAATGGATTATTTTCCTACTGTAAAAAGTTTGTAGCACAAGATTGTGCAACCAAAATGAGAGAATTATACTCATTGCTATGTATGCAGTTGAAGTCATTAATATCTAGAGGTCCTGAACTTTTGCAAATCATCATAAAGTTTGTCTGGGAAACGAATGAATGTATTTGCAGTGGCATGATCAGGCAGCAGCATATCGTGAAAAGCAAGAACTATCTGTACTGTTCTTTATGTGGAAAAATGTATAACATGGCATAGAGTTGCATAGACTATCTGTATTGTTCTCACAATTTACAGTAAGCACATCCATCCCATTAAATGTTAAAAGAAAAATGATTCAAAGAACAAAAAATTGCGACCATCCAGCGGACATGGTAATAAAAGCACAGGTCAGAACTTCAGATGGGGCATGGCTCCCCAAAGCTAAACCCCGATCGCACCATCTCGCGACACAAAACATGATAATGAACATTCCAACAACGATACGACAGAACAATAGCACCATCCATACGGCATATATCCATAAATGGCTTCTGCAATAAGAACAATCCTGACATTCTTCTTTCTGTACATAATCTCAAAACTGATACTCCATTGTTTGCCGAGGTTCATTGGTCTTGAAATTTGATCATACTGTGGAAGTAATGGACTTGCATCTTAGGTGAGGTCTATGTATATTTGGCCTTATTGACCCTTTCAACAATCATTTGCGAAGTGCGTAAAGTTCGTTTAAAGGCTAAGTTCGTGCTACAATACAAATTGAATAACTTAAATCCCTTCTCGGCTCACCAAGGAAAAATGTGGTGAAAGATGATGAGTGATTCATGATCCTCTCCCACCTTTTTGTCTCCTCTCTTCAAGTCCAGCAGCCTCATTTAACATGTCAACAGCATCCTGGTGCATGTCCAACTTAGCGAGGGCCACTGACTGCATATAGAATGCTGTTGGCCAGTCTGGATAGATGCATTGTGCTTGCATTGCATCTCGAAGAGCAGCATCAGGCTGATCACAGAAAAGATAGCACAAACTTCTGCGTGCATAGACAGTTGGGGAGACCATGGTTCCCACTTCTATGAACTGCGGACAAGAGAAAAGCAATTAGCAGGAGAATAACAAATTACAATCTTGGGTTTATTACCAGTTTGTGTTTCATTTACGAGGATTATAAAATACACGAAGAATCAAAGCTAAAGCTTGTGGCATAAGAGCATCACAACGTCACACACATTTTAATGGTAGGTTTCCGGTCGGTGAACATTCTATCACAAACAAAGAACAGTACAAAATATACCTGAGAATAGCAATCAATTGCAGTTTTGAAATCTTTGTCACGGAATGCAAAGTCGCCACGCTTCCTGGCCTCTAGCATGTCTCTCATTTGTTGAGTCCACTCTTGGAAAGATAACTGAATGAAGAATTTTATGCAGCTTAGTAGAGGCTTCGAGTTCAAGGACAAAAAGGCTACGATTTTCTACCAACTGATTACCTCATTGGTCCCTTCATCGTCCCTATAGTGCATTGTAACTAGAACCTGATGAATTGCTGTGAGATCAGTCCGCAGACATGCCTCGCCCAGTGGTGAAAGGGGACGCTGAGGGGTTGTTGGGGCATCCACGTCCTTTGAAATTCCAAGCATGACATAAGATGGAACCTATAACACAACGTTGTGGCGATCATAATCCTACAAAAATTATTGACCATTTTCGTACTTCTTGTAATTGCAGTAGAATAGTCATTTGAGGTAATTTTCAGCTTCATGTGCAATTGTCTCTCATTCTATAACAAGTAAGAAAGTACAAATGTACTATAAACAAAATGACGCCTAACAGGTCTTTATTCCAGGGAACTAGGAAATAAATAAGCAGGCCAATCCTTAAAAGCAAAATTTACAATGTATGAACATTTTCCCCGTCTGACATTTTTCATAACTGATCCATTCTTGTTGTTTTAAAAAAAAAAAAGCATAGCAATCAAGATGCTAAGCCAACATAGTAACTGTAGATAATATTGGACGGTCAAGTGTCAAAATTCTGGACGAAAAAAGAGCAAGGTTCCTTACATCTAATCTAGTTTGTAGTGGCACAAGTGTTGCAGCTAGTTGCTTTATAGTAGGACGTTCAGTAGGTTCGTACTGTAAACATTTCGAGGCAAGTTCAACTACTATTGTTGCTTCTTCGGTCGAAAACTTCCCCTCTAAGTGTGAATCCATCAAGAGAATTATATTCTTGCCACGTATCATGTCAAGAGCCTGCATACAAGCAGATTATCTTAGTATCTGATCCTGTTATAATATAGAGAAACCTTGAAGAGCTGATACCACAGCCATACCCCGAGTACTGATGGAGAGAAAATCATATGGATATTATTTGAATAGGAGTTTTTTCTAGAAAAACCTTTGCAAGAAATTCCTATATTAGCAGCAAATCCAAAAAGAGAAAACATAAAGCATAAAACCTAAGAACTATCTGACACATGCTATATCTTTTTTGTCGTGTCCTCCATCTCCAGTTTCAGAAACAGAAAATGCCACAAATAACAAGATACGCATGGTTTTGAGAAGTTCCTTTTCTTTCCTTACATATTATGTATGTTCCGCTAACTAGCAATTCATTTTTTTTCAATACACACCGACTTCTACCTTCTTGTGTTGTTTTATACCTTCTCCTTCTACCAGAGTGAACTAACAGCCTATATGTATTAGCTCTTGAAAAAACATTTCAATCAGAACCATTACTTGAAAAAAATCAGGTAGAACTGAGTTTGTCGGGGCTTACTAATACATGAATAAATTCAACTAGATGTACATAGAATGCAATAATATACGACCACTCACATGATTTGGAGGAATGTGCTTTCCACTTAGCAGATCCAAGAGTACGGTGCCAAAGCTAAATATTACACTTTCAGGTGTAACCCTTCCTACAAAACAAGAAGATAATTTGGCAACACCACTATAAAGTCAAATCACAACACAGAGAGGACCATATGCTCTAAAAGCAAGTGTTTAGCTCATAAATCAGCAGTCTTGTTTCTTTTCTTTTTTTAATATTTTGATAGCGAAAGCAATTACTGCATTTTTATATCAAAAACAAACTAAGTAGACACCAGAATCCTCAACTGAACTGAGTAATGAATAAAAGCATACTGGAAAGAATCATAGAAGGGTAGCTTACCATTTCTCAGATATTCTGGAGGTGTGTATGCTAAATTTGTGCTATAGCTTCTTCCGTCCCTGCTATTTTTCATCAACCCAAAGCACGAGAGTCGGGGATCACCATCCTACAAAGTCCACAAAAATGCTAGCATTCAGACAAGGAAATTAAAGATGTAACTTTGCAGGTACTCATGCAACTGATAATAAACTTAAACCCATAAAGTGTAGACCTTAGGGACACACCTCATCAAAAAGAACCCTATAAGCATTCAAGTCATGATACAATGAGTGACCTTGTCTGCCGCAATAGTCTAAGGCTTCAACTATATAAAGTGCTACTCTTAATCGCATGGTCCATTCAATGGTCTGATTTTCCCCTGTTAGAAGATAGAAATTCAAATACATATAATAAAAGAATTTCAATTTAAAGGCAGTAGTATATATGTAAATAAAAGACAATCAAACAGATGCTCTAGTAGAAAATGCATGTACTTTATAAGAACAAAGACGTCAAGGAAGAAGGAAGAACTTTGTAAAAAGGACATACATTGCTTCCCAATTAAATCTACCAAGAAAAAGTAATACAGATGTAAAAATGAATTTAGTGCAAGATACTGTATGGCCAAAACAAATTGTCTTGAGATAGCCTAGCCATGTACTTTTACAGAGTAAAGATTTATAGCTTATGCAACAACAAACCATTTAAGAAAATACCGGCAGCTCTAATTGGTACAGACAATCTTATAAACTGAATCTCACTTACACAATCTTTCCACTAGATGCATCATAGTTATATCCCTTTCTTCCTTTAGACCATTATAAGGACAAAGACGCCAAATTAAGGAAAACAAAACAAATTTAGGTACACTTCCTAAATATATGCGATTAAGGAAAAGTAATGAAAATGTATTAATGAATCCATTTCAATATACTGCATAGTGCATAGTCAAGTTGAATTATCTTGAGACGGTAAAGTATTCCTATCCTCACGGACTAAACAGTACAACTTATGAAACAAGAAATCATCCAAGACAGTGCACACAGACCTAATTGCTGCCCCAGTAAACTGCATTTACAATTACACACTTTTACACTAAAATGCATCATCTTCCTTTAGACCACTCATCGCCGCGTCTTTCCTCAAAAAGTGTAATCATTAAAAGTTACCACAGTTAAACTGAATTTATGGACATATAATGCAAGTTTAACTTACTTGCAACATTAAATAAATCTATCTGGTTTAGGAAAACAACAAAAGGGTTAAATTACAATCACATGAAAACAGCAATGCCACATAGCAACTGAAGACTTTAAGATTAAAAGTATACATACAGTGAAATAAATGCTTAGCAAGAGTGTCATTAGGCATATACTCAGCAACAAGTAATCTCTCATCATCATCGCAGCAATAACCAATCAAATTAGCAAGTCTCTGATGGCGCAACTTCCCAACACCCGATGCCTCCTCCTGGAACATATATAATTCATCAGTACACAAAATCAAAAAAAAATTCAGTAATTCCAACGAACAAGAAACATCCAACAAAACATTACCGCAAATTGTTTAGGATCAGGCCAGGCCAATTTGGTGAATTTCTTGACAGCAATCCAACGTTTGTTCTGGAGTCGACCCTTGTAAACAAGATTGGGTGCCTTCTCGCCGCTTTCGGAGACTATGAAGTCAGAGCTGAAGTTGTTTGTAGCAGCTTTGAGGTCCAAAATGGAGAATTCTGAGAAGGGTGGGTTTCCGGTCGGTGGTACCGCCTCTGCCTTGCCGGAAAATGGTGGCTGTGGGTTAGGGGCGTGGTGGTGGTGGTGTTGCTGTTGCAGCTGCTGTTGACGGTGGTGAACCTGGTGGTGGTGGTCTTTTTCTTGGTGGGTTTCAGCTAAAATTGATGATTGCCAGCAACCCATGATCTGTCACTATCTTTAGTGAACTTGCCCCTAATTGATTGGAAAGAGGAACTCTTTTAAGCAAGAGAAAGCAAATAAAGTGATGGAGAAACGGATGGGTAGGGAAGAAATGGGATTTTTTGGTTCTTTACATGATTGGATGGATCACTTTCTGTCTTTTACATACAGTATTTACAGTGGCTAGTAGTTTGTGGTTATATCTACTGCTAGTTTCTTCTTGTTCTTGATGACTTCTGTCTAGTTCTTGACGCGTACATCATCAAAATTGAAACTTTCTTTTGAGGTTTAGCATCATAGAAAGTGGCGTGGTTGGTGGATAACAAAAGAAAGTTAGAAAAACAACTACAATCATCACTGAATAATAATAATATGTTTAATATTTATTTATTTAGGACTTGGGGTTGGCGGTGTTAATTATGTCAGATTAATATTATGGTGTGCTAAGAGAATAAAATGCGTTTCTTCTTGTTAGTATCATCGTCGAAATTGGAAATATGGCGAGTGTTGGAAGGAAGGCTCCATTTTGGAGTTTTGTGTTTGGAAATGATAAAGTTGGAATCTTTATTTTATGTATATAGCTCGAGTGCAAGCTAAAAGGAAAGTCAGGTCTGACTCACAAGCTAAACATAATATGAAAGCACAAGTCTATTTTCCGACTTGAAAGTAGAAATGGCTATACACTACACACGTAGCAGACTTTTGATTCATTTATATAAGGATCAAAATGATGAAGTGGAAGGACGATTCCTTGCAAAGGTTAGAAACCAAAAAGTATGAAATGTCAACTCAAATCCACAAACAAAGAAACCACATTCATTGCATTTTTCAAGCACCCAAGTAGACTACGCCAAGAAACAATAATGTAGTACTCAAATTTATTTGCATTTGAATTACCCAAATATCATTCTTTATGTATTTTCTGTGTATATCTAAAGGTAAAATAATTATATCCTAGTAAGCGCACACAACCAAAAACAAAAAACCACGAGCACTACATCGTTACCGTAATGGCCAGCTTTCT
The DNA here is from genome assembly GCA_014636745.2 of Centella asiatica. NCBI lineage: Eukaryota > Viridiplantae > Streptophyta > Magnoliopsida > Apiales > Apiaceae > Centella > Centella asiatica. The sequence continues at coordinate 4,886,944 of CM025785.1, forward strand.
TTTCCCACTTTCCAGAGATGAAAGAGAACAACATTGGTTCAAATTCCATCAACTTTGTTCCCATATATTATCACTGCATTGTACAGTTTATATGTCTCGCCAAATTAAAGTTATACCCCGTACCTAGTGTGTAGTACAATAAACAGTAAAGACCCTTCCAATAATAAAAAGACGGATCACTACCACTGCATAGGTCTAACATATGAGATTAAACAACTTGAATGGGTTAGCTGGAACTCGTTACTATGGCCAAATGACAGATAAGTCAATTATTTACAATGTTAAACAAGAAATTAGATTCCGATGCTGCTACTAATTGAAACAACTCAGTAACAAATATTTTTGTATAATAAATTTAAAAGAAAAAAAGTTACAGATATTTATATCCTATCGTACAAAAAAAAAAAAAAAAACTGTTTTGAGCAAGGCAGTGCTCTGATGCCCCATCACTGAACAGCTGGCTCAGCTGGAACTTCACCTCATCAAGTAGTCGTAGTGCAAATTTAGGCATTTCCTCAGCCAGCTCTCCGGCGACTAACCTCTGTTGGTCTTGGTTTGTGCATCCACTGTATAGAGGCCCTTGGACCACTTCCCCCGTGGCGCTGCTTCACCTTTCCTCCGCAGATCCAGGAAAACGGCAAAAGTCTCAAGTGTTGTGACCACTGCCTTGGGGACACTCCATCTAGTGTCGAGTACCTCCTAGACCAACTTCTGGCAGATGTAAGGCCTTCACCCAGTTTACAACTTTCGACAAGGTGGTGAAATCATGACCAAGAAACAGTTGACTATCACGGATTGAGCAACTAGAGCATCAATCAACTTGCTCTGCTGTAGCTACCGCAGTTTGCCTATTAGCGATCAGCTCGTAACAGGGTCACATTGGCTCAGAATTGGCTTTACAATTAAATTAAGTTTCCTTGTACATATATTCTTCCTTTTTTTGACGGCATGGAGTTGGCTAAGAAAAAATTCTACAAAAATTTATATAAGATGTAATGCACAAGAGCACCATAATGAGACGAACAAAATGTGTGACCTTAAGTTGCATCAGTCACTCCTTCCAACTGATGATAGAAACTGAATAAAGCAGGATACATCCTGAGTGCCACAAAGTAACAAAGCACATCAAACAACAGAAGAGCGAATCTTCGATTCTTCAAGTTACCAGTTTCTCAATGAATTCATGCATCATCAAACTTGTAACAGAACTTCAGATTGCAGGTAATGAAATGTACCTCCCTTTCAACAGAGGTGACATTTTCATTTTAAGAAGCTTCCACCTAAGAAAATTTGGACTGCTCCCCAGCAAGCCTAAGCTCTTCGCTGCGCTGCAAAAGCTCCTCATAAGCTCTCAGGGAGCTACCAGCAAACTTCTCCATCGACTCAAAGATACGCTGCATACTCACCTGAAAACTAGTGTTGCTGCTAGTTTCACTCTGATAGACTACCTGTCCGGTGACTGAAAGGCGGTTGCCATCCCCAGAAACCATAACTATCCTTTTATCTAATGCCTGAATCTCCTTTTGTATCTTCTGGTCTTCTCTCTCCAAGTTTTTAACTTTCCTCTCCATTTCTCTGTTCGCTGTCATTCTATGTCGCATTTCTAGCTTATCCCGCTCCCAGATCTGTATTACACTTGCTGCAAAATCTCTCATTCTCTCAACAACTTCCTTCTCAGAAATTATCTCCAATGCTTGTGACCACTGGTTACAGACTACAAACACAGGAGGTGCACCTATTCTACCAGGAGAAAAGGGTGCTATCCCGTCAGGTGTTTCTTCAGGTTCATACAAAAGACATTTCAGAAGCCAGTTATTTAATGCTTTGACATAACCTTTCTGCGCACTAACCCAACAAGAGAAACTGAAAACCCAATTGAGAAGCTCGTGTGCAAGCTGCATTGTGGCTTCAAGACGAGCATCACTTACGTGTTTGTCTGAAGCAATAGCATCTAATCTTCTTGCTGCTCCAATGGCTTGATATTGACTGTGATGGCATTCTAGCATGGATCTCCACATCCTGGTCAACCTGAGTTTGTGAAGCATGAATATCAATCATAGAAGTTAGTAATGACATACATCAAAACATTAATCAGTTAGAGCAAAATCGGTGGGCCCAAATAAAAATGAAAAGAAAATACACTAGATACTTCTATACCCACCTTTGATCACATGAAAGATTTTTTTTTTTTTTTTTTGGGATCGGCAAAATCTTACTACTATTACTACCACCACTAACTCAATTCTCACCATGAGGTTTCATTCCCTGATCACTGGGTCCTAATGGATTGCTCTTACCACTAGATATTACATGAAAGATATAATTAAGGTCGCATAAGTTAACACATATCTTCGTTTATTACTTTTGGAGAAAATGAAATAAGTAATTGTTATTGCTTCAAGAAAATCGAGACATAGTGCATGACTCAGATTCTTTCTTTAAATGCTCCATTTATTCTGAAATATAATTGCAAGCTCAATTTTCGAAAGTCAATTTCACACATTTTTAAACTCAAATTTATGAGATCTATACAAAATTTCCGAACAATAAAACTCGAATTTGGTAGTAATTCATGAATATGTACAAAATTTACAATTGTATTGACTAAAATTAAAATAATCTACACAAGATTTACATTTCAAAATGAGTCGGTTCTACTAAAATAATTTTTTTCTTTCAAAAAAAAACAAAGGGAGTAAATTTAAAATTCAAATGGAGTTGGATGGGTTGAATGGGCAGCATTGATTACCAGATCAAAGATATATATCAAGATGAAAAAGAAGCATGGGAGGAGAAGAAATCAAACCCAAGCATAATTATCCGAGAAAACTGAATTGGTAAAGAGAGAAGAGCCATGTTAAAGACCTACCAAAAGATTCACATTGTTTTAGAGTAGTGTTATTATCAAGTGACACAAATGAATGTGTCATAAATTTTACGGATGGCTATTGAACCCTAGGGAACCCATTACTTAAAAACTGTTGGTCCACCGTGTGCCACGTGTTTATGGAGATTCGTGTGGGTGTGAATTGTTAGTACACATAATATTAAATCTTTTATTGTAAAATGAATGAAATACAATTCAAAAAAGACCATAAAGGTACAATAAGTTGGTCTAGGACATGGGAGCAATATAATACAAAAGAATACGAGGAAGCAAAGAAACAAATTGAATACAGAATTCATTTAGTATTGGAATCAAAGAATCACATACCCATGAATGAATTCATTTAGCTGTGGCCACAACTCATCATCCCTCAACTTGTTTATCTTCACAGAGATTCTATCAACAGCTTGTATTGCAATTCTGATTTTAGCGGAAAGACTGTGGACTAAATTTCTCGTTGTATCAACCTTGTGAGCTTCAGCACCTCTTTCATCCAGTCGTTTCAGCTTCCGACACTTCCTTTCATGCTGTACTCTCATTTTCTCCTCAATCTGTGACAACAATAGAGTAATCTTGTCCTTATTAATAAAAGAAATATAGGGTTTTCGAAATATCAAGAGATATCCATGTTATTTTATTTTACACAGCCAATTAAAAGGAGTTCCACCGCGACTGGGTCCTAGTAAAAGCATTATACAATTATAATTACTACCTTAAGACCTTCATTTCCTATTCATTTCTCTAAAATAAGCCAATGTACAGGCTGATGTTAATCTCTTAATAAAGAGTAAATTAAAACATGCACAAGATCATATATCAAAATATTACACGAGAGGTCTGATGGTTTTAAGTCAACATACTTCCTAGTACTACTCAGTCTGGAAGAATTAATATAAAAGAATGCAAACATGCTCAAGAAACACGTAGTGACATTGAATACAGACAACTGTAATTAGTCAAAAAGGTCAAACACATAGGCGTTTTATCAAGGAACATGGACGCCGAATAAAACAAAAGACTGTTAAGCTTAAGATCAGATGGCGAAAGGAGCAAATTGACATTGGAACTTATTATCCCCAAGAATCTAAACCTATATTGTGCACTAATAAGTGAAGCTAATAAATAGAAAGAACTAAGCTATATAGTGAAGCAATTATAGTTAGATGAACGACTACCCTGCTACAAAGATTTGCATTATAGCAAATTTGGTGGAATTCAGTATACCGCAAAAAAGCTAATGCTTCTGAAAGAAGTAACCAAATAAAGTAAAATCAGTCAATATAGATAACTGAATGTCAACCTCGGTAAGGAATATGAGCCACATAAATGAGCTCAGAACAGATAAAATTAGAAAGCAATAAAAAGATGATTTTTTATTGGTCCATGAATTTTAAATTTAACTGAATTAATATGACGAATGCAGCTAAAAAAGCTAAATACCTTAACTTCCTCATATAGTTTCTTCTCCCAAAGAAACAACTTCTGTAAAGTAGAAGAAAGATTTCCAGACCTCAACCCCAAATTATCATCAAAATCTCTGTTTACAGTGCTGGCCTTCTCAATAGAGTAAGAATCCGCAGTTTGAGAAGAAGACGCCTCCGGCGTTACCACCGAAAGGGAAGGAGAAATTACATTTGGAATCTTGGATGAAACAGCTGAAAACATATAAATCAAACTTAGTTAAAAATCATCATCAAAGTTCACCCTTTCCTTATCTTTTTGCAATATTTAGGGCAAAGTCCATCAATTTGACCAATAAATGAGCACTTAGAATCCTAATAAAAATCAAAACATATAGAAATTCTCACATTGATAAGCAGCATGCTTCCGGTTGAATGGATACTTTCCGATTTCAAGCATCTTTGCAAGCTCATTCCCTGATTCAGCAGCTCGCTCAAATTGAGCGTGAATTTCCTTCACTACCTCAGAATCACTGTGGAAAGAAGCCACATTAGGGCGATGCCCCGCCTTATCGTCCTTGTTATCATCTTTGTCGACAACTTTCTTATCCACCATATGCACCTCATACTCCATTGCATCATCCTCAGTTGAGGAGCTCAGCCTAGCAGTCACATGATGCACCTCCGCATCATCAATAATTCCCTTCCCTGTTCCTTTCCCATCATCCACCGGTGCTGACTTCGAGTAATTATCTCCACCACCGCCATCATGGACAAACTTCTGGTTACCCTGTACTTCCTTAACAATTTCTTCCTGGTAATCCTCATCCTCCAAATCAGGAATTCCTTCCTCCTCTCTTACCTCTCTAGAGTCCCGGCTCGGCGTCTGCGAGGGGTAATAATTCTCGAAACTCTCAAACGGATTTAAAAAATCCCAAGCTGAGGCTCTCGGTGGCGATGGTGGAGGCGCCTGCTGTTTTGACGACGAAGCTGCCGCCACCGGCTGTTGCGGCGGTGGGGATGATGAACCAAAATAGCCACCGTAATTAGGATAATTGTTGTAGTAAGGAGGATATGTATTAGGGATTTGATTATTGTACGGGTAGGGATAGTAAGAAGAAGATGAAGAATCATCGATTTGTACAATTTCTGGAACCGCCGGTCGTTGCTCATATACGACGGACGGTGTCGCTGTTCTCCTCATGTAATTTATGTTCATATATCCACCACCGCCTTGACCGTACGAAGGTAGGGTTTGATGATCTGCATAGCTGAAATTACCGTAGGGATTATGCGAAGGGGAATTGAAATCGGGGTGGTGATGAAGATAGCCAGATGCGGAATCTTCTCCATCTTCTTCATCATCGTCCTCGGAATCGGAATTAAATTGAAGATGCGAACCGGAATTGGAATTCGAGTGAGAGTGAATGTGATGGGGAATAACCGGCGGGGGTGAAGCAGATGGTTCGGGGTCACCTTTCCGGTGAGCTGGGAGGTTGAGTACCGGAGAAGGAGGCGCAACGGCTGCGGCTGTGGCGGCAGAGGAGGAATTGTATGGTTGGTCGAAGAAGCGGTGGAGAGAGATGCCAATAGTTTTGAGGGAGTGAAAATAAGCGATATGAGCATCGGCGAGAGCGTAACGGTGGTGGATGGCCTCGTCGAGGAAGGTGCAGCGGTCACGGCAGAGAGCCACCGCCGGGAGATCATCGAGCTTAGAGCTCGTACAGCCCATAGAACCAATCAATTGAAACTACTTTAAAGAAATTATTAATAATAAGAAGAATAATCTAGAAAAGAGAGATGCAGGTACCACCATTCTAGTTCCAGTTGTAGCTGAAAAAAGTAATGGGGAGGTTAAATTTTGGTTTAACCATTAAGAGAGAAGAAAAGGGGAATCTTTTTCCTAACAGAGGAGAGAGAGACGTCGGTTTGTATGGTAGCGTAGAGAGAGAGAGAGAGTATGTGGGCGGGGGATGCAGAAAGAGAGAAGAAGGCTGCTTCTGGTGAGTGCTGATGATGCATATCGTCGGAGTGAGTGATTTGGACGAGTCTTGTTATTACTATTTCTATATTGATTATTATTTGGGTGCGTTGCTGACTGTTTGTGCAGCTGCCCACACAGTCGTCGTTGTGTACTTTTTCTTTTTTGGGTTTAAGAATTGCACAAACGGGGTTCTTGTACTTCATTTTTTACGTTAATAAACCCTCCTTTTCAATTTTTTTCCAGATTTCGTCCATAACTTTCTGGTTCTTCATTTACTCAAATTAAGAGGGTTAAGTTAGATAATCTTCTTTCTCTTCTTTTATTACACCAGTTAAACTGCTAACTTTAACTCATTGAAATCATCAAACGAATAAGTTATGTAAAGTGATAATATATGTTTTTTAATATCTAAGCATGGTATCCAAAATGTACAAAAATGAACTCAAGGACAATGATAACTTATTTGGCTATTTTATAATCTAATACTATTATTATGAATTGAATCTTCGATTTTAAAGTTAGTTGAATAAGTCACTATCAACTGAATTTAAGGTCACGAGGATAATTATATGTGATTGAGTTTCTTTCTATACTTATATGATTTTAACACGTGACTTGACTTGTCGTCATAAATATATCTTATTATAAAAAATTTTAACTTTTAGCTGATTTTTTTTTCCCGTACTATATTAAGTTATAAAATAGTGGAACGCGGTAGACATTCTAAGATTGACAAAATTTTCTAACTTTTAGCTGTTTTTTTTTTTTGTTGTTGTTGTATTATATTAAGCTGCATCAATTATCAATAAAATAATGGAACGCAACAAACATTCTAAGATCGACAAATTTAACTGTTTAAAAATAACAAAAAAAAAACTAACAACTAATTAGATCATAGGCATTTGACGAACTGAATCTGTCTTAAATATCAAAACTATTCCATATGTGTCATTTTGAGATGTTTCAAGTATTTAAGTAATTTCACACCATTATTTGTGGAGCTTATGCATGATTTATAATTTTATTGTAAATATGCTAGCCAAACACTCCAATCCAATTTTTGTTTTATTGCTTCTATATCATTCAGAAGTTAGTAAACATCGATTATGTAATTCATTCGTGGATTATTTGATCTTCTTCCCTTTTTTCTTTTTGTATATATTGGATACACTATTATCATCTTTTTAGAGTAAGAATTTAAATTTATTTTAGCAAATTTTTATGTTTGGGGCGATAGTTTTTAATGCAACACGTAACTTAAACGTATAATTTTGTTACATGATACTTCAACTTTGACATAATATCTTGCGGCAATATCTTAAAGTAAGTCAATGAAACAATTGCATGATCCAAATCCAAAATCTCAAATACTTCGAAATGGATAAGAAACTAGCAACTAACGAATCATAAATACATGAAAAATTGAAATTGTCTTGAAGTACCTAGACTAATAAATAAGTATTATTTGGTGGTGTTTCAAACATCAAAATAATTTTTTGTTACAAAATCCCTAAATGATACCGTTTCATCATCTACGCATCTCAATGACAAATTATAACTCTTATATCATAACATGATATAATAACAGACTTAATTCTTACATGGCACAAGAAAATCTTTGAATTCATTGGATCTTTGCAACAAAAAAAAAAAAGTAAAATTATACGGGCTAAATTGACAATATGATTTATAGGAGGGAAGTTTGTTGTACTTTTTAGAATATTAATGATAAAACAAAAACGCTAAAATAAGTGATTTAGGGTCAGAAATGGAAATTACGTGTAGTTTGAGGACAATTGGAACAATCAATAGTTTTAAAACCATGTGAGATGACGGGTGAGAATAACAAATCAAAATAAGTATAATGTCTAGTCAAAAGTAGTCATAGCCTCAGGTACTACTACTCCTCCTACTGCGACTTGTACTAGTATTTTATTTTATTTTATATTATATTATATTGGTTGGTTACATGAACGAATTTAGTTCTGGAGTAAAATTTTGAAAAAATAAAAACAAAGAAAAATCAAAGGCAAGAAAGAAACGGAAAAGGAAAGAAAAAAAAGAAGTGTTGACGGCTGACGTGAACTTTAACGCCCCCGGTTATGCCGCGTCTTCTTTCTTCCGTGTTTATTAATTTCTAAGTGTTTTTAATAATTTGCTTACGTGTATAGATACAATATTTAATTATTGAACTACAAATTTGAGAAACTAGTTTATGTATAAAGTTCATAGAATGCATGGGGATAAAAGTCGAGGGTATAAAAAACTTCGTATAAATTAAAAAGTTATACATAAAGAATAACTTAGAGATTTTATTTTGACCATATCCCATGGTTTTACTCTATTTAGTTCGTGCGTATGAATATTTTTATCTCGTTGAAAAATAAAACTTACTAGCATTAATCTCGTGTTACGCACATGAATTTAAAACTTTTTTCTTACAAGTATCAAGCATACTTGTTAAACTAAAATCGTAATAATTTTAATTTTTTATATATTTTGATCTTATTACGAGGCAAAATTAAATGAATTAATAAACATTATGAAAATTATGAAATAAATATTAAAAATTTAAATTGTTTTACTATATTTTTTTACGGATTAATAAAATTAGATAGTCAGTTTTCATTAATTATTACTCTAAAATTTTAGCTTTAATGATTTTGACGTATATGTTTTGTGTATTATTATAATTTATTACTAAATGCATTCTCTATTATATTTTGTGGGTCAAAATAAGAATTTATATTCTTATTTATTATTCATTTTTTTAATTATTTTAATGAATTGTATAACGCTTAATATAATTTATTGTACATAATTTTTACTATACCAAAAGACAAATATGAAAGAATTGGAGAGTTTTTCAAGTTTCTATAATTTTAAAATATAAAACATAATGCCCATTAAAAGGTTAAAAATAAAATACTCATAAATTTTTAATTTAGAAAAAAAAAATAAAGATACCCACTTTTTCAAAATCTTGCATTTTTAGTAATACAAAATGATAAAAATAAAGTTGCAATATAGAGATATTGTTTTCATTGAAATAAGTCTATGTTTATTTATCGTATAAAATTATACATTATAAATACTATATATTTATTAATGGTGATATAATTTAATAAATGTTGAGCAATAAAAAAGCGATTAAAATTTAAAAAATTATTTAACAAACTTATTATTTTCTTAACATAGTTTATAAAGTAATGTAGTACTATATTAAGAAATTTTTATTATGTCAGTACTTGTATATTATATATAATGAGGTTTTTTTAAATATAATTTAGGTCATTTATACTTTATGTAACTAAAATAAAATTGAAAAAAAAATTAATTATGTGAATAATATTAGTAACGTAGAAGTATAGATTTTATTAACATTGAATTTTTATTTATTTTACAAGAAATTAAAACAAAGTGCTTCAATTGTTTCTAGGCATTTAATAAGACGAGAAAAAAATGACATAGATTTCGGAGTTTTCGGTGTTTTATATGTATATATATATATATGTATATATATAGATAGATTTTCTTAATGTATTCAAAGTGTTTTTTCAGTTTTTTTGTCTCCAATCTGTCAAAAGTTTATTTTATTCAGGATTGATAATATGTTATTCACTTGCATGTATAGTTAATTAAATCTTATCTTATTAATGTAGAATTTTATTAACTATTTCTAGAAAAAACAATTGCCAACATATTTATACTATGCTTCATAGTATTATATTTGTTAATAATTATCTTATACGATGATGATTATAAATTTTATTTAATAATTATTAGTTACGAACTATGTTAGTTAAAAAAATCGTGTAATGGGACGAGTACAATTTGGTGCCATTAGTGGGGCGGATTAGAGTTTGGACTTAGGAGGTTGAGATTAGAGAAGAAAAATATCATACTCTCAATACTACGTAGCAGACGTTTAATTGTATTCTAAATGCTTAATCTTACTTGGTCTTCCCTATTTACCCAATATTATTAATTTAATTTTACACAACTAATTAATTTTTGTATTTCTCATATATATATATTATGTACCCTTAAATCTGATAAAGTTAGATTCCTGGTAAAGTAAATTAACTCCAGAACTCTATAAGAGATGAAATAAAATGATTTATTTGCAAGCATATCAGCAATAGCCCAATAGAAAACGATAAATAATTCGGTAAGAAAAATGTTTGCTTTTTCTTTTTGTTTGCTTCTTTTTTTTTTTTTTTCCCTTCTGGTTATGAGATCATTTCTTTTGTTTAACTTGTACAGGGTACTTACTGTTCCTTTTTAGTATTCTCTGGAAATTCCAAAGGGAATAACGAATTAAAGGTAAGCGTAGTAACCATCTAACGTATACTCTGAACTTAAATATATGTAGAGAAAAGGAAAGAAAGGGACAATTCAGTTATCAATATTTAATAATAGTAAATAGTAATTATTGATTACTACGGCATATATATTGAATGCACCCGAACATATGCTATACTTAATTAGTAATTAATAAAAACGAATATATAAATTTTATAAATATATTTTAAACTCAAACATATAAATTGTAAATAAAAAAGAAAATGAAAGATTTTGTTTGTATGAAGTTTTGTTATTTACTCTATAATGACATCAAACTCTATATTTAACTCTCTCATTTGGATTCAATTCAAGAATTTTGTATGTATAACGTCTCTTACCTTTCTAAACTCTTAAATCATAAATTCGATATTGATATTTTATTTGAGTTAACTCAATTGAATCATATCGGTCATCAATTTTACTTATGAACTAATATTCAACTAATGTTTAAGATTTTATATTATATTGAATTAATGTCGTTCTGGTCGAGTTTCGAGATACTATCATTTAACAGAATAGATAGATGTTGTATGTTATAAATAAAAAAAGACACCTAATGTATCTCTAGATAAAACATAGGTTACAAATTACATAATCTCGTCCAAATATGTATACTTATGCCGAGATACTTTGAGTATAAATTTTGAATCCTACCAACTTGCTTATGTTGTCACACAAGATTTAGTAATATAATACTACTAACAATTACAAATTTTATGGTTGGAGTTCAAAATTCTTGGTTGTTGAAAATTGAAATGCAAAACAATGAGACAAAAGTTCTGTTTGGTAAATGAACACCAAACTTTGGCATAAAAACTTGAACACTAAATTCATTTAGATATTAATTTTGTAAAGTTCCGGTTTATGTGTCGTCGCTTTACCGTGTTGTGTTAAGACTTAAGACGCTATTGCGCAAATTCGTGCACGTAAGATGTAAGATGTGATAGCGGTGTCTCATAAATCTTAATTGTTTTTTTTTTTTTTAATATAAATTTTTGTTTTATACTTTTATTTAATTGCCTTACTTTTTCCTTTGCTTTCTTTTTGTTCAGTGATCTGGATTCTGAAATAACGAACGGCCCACTTTACCTTTTAGTATTACAAATACTGGAATATTCTTTTCGATAACACTAGTAATATAGTATCTCTATTGGAAACACTGTTACGCCAGTTTAAAAATTACATTAATTAGTGACTATATATATGCATCTATTAAAATTTTAATTTTCCTCTGATTCGTATGTAACAGAAAACTGATACATGATTATTTAGTTTCAGTTAATATAGTATTATAAAATTTGTATATATTATCTACCAGACACCAGTAGTTCTTTATTTAAAAATAAGTTAAATCATTTTGATCTGAATATAATTAAATTAATTTCAAAAATATCAAACTAAATTTTGTATGTAAAATAAAGATAGCAATTATATGGACTACAATGCCTTTTGCATAGACGCATAGACGATGTAATTAAGATAAATGAAGCAATAACAATAAGAGAGGTGGGGGGTGGTGGGGTGGGGTGGGGTGGGGGAGAGGGTATGCGGATTGCATGTGATATATTTGTCCATATATATAATCAGAATGATGGGAATGTGAAATGGTAATTATGATATTCTACCTTCATAAATTTTTTATAATCAGATCCTAATAAGATTGTTTAAGACGAAATCTATCGAGACTAAAGCATAATCAGCAAACTAATCTTGTTAGTCCAGTAAGCATCTCACTTTCTAATATTTTCCCCCAATTGTAACATTTCTCCTCATTTTCTCTATTTTAAAATTACAGTTTTCCTAAAACAAATAATTTTAGTATACGATAATTTAAAAGGAAAAAAAAGGTGTGTGTGGTGGTTTGGTTGGGGTGGGGGGGGGGGGGGGGGGGTGAGCGCAGAGAATATTGTCATATCGTGAGATATTTGGTAGATGGTGGATCGTTTAGGTAAAGTTTTCCATTTTATTGTTTATGATGAAATTAATGGAAAGATAGAAAAATAATTACTCATAATGTAGTTATATGGAATGATGAAATGGAGCACTATTAATAACCCAATAATAATTATTTATGAATGAGTCAGCTTCTGTATTGCATTTATTTGGTCCCTGACCTCATTCATTCTCATCTCATGGGGATATATATATCCGTTAAAGTTTGCATGTTCTTGTATTGCTGATGTTCTATCACATTTTTTACTTTGTATGCTGATTGCACAGGACAATTGGACATCATGCAAATTTGTCCGGACATCATGCAAATTTGTCCGCCGGTTGTTAGGACTTAAATTTTTAAATTTTGATAGGATAAATTATAATATTAAAATTTAAATATTTAAAATTTTAAGTTAAAATAAATCGATCTGCGAATGTTAGAATAAGTTTTAGATTTGAAGAAATTCATTCAAATCTTTGATATTTTGGACTAAATATTCAGCTTTCCCAAGAAAAATGATCTATTATTTTTTTCAGCAAGAAAAACAAATAATTATATTTTGATGTCATCGTACACCATTTATTTCTATGACTAATTTCTCTTTTCTTTTAAAAATTAATTAGTTAAGTTTTTTAGAAAACCCAAAAAAGTAAAAATAAAAGAATATTGTGAATTCACTTTGCAGTGTAGAGCAGCATATTGGATAGTATGGCTGTGCAACGGGCCTTTCATGAATTGGTCGGTCCTGTAGTTTTGTTTTTTAGCTAAATATTATTTTTGTTTGATTCCTTTAAATACACACAGTTGGGCCTAATTGGTACCCATGTGATATAAAAAGGCATGAATTTGCAGAGAGAAAGATGTTAGAGAAAAGTGAAAAATATTCAAAACTATCAATAATCTTTTCCCACAAGTTTTATGTCTTGGTGTTTAATAATATATATATACTACTGATGGTATCACTACTCATGAAACTAAAGTGTCGGAAAACGATTATCTGTACCCTTTGTCCCACTAAAATAACATTATTTAAACTTTTGACGATTATTAATTTTACATATTTAATTAATAATTAAAAATATACAATGTTTTTTTAAATGTAACTGTCTTTTGGAAGGTAGCGAGTAAAACTTATCATTTGAAAAACGTAACTACATTGCACACTGTAGCCATCACTCTCTTTTGTTCCGGAGGAAGGTAAATGCATTCTTGTATTAAAATTAAAAAAATCAAAATAACATGTATCCATTCAAGTGAAAATGATATGAGTTCATTTAAACAGATAACTTAATTTTGATGCAATTTAAAGTAATCGAGATAACTTAGATATTGGATAGAAAGTAAAAATAAAATAAAATATATATCCAATAAAAATTTATGTGAATTTGGTAATACTAGCTAATTTTTGAATAATAAAAGATTAAATTTATCTGTACGTGACTTGTTATTGTGAGTTTATTTATTAAGGAATGTTAGTTGAAGCTTAGACAGTCGAGATCAATGGGTTGGGGGCTTGAGGTCCTCCTCACGGCTCACACAGTAAGTAGTTACAGAGTTCAATGGACCCGCCAATATTATATTTGTACAAAATACTGTGTATATATATATATATATTAAGTTGATGTGATGTGAAGTGCTTAGTACTACTATTTTAGTCAAACGGACGATACTCCATGATTTTAGTTTCTACGTACATTTGTTGTTGGTACCATTGCTGTTTCTCCATTTTTTTTTTAAGAAAAAAATTATTTTTTTATTCTTCTTTCAATTGTTAATTATTATTGTTGTTTAAAGATTGAGTATCAGTTTCACCACGTTGATTTAAAGGTAAATTTGGAATTAATGTACTCTCAACCTATAAAAACGATTTAAGTGTATTTATTTTTTTGATAAAGTATTTAAGTGTATTTATTAGTAGTACTTATTAAGTTACGAAATTTAGAAGAACCAAAGTTTTACCTTATTCTATGTGTAATAAACAATATTAGTTGATCGTATATAATATAGAGTATTATATTCAAAGTAATACTTTCTTGGTTTCACAAAAAAGTTATAATTTTTTTTATTTGTATTGGATTGTGAAATTTCAAATTGTAGTAAAGTTTTCATATAATAAAAAGTTTGTCTTGTTACAATGTTAATGTATTTTGTAATATCAATTATTTTATAATCAAAATTAATTAAATTAAAATTAAAATTTAATAATAGATTTTCGCAATAATAGAAGATATGATAATGTTTTAAATATATTTTGTAGTTTAATACTTCAATAATTTGTGCATGTGACCTCCATATGTCGTACGGAGTATACATTATTCTGAAATTTATTTTATACATGTGATGTGAAGGACGTGAATGATTAATTGATGATTTCCCATTTCTGCTATATGAACACAACTTTTCGTCATACATACAAATAATACACTTGATGTTCATTAAATAAAAGAAAAAAGTTATCGTCAAACCAAAAAGGGGAATGGGCAAGGTGATTTTTATACTGTTCTTGGTAGATGATTTTCTCGGTGTGTGTGTGAGAGAGAGAGAGTGAGAGAGAGAGAGAGAGAGAGATAACAACGTTGGTGGTGCTTTGCTTGATGCAACTTTTGGTAGATAATGGTTGGGCCAGTTGGCCATCCGCACCGCACCATAACTCATGGAAGAGTAAAAGTTTCAATAATTTCCTTGGTTCAAATTGGTAATGATTTACGTTTTATTTTGTTTTCGCCCTTTACTTTTTCCTCCTTGTAATCCTTTTTTCAAATTATTATGAAATGAGTGATGATAAGGGCGTACAATTTAGATTAGCAAAATAAACTGAAACGATATTTGTTTTTGATTGTGTAGGTCCACCGCGTAAAGTAAATTCTGATTTTCTATTATTGCCTTATTGGCATTCATAAATAATAGAGTTGTAGTATGTTTTTTGGTTTCAAAGTTAAAGAGGCATTTTATTTTTAATTTATTTATAATTCATGCAAAATTTTAAATTCAGTTAGTAACATGTACATGTTAAGAAATCATGATTATAATTTTAGAGAGAGAGAGAGGTTTAATTTTTTTTGTTAGTGTTGATTTTATCATTAACTAAGAGGTCAAATTTAAAACGTAAAATTTCGTAACCAACTGTTTGAAACGATCACCATTTTTTGTTAGTCCCTATCAATTGACAGTCTTTCCGTTTGGACTTTGGTTCTCTTTTTTCAGATGCAACTTCATTCGTCTTTTACAGGTGTAACTTCAATGTTATGGAACTTGTTTCAATTTATCACTTAATACAAAATCATCAATGAAGACAATGAGAATTTCAATTTCAAACGCTTTGTCATAAACTTCAATTTGAAGTTTTGTTCATACGGGCCTCCAAATTCATACTTAGGTTCCCACCTAATTTAGTCCAGTTAATTTGAATACTTGACCAATTGAATTATTAAATTATTAAACTACAAAATAAACATATGACCGATGGCTAACAATCCAACAAAATTACTAGCCATTGAGTTTGTGTAAAGCAACCGAAGGTTTTATGTATCGACCCTATTGACCATTAGAAGAATGATGAAAATATAGATAAAATGGATGCCTCAACATTAATAAAAGACCGTACACATTAAATCCTCATTACATATAACAAAAAAAATTGACGTACAAGAGAAAAAAAAAAAAACAGAAAAGGAAAGATCCCTTTTATAGAATCCTAAAAACTTTCTTCCATTAAATTTTCTTTTCTTCCTTGTCATATAAGATGCAATAGGAAAAGTTCGACATGCGGATGCATACTAACTAGACTTCTAGATGTAGAAATCGCTTTGCTTTGATTGAGCTTTGAGATTTTTCAACTTCTTCAATATGTTTGTGAAGTAATCCTGCAGATATTTCTCTAATGAAGCAATATCCTTTGCATCCACTCCCAGAAGACTATATGTCTCAGTCATTGGAACTGAGAATACAGTATCGCTTGAAAGAACCTGCAGAAGTTCCCGATATATCGTTAGCTTTTCACTACTAAAATGAAGAGACACCATGCTATTTATTCTACAATAATGAAAAATCAAGAACTAAAGGTTAACGAACACATGTGACCATATGATAGCAGTTATATTGGTCTGAGGAAATAATTATAAAAGTTGGCTATGCTACAACAAGGTTATCGATGAAAAAACAATAGATGCGAGGAAGGAACAAAAGCTATTTTATCCTTCAGATCATAATTTTCTAGGTCAATCCAAAAATAAAATAAAATGATTTTATACCTCTGAAAATGCCAATCTATCAGCGACATCATTTGTCCACTCAAATAACCGAGTCAGCTGCCGGGTTACTTTCAAAACAGAAACAGGGACAGTAGTCACATTTGCATCTTGCCCTCCTAATCTTTCACACAAAGCTATCACCTGAATGGAACAACAACATTAAGGAAGAAGCTAAAAGTTTATAAGGTCGAAAATGAACTATCATTGAATTAACATCATTATCAACTTGGATTATTAGCTAAGTGAATTCACTCACAACTAATGTCATTGGATAAAGGTTCAAACATCATTATCTTGTTACAATCTCTCTAAGTTTGAAAAAAGTCTTGACAGGTATTAAGAAAGTGAAGTTTAGAATATCATATGGGACTGATACACTTATGATGTTTACGCCTCACCTCTTGAGTTGTCCAAGCACGAGGCCCAGCGAAAGTGAGAAGCTTTCCGTTTACCTTTTCATTTCTTATGGCTATTAAGGTCAAACGAGCTATGTCCTGTAAAAAAATGACTTGCTTAGACACCACATTTCTCTAGCTAGAAAAAGGTCAAATTATGTAAATTACCTGGGTATCCATGTAAGCAATTCGTGTTGGGGCATCTGTTCCCCAAACAGATTTTTCTTCTAGTATAGGAACTGCATATTGCCCAATCAACCCCTGAAAATGTTGGTAGAAGCAATAAGTTGGATACCATTGATGAGAAAACATTAACCAAGAAAACTCATTTTAATGAAATAATTACTAGCAACCTCTGAAACTCAGGAATTATATCATTTCCTGGTGCTCATTCAAATATACAGTCCTCAAAGAAGCATAAGCAACACTCCATAAGTTTATGTAATGAAGAGTAACCTCTAGGTTGTTACTCGTCTCCAGTTGTGGAAGAAATTAATTCATTCCTTTCCAGTTTAACATTTGATTAGCTGAATAAGTTCAGATTCCAATATTCTAAGCTAGAAGCAAGAATTTCCAGTGATCAGTTTACTATTCAATTTTCATACAAGTGTCCAAGGTTAATATGAAGCTTCCAGATGGACTACTGAAAAATTCGCAGATACAAGATTATTGAAGAAAGTGCAAAACCATTTAAGCAGTCCAGCTTATAGTCAATTACCTGCATAAACCCACATAATCGGATGATTATGTGATTTATGCCCGAGTCCTGTAGAAACTTCTCAGTGCAGTACTTTATCTCCATAAGTGGAACTTCAGGATGCTTGTCACAGTTATGTATGGAATAGAATACGTACTTCTGGATTCCCATTGCTTTTGCACATTGTATCAACGCAACTTTTCCTTCCCAATCTACCTAAATGAAGAAAACAATGGAATGTATTATTTAGATGTGCAATTTTCCACATGAAAGATAGATACATCGCCAACCAAAAGAAGCATACTATAGCACGATGTACCACAAAGAAATGTGACCTTTAAGGAACTTATGCTCCGTTCGCTTTGAAAAAAGAGAATGAGAGGGGAAATAGATCAAAATTTAGTGAAAAGTAGTAGTGAAAAGGGCGATGAAGATGAATGAGAAGAGAATCACAATGAAGAAATAAATAATGAATAATTTCTTCTTATTCCTCATGAAATGGAATTACATATGGGAGGAATTGTTCATTCTACCACCATCTCCCATAGAGACCATAAAATTTTGCAATCTTCTCTAGTAAATACACATGGATTAAATTTATTCCACGCCTCATTCCGTTTTCTCAAAACCGAATGGAGCATTATAGTCTTGGCCCTTGGGTCCAAGGCATCCTTTCACATTTAGAGAGCAAATGATAACTCACAGTTTTTATGGGTTCTTCAGGACGCCCTGTAGCGCAATCAATGATTGTATGGACACCAACCAATGTTGCAGGTACTGTTTCAGGTTTGCTTAGGTCTGCCTGCTCAGAAACACTTAAACAATCAATTCTAAATTCAGTTAACTACATAACAAAGCCTTATATACAAAAGAGTAAGATATAACATGGACTGAACAGGCAAGTCTAGGTGAGGCGTACGTTCATACACTCATTTAGGAAACAAGATTCTCACAATATTGTGAACTACAATAGCAGACAGATATCATCCTGGTAGATGATTAAAACACAAAGCATCACCATCAAAGATTACGCACTCTCGTGGTGTCTAGGAACATCTTTAGAATTTCTGTGGAAATATACGATTCTATCATCTTCACATGAGCACCTACATGCTATATATATATGCGCGTATTGTATGTGTATGCTATATGATGATATAGAAGTTTACAAGCCTTCCAATGTTTTCTTCTCCAACTTATCAATGGTGTGTTATTTTTCAACAAAAAGGAAATTGTATATTCGGAATGCACGTAAAGTTTGGACGAAATATAGAAAGAGTAGTATCTAAATAAATAAATAAATTAAGCAGTTGTTTTGTATGAAAGCAAGGGAGCTAGTGATAAATACATTAACGACAGTGGCACCCCAGTCGCGAAGGAAATCAGCAGGGGCAGGCCTAGGCCTGACTAAGCAACGGACATCGTAGCCCTCATCTAGTGCCCGTCGGACCACTTGTCTGCCCAGAGTTCCGGTGGCACCCACCACCAGTATGCTTGTTGGTCTCACTGGTGTCCCTGGTGCCAGATTTGTTGCTGCAGCAGGTGTTACCCCCGCAGCACATGTAACTGATATTGGCTGCTGCAATTGGCCTGCAAAATTCTCAAACACATTCTTCTTCTTCATCTTCACTCTTAATTGGTCTTAATTAAGATACTAGCATTTAACAATTTACACGTACGTCTATATAAATGTTTCTTAAACCGAATAATTGGGGTTCATAACTGATTGTATCCGTCATCAACATTGATCATTTAATACAATAGTTATTTTTCAGCTTAATGTTTTCAATTTTTGGGTTCAAGGGGCAAATGATACATTTTGTGAATATGCGATTATTCAAAGGCTACGGTAGAAATTCATGTGGCATTATATGAAAATTACAAAGCAAAAGAAGAAGAAGCAGAACCTGGAGGAGAGGAATTGGGGGAGGATTGAGAGGGGAAAAGAAGGCCATCGGGTGCTACTAAAGTGCGCTTCCAAGATAATAAAGTAGTAGGAGTAGGAGTTGTGGTATGAGAATTCAACTTCCTCACAGTCATCAACTGTATCGGGAGTCTCGACGCCATTACCAATCTCTCCTTCGACCTCTCTCAAGTGTATTAGTATTTCAAACTGTACATGTATATATATCTATCTATCTATCTATCTATCGTATGTGTTATGTACAGATAGATAGTTCACTCAAAAAGAAAGAAAGAAGAAGGAAGAAAGCATGGAAGAGACAAGTAAGGAGAGATAGAAAGAGGAGAGATGAAGGACAGTTGATCCCAAACATGCCACGTACATCTTCTTCTATGGATTGGATTAGCATTTAGCAGGCCCCACCCCACCCCACCCCAACTATTCCTTTCTTTTATCTTATTGGTCCACAGTGAAATCTGTCCAATACTACTCAGCTTACGGGGATAAAAAAATAATATAAAATTTATTAATTAATATCAACTTTAAAATTTTCAAGCGACACATGTTGCGAAGAATTTAACATCCATCGTGGTCGCTGAAATATATTTAATAATCAAAATTCTAATTGTCAACTATCTACAAAGATGTTGTAGAGGCGAGGGGAGGGGATGACGTAAATTTGGGTGAGTAAAACTTGAAAAATAGATTTTAATTAGGGTTAGACGAAATTAATGGGACGGTCAAATAAGAGTAAAAGACGGGAAATCATGTCAGTTGTCCCGTCATGCATAATCTCAAGTCATGAATTAAATTAACAAATCTTAAACTATCGCATTCTTGATGATATCCGACCCACACGAACAAATTCGAAATAGCACTCACAAATTATAAATCAATTAAAATATAATATATGAATAATTTTTTATTACTCTCTCTTTTTTTTTTTAATGTAGAAAGTGTTTTTGGTAATTTTTCTTATAAATGAATTTATATGCACAAATTTACGGGAAAAAATAAAAGGAAAAGAAAATGGAAGTGAACTCAAAACCTTCGAATCACAAATGCAGCAATGTGTTTCAAGCTCCTATTAATAATAATTAATAATTCTAATATATTTGCATAGGTTAAGCCAAGGATCGCCAAATATAAAACAGTACAAAATATATATATATTCTCCATCCACAATAATAATAGTACTTTGGACAAAAAGAGAAAGGAAGATCATCTTCTTGCCAACGTCATACAATGTTGTTCAGTTCCATCAAGCCAACGTCAATGACATTCAGCAAATTTTGTTAATGTGATCCTTCCGGTTCCACTTTCACCATCCGCGTTGATCAAAGTCATCATATATTTCCTGGTCATTTACTTGCTCATCAATCACTTCACCACGTTCCTTCTTCAGCTTAGATCCCTTGCCATCATTTTGCCTGATATTGGCCTCAGGATATTCACATATACACGATGATGGATTTTCGTGAAACTCACCCCTGCCAGGTCTCACCTCATTTGGCTCACCCATGAAGCCTATCTGAAAAGTTTGGACTCTAGAGGCAAATTCTTCCCATGTCATGCTATTTCTATTCATGAACAACTTGTAGAGTTTCTTCGCGTTAGGCCGAATAGTTGGTTTGTGCCCAAAGTATCTCCTGCAATAACAAAGCAAGACTGAATAATAAGTGACCAAAACTAATTTCAATAGAGAATATTGCCATTTTAATGAAGGCTAAAAGTTAGTGTTGCATACATTCATAACTCTTCCAACCACAGTTCTCTCAGAAACAGGTATCACTTGCATTTTTAGAAAATTTGTTTCTGAAATTGAGTTATTTGAAGTTCCAACATACATGAAACTTGGATGGCGTGGACAACTAACTGAACGAGATAAAACGCAACCTCATGGTGGTTTTGAATCCCAAATTCTTTAAACATGTACTATTGTAATTGCAGCTTACCTTCCTCCAGCTAATATTTTTGCCATGTTGCCGTTATTGTTGGTAACAAAAATATCACTATTGTCACAAACTATAAAGTCTAGTGCTGCCATGCGAGAAGAAAAGGATGAAAATGGTGCCAACTCTTCCTCACTAGCAAGAGACTCCTTTGAATGAAGGTTAGGAAAAAGAGCTTTTAGCGGTCCCAAGGTATCTTGACCTCCATAAACTTCGCCAGATGCTACATAAATATGAGCGTCATTGCCAAAACCTAGTGCTCTCAGCATAAGTCCAACTTCTTCAGGAATTAGTGGGCATTTTCCCTGTCGTTCCTTGTCAGGGTTCCTTACCTACACAAATTCCATAATAAGTACATCAAGGGACACTTCATATATTGTTGCAATGCTTACTGCTTGAAATGATAGAAAGCCTCACATGTAAACTTTTCCAGTTATTTCATATTACAACCTAGTTCTATCCTTTCCTTCTCTCCTCCACCATAATTGCATCCAGAGAACGCAAGCATATCAGGTTCGAACCTATCACATAAATAATATTCATATACATTAATATATTTAATCGTTCTACTATTGACAATTGTGTGCAACATTCAGTAGTGAGGGCTATCAAATACAATCAAGTCTATTCTTGACAATAAATGTCATAGATATGTAAATATATATCAATCAAAATGAAGGACAAGAAAATGTACAAATTGTTTTAACCCTTAAGTATCAACTATGTAAGGCCTTAAAATCTAATCCAGCTTCCATATGTACAATCAGCACAAGAATCAGTCATCAAGGATGCAGAGCAGAAAAAGAATTCACATCATGTGTAAAGGTATTATAGACAGCATACTAGAACGAGCAAGCAATTACTCTTGCTTTTCATCCTCATCCTTTCCACCAACTTTCTACCCATTTCTAGAATAGAATCAGTAAATGTTAAAGCATGATAATTAACTCTGCATCTGAGTTTCTGTAAATCATTGTCCAACTTATTTGCTAGCCTATAATCAAACTTAGTAAGTTTAACAGCCTGCCAAATAAAATGACTGATCAGTTCCAGGAGTCAATACTTGGATATACAAGGGAAACATGCTTTCCTCAACCACACAGGAAACTTAGAAATGCACAAAATATCTGACAATCACCAGAGAAGAGCAAGGAGAGTTACCCTGAACATTAACTTTTAGGCTTAAAGGATTGAGCACCACAAAGTCTATCACTTAATAGTTAACAGTCTAGTACAACTATTAAGACAGGTTCTCCACCGCACAACCCCAACCCCCCCAAGCTTTTTATAGATGAACTTTTATATGGACTTTCCACCACAGATCGATTGCTTCTAGATGAACTTTTATACGGAGTATATCTAAAATGTCTCTTGCCGTAAAAAAAAAAAAAAAGAAAAGTCATTTGTCTTTAAGAGGAAATGATATTTGCCTTTGACAGGCTGCAGAAAGAAAGTTTCCTGTTATTCAGTTCTAGAAGAATCTTGGAACTGATTGGTCATTTCTAGACAGAGGATCTTAATCCAGATCAACATAACTACAATGGTATATCTTGACTTGGATTAAGATTCTCTGTCTAATAATTTGCCTTTGACGCGATCACTGCCAGATATACCATTGTAAAACTCAACTTTGGTAGTTGCTATTGACATGCAAAATATGGTCACAGTTCAAGAATATAAAATTGATGCATAACACTAAAGTTTATCCCTGGAACAAGAATAGCGACATCTCAATTCTAAACATAAAACCAGATACAAAATACATGTCTGGTACAAGAAATGAAATGAATTAAATGCTTACATGCTTTTTTTTTCAAGAACAGGTAAGATAAGATTCTCATAGCAAGTTGAATTGCATTTCCTTGGCACACGTGTGCTATGCGGAATCAGGACTTTCCCTTCCCCAGTGGGGAGCTGTGTAATTATTTCAACATCTTTCTCGAGATATGAGTTGAACCGACTAACGTTAAAGATTTCTGAAAAATTTCTGCGCATATTAAAGCAAAAGCATATATTATCACCAGTTACATATTTCAGAAGTGAAGTAATTGTATGATAAAACCCATTAGTATATGCAAATGTTATGAACAAACCTTTTATCCTTCCAATAAGACTTATGGTCAAGCTTTGGAACAACAAGGGTGGCATTTAATATGTGGGCTGTAACAACAGCATCTATTATCTGCTGCCATCAGAAGTATAATTCGCCATTACAAACAATATTTACTAAAGGTTTCAGAATTTGTCTTATGAAGTGATGTAACTTAACTATAAATCCGTATTTGTTTCCATAAAAACTAGGAAAGGAATCATATATTCACTCTAAGAGATAACAAAAACTCAGATATATGTCACCCTAGAACAACTTTGCAATCATGCCTCAAGTCCAATATCACCCATGTCACAATATGTTTTTGTGCACTCAGGAACACGTACTTTACGTTTATCTATATATGTACGTCCTTTGCGTTGTATTACTTCTTTTTCACCGCCCTACACTAATCAGATGGGAGTCATTTGCAGTATAAAATTAAAAGAATAAACTTACCAGAATGTAAAGTGGAAAAAGAAGAATGTATACTAGAGGATAAGCTGGAACCTCCCTTTTTTGTCAGGAAACAATTTTAGATACATGAGGTTGAAATTTGTTAACAAACGGTTTCACTGAACTGAGTAAAAGCTAGAATTACATGTAAAATCATGAGAATTACAATGAAGAAAATAAGGAGTTCACTGAAGCACATTCCCATGAGAATTTAATCCAAATGTTCGGACATTTTACTGTAAAATCATTTATCAAGCAATTGCACAGTCAAGATGAAAAATCAAAAGGATTTCCAGCTCTAATAGAGACAGCACGAAAAATTTACAGGATAGGAAAATGATAATTATATATTGCCAGAAAGGACTGTACGAAAATTACAAACATGTCTAACCGAAAATTTCAATGTACCACTAAGAAAAGTATTGGCTTATATTAAACACCCCAGAATGATATCCATTCATGCTATAGAACAGATGCTAAATTGCCATAAATTTCATCATAAACAATAGTATTTTATATGCCAATATATGCTCGAGTTATTGCTTGAGAGTGTTCATTTTGTGCTTCTTATTCACATCCCATTTCTCAGTTACCTATTTTATCGATCATGTAAGATAAGGATAATTAACTACCATTTCCAACATTAAGAAAGAAAAAGCTATAAAAAAAACCCAAATTAGATGCTTGAAAATAGTGGATTATTCTCATTTTAAATAAAAAGAATCTAGTGTAAAGAGGATAATCTACATAGATTTCTCATTGACTATTATCTCATTAACGTAGCACCATTGGATAAAACTACAACGTGCTTCAATTTAGCTTCTTGACAACTATTTGAGGAAAAAAATGTCAAAGAACTAATCTCTTATACTCATACAAAGTCTACTTGGCGACAGAAATTACTGAACATCTAATACAAGAGAAGTACCCCTGTCCTTTGCTGATTTAAACCTCCACTAGTTGCAGTCATTAAAAATGGATCAGGCTTTGTCCTAACTTCAGCAGCTGCAATATGCCAAATCAAATTAAACAAGCTAAAAAATCTAAAAATGGTAATCATGTTAAGATATAAATTTTCCACTTCATTTCTCAAAAGACAAGCAATCTTATATAAATAAATTCAAATAAACAAGGACTGTTAGATTCAAATACCAGCTATTAGTAAAAGAAAAGGGAGAGTAATTAATTAATTGGGAAATCAGGACTGGCATTGCTGCAAGAATTTAGACTTGCTCGAATTCCAAAGTTCATGCCGTAAACTAATTCCCCCATTCTTCTAAACAACGATAGGCCATGAAACGGATTACAACATACGGATTTCATTCTTTACAGCCATCAGTACTTTCTCTCATCACGCGATCAGTGATTACAGAACTTTATTATTATAAACAGCAATTCGTTCTCAAAATTAAATAAAAATAATGAAAATCATTTCTACTTATCGGAACTTCAAAAATAATCTTATGCTGGACATTTGACCGGATCGATATCGAGAACTCCGCTGAACTGTGTCAAAACAATAAATCAATAGTAATAAATGACAATATTCAAGAGTATTAATTAATAAGGACTTCAATAGAATGATGAGTGTGTGAACAAGAGTAGTATACAGTATATAGTATATACCGAGTGGTGGTTGGCGATCGGAGGGCAGAGAAAGGAGAGGACGGCAAAGGCCAATAAAATCAAGGCGGCGGTGGAGAAAAGCAGCGGAAGGCGGCGGTGGAGAAAAGCAGCAGAAGACGGCGGAGGCGAGTGGGATAGTAAACAATGAGTAATGATTTTAATTAGTCCGAAGAAGAAGACATCAGTTCTTCTGTAATTGCTTTTATTTGTTATTCTTCTTTATAACATAACATAGCGTTCCTCAGCTGCTGTAAGCGAGTATATGCACATTCTCTGTATGATGGCGATGGATATGGAGAGATAGATGGGTTTGAAGAAAACAGACACAGTTTGTTTTAAGGAATTTAGGAAATTGGTGCATGTCTTGTACAGTGGGCCCACTTTTTACTTTTGTCGGTATGTAGTAGTACCTCTCTCTCATGGGGGAGAGTAGAGACCGAAGGAAATTTTACCAAAATTGACATGCGAAATATTCTGACCAAGAAGTTTATGCAATGAAAAAGATATACTCTTTATATCATTTACTCTGGGAGATCATGTCTCGACTTATATACAGATCTTCCACAATAAGTATTTTTCCATATTTCCAAAATAACAAATAGATTTTGATTATTGACATCATAATAATTTTATAGTAATTTACATATTTTTGTTTATACAAAAAAAAAATTATTCAAAAAATCTATTTATAGTACAAAGTTTAAATTGAAGAGCGATTTTGGACTAAGACATGTCAAGGATTATATATGCTTTTAAGCCATATACCCCAAAATATGGTTTAAGAAAAACCTAATATGTTATAATTTTCTAATTAAACATAAAGTCGTTAATCATCGTGTGTTCTTCTAAAGATGCTAGGATGCCATACCACAAGCTCTCTTGCTAATTATTGGGAGGAACCAGAGAACTCATGCTTCGCATGTTTAGATAGAAATAAATTATTAAAAATTGTACCATCGTAAACTCATAATCAATATGTAAGAATTCAAATATACAATGTAGATGAAAATATTGCTTCCTTCATTTCTAAAAAACTACCGCAATTTCTTCACCATCACTAAGAACAAATGCACAGAAGTAGAGACGTCGATGGTATTCAAAATTTGGTTAAGTCAAACGCTTGTAATCAGTCATAACAATCGAAACATACGATATAAGCTCTATTGTCAATTAAAAAAGGAAGAATGAATTATATCTCTATACGAAATTATCTCCAAATACTTGCATCCTTCCATTACCGAAAATATCTGCATTGTGGCCATAACCTTTAGGTTGGATCAGGGGAGGGTAATCTTGGAATCCTACACTAAGAAGGTAATATGTTTTCAAAATCATATATCCATATATGTGTACAGATACGAATACAAATATATACGTCATAAAAATTTGTATAAGAATGCATATATAAATGGAGGTAATTTAAATATATTGGTAATGTATGTGACAAATACAAAATGTTATTTTATTTATTAAATCAAATAACATTTCACAATAATATTAATATTATTTAATTTGTAACAAATTTGCAAGGTTTTGATACTAGAGTTATTGGATAATATAAAAGTCTCTCTTACATTTTGATAAATAAAACAGTCATCGAGTATAATTTATTATAAACAACTACATAAATTGGATACAAATTTTAACAAATACAGATCGAATAAGATACTTTCAAATATGAACATAACAATTTCAAGATATCTATATGTCTTATTTCAAAATTACAACTCTATAGTTAAAATATAAAATAAATGTTAACGGTTATTTTGAATAATTAACCCAAGTACAATAAATTAAATTATGATAAAGGGGTGGTTATTAGTTTTACTGGTTATCCATATCCATGATTATTAGTTTTATCGGTTTACCGAGTGAAGCTACTGTGCTTGAGTTTCAATCTCCTATTAAATAAAAAAATATTAAGTATATAATAATATGTGGCAGCTAACGCACAATATGTCACAATCGGCCCAATATGTAATCTCAGTTGGACTAATTATGGGTAATGGGCCTGGAGATATCGTTCAATTCTTCTGTCGTACGCGGAATTATTAATTAATAAATTCAGTCCGGAGGGACTAAGAGCACGCTTTGGAGTGCGTGATGATAAAGCCCTGTAACAGTACAGTACCTATTCACAGCGGAACCGGACCCATTCAAAATTTAAGGCATCGGACGCGCGTAGCTGGAAGGTGTTTATTGTAGTCTTCAATCGTTTCTGGTGCATCACGACGGCCGGAGAGAGAAGAAGATGATGATGGCAAACTCATCGATCTCTGAATTGGAGTTGGATCGACCCAACATCGAAGATTACCTTCCCTCTGATTCCATTCCTCGACCTGAATCTCAACCCCATCTTCTTCGTCTGTAATTCATCTCTCTCTCTCTCTATATATATATATGTGTGTGTGTGTGTGTGTGTGTATAATCGTTGCTTGTTTACTAGTAATTAAATTGTTTCCTTAATTAGTAACCGATTGCTGAAGATGAAGAGCAGAAGAAGTGATAATACTTGTTAATGATTATGATCAAATTTCGTTGACAGGCGTGATTTGCTTGACATTTCACCCACACTAACCGAGGCAGCTGGAGCAATTATTGATGTTAGTAATACCCACTTCTTCACCCCATTTTCTCTCAGTTTGGTAAAATTACTAAGGTCGGGTTAAGCAGTGTTTCATGGTTCTAATATTATTTCATCAAAAGTGGTCCTGTATTTGTGCTGCTTTAGTGCATGAATTTTATTTTTCTTCATTTGCATCAATTATGACAATCATCAGTAACAAAATTACCTACAACACCATTCAGTTTTCTTCTTTCTATTATTCACGGTGGAAAGTGTAATTTGTAAGTGTAATTTGTATACCAAGTTTTCGTCCAATCCACTTAATGTGTCCGTTGTCTGCGATGTCTGAGCAGGATTCCTTCACGCGCTGTTTCAAGTCTAATCCTCCAGAACCTTGGAATTGGAATATTTATTTGTTTCCTATGTGGTGTCTGGGGGTGCTAATAAGATTTGGGATATTATTTCCTATAAGGTTTGTATTTCCACCCTGTTGATGTCTACAACAAAAATATGTTTCTTTTTACTACAAGTTGATGATCGGGATTTTTTTACATGTTTCAAAAACATTATTGTATTTTCTAGATTTCGTTATTTTGGAAGATTGACCTTCTGGAGTATGTTCTTTCTTAATGTTTTAGTTCTTATTAAGGCATCGTGGTGCTTGCTGCTATCTCACCATTTGATTTTGCTACTGTGAACTGCAGGGTTCTAGTATTAACGATAGGATGGATTATATTCCTTTCAGCCTATATTCCTGTGCATCTCCTATTAAAAGGGCATGAAAAGTTGAGGAAAAATTTAGAGGTATGAGTAATTGTTTGTTCTGTAAGCCTCATCCTTCAAACACTTTTGAGTTGCCTTGTATCCTGTTTAGTGTTTTACTTTGGTGGCACTTGAGATTTAGAGGACAGAGAATTCTTCAGGGTTCATCACTATTGGATTATATAATAATTTCAAACAAACTATAGGCATTAGACATTCAAAATGAGAACTTAAATTTTAGGTTCCCACCAGGCTAACATAAAACTCATTTGGAAGCAAAAACTTCTTTTTCTAATGTTCCATGATTGTCCACAAGGAGTATAATCTAACACCTGGACCTCCAGTCGATGAAAACAATGAATGAATAATTCAAACAAAAAAACTACGGTCGTCTAAGCAAATTTTTTGCCACCATGCCACAATGTAGTTAAACATTAAATGAATCCCTGCACCTTTTCCTTGTGTATCTACCATTTTGAGGAGGAACTGATTGTACATCTATATGGCTCTGCCTCTGATTGATACTTTTTTCTCTATTAATTCTCTTCAGAGAAGCCTGGTAGAGTTAATTTGCAGTTTTTTTGTTGCATCATGGACGGGTGTTGTCAGGTACCATGGTCCACGACCTAGCAGGCGACCTAAACAGGTCAGCCTGATAATAATTGTTTTAATGTATACGTTTCATCTGATGGGCTAGTAATTTTGTAGTATTCAAGCCATATACCTTAAAGGAAAATCTGTCTTCTGCTTTGACGGTTTGTGCAGGTTTTTGTGGCAAATCATACATCAATGATTGATTTCATTATCTTAGAACAGATGAATGCTTTTGCTGTTATTATGCAGAAGCATCCTGGGTGGGTAGGTAAGTCAATATGACCAGTTTATATTTCTATGTTAAATTGAAAAATCTATTCTTTGGAAGTTGCGCGTTAGAAAAGTAGTATACTGGAACAACAAAAAAAAGAGAAAAATAATAAGGTTTCCTCTTCTTCTCAAACTTCGTGAAAAAGTTCTTAAGTTATTTATTTTGATAAAGTGATGGCAGAAATTATCCTCTAGAACTTGGCGAAGCTCTTAAAGTTGCTCCATAGCTTACCTGTTTCATATGCTTATTGACCTCGTTAAATTTTTTCTTGTACCAAAAGCATCATGTTTAATAATTTTCTTTTGTAGTGTTCAGGGATGTAAAGCAATTTATTTTGTGAAATCAAATTTATTTCCAATTGTCATTGAGAAGAGGAAAGTTGGCACTAGAGATAAGTAAAAGAATAATGGGAAGAGAGACGGGGAATAACTGGTTCTTTTAAATTTGATTATGTAATTGAGAATAGTTATATGATCTTGTTTAGATTGATTTTTTCCAGGACTACTGCAAAGCACCATTTTGGAAAGTGTAGGATGTATCTGGTTCAACCGTTCTGAGGCAAAAGATCGTGAAATTGTTGCAAGAAAGTATGTTTTAGTTAAAAAAAACTTTAGGTTCATATGTCTTGATATGAATTTTAATGTTTTATCTGTATTTTTCAGATTAAGAGAACATGTTGAAGGGGCTGACAATAACCCTCTTCTTATATTTCCTGAAGGAACTTGTGTAAACAATCAATACAGTGTCATGTTTAAGAAGGTAACTTCTGCTGTAGAATTTAGTGATCTTGCATCCCCATCCACCCTGCAAAACAACTAAAGCCATTTTCAAGCCTATCAAATATTTCTGCAGGTTTATTATCAAGCTTAAGTTGATTCTATGTCTATAAAACGTGTTAGATCTTATGCTTGTCTGCCAAGTGCAATGAGTTTTGTAACAGAAGATAAATTGTTTACAGTTTAGGGAGTTCAGTAAGCAAAACATTGAATAATTGTTTTTAGCAACTCTGTAAACTATTTTTTCCCCTCCTACCATGGTGATCATATTTGACTTGTATTTTTTTTATTGATTTCTAGGGTGCTTTTGAACTTGGCTGCACTGTTTGCCCGATTGCAATCAAGTACAACAAAATTTTTGTTGATGCCTTCTGGAATAGTAGAAAGTAAGATCCTTTAAGTTTCCATTGTGTATCCTATCATTATATTAATCACGATGAAGGATTGTCATTTGTTAATTTTTCCTTATATATTATTGTAGACTACAATATTATTTTTGGCATGCTGTGTTATAGTATATTCTGTGGATTTTATTTCATAGCTTCAATTGTCCAACCATGAACCAGGAATACCACTTTTTAGCTGTGCTTACTATTACTGTAGTATTATTTTCTCCCATAGATCTGATTTTCATTTAATATTGAGTTTGAAATTCCTGTCGATCTTGGCAACATTATCTTCGCTAATTTTGATGACATATTCAATATTACTGATTGAATCTTTTCAGTATCTTAAATTTGTTAAAGTATAACTTTTCGGATTCAGGTGGTTAGTTATCGGTTAGTCACTTAATCTATCAGTCAAATAATCATAACTGCTATTAATTATTTTTTCTTGAGACATAACTATAAATGCTGCAGTGCTGCTGTTTTTTGATGCCAACATAATTTTATTGATCAGTAAGCATCCAACCCCTGCCCCAATCTCAATCTCCACCCAGTAAAAAGGAAAGACAAGCAGTCAAGCTAATGTTTAGGCTACCTATGGAACCTAAATGAAAAAAATTAAAAAATTGGCGAATGGAGAGAAAAGTAAACTGATGACGCAATAGTTACTTTAAGCCCATGTAAGTAGTGACAGTTACATGTAGCTTACATCTAAAAGCAGTCAAGCTAATGTTTAGGCTCGTTTGTCTTATTTTGCACTCTCTTCATCAAGTTCTTATGATGGATTCTCTTGTAGTCACACTTGGGATTTGTTTGTCAAATTCAGTAATTTTATGATTGTACCAGAAGTTTTGACATGCTGATGGATCATTGAATGAGATGGATAAATTTTTTTTGTTATTTTAACTGCAGACAGTCCTTCACAAAACACCTTTTGCAGCTTATGACTTCATGGGCTGTTGTCTGTGATGTGTGGTATCTGGAGCCCCAAAATTTGAAGCCTGGAGAGACACCCATTGAATTTGCAGAGAGGTGAATGTTTGTCTTATGTTTTGTAAGCAAATGATATAATTAGCATGCAATTTATACTGGGGATAGAAATAACGTTTATGCCGCATATTAATGTTGTGCTCCTTGCAGGGTCAGAGATATCATTTCCATGCGTGCAGGCCTTAAAAAGGTCCCTTGGGATGGTTATTTAAAATATTCCCGCCCTAGCCCTAAACATCGAGAGCAGAAGTAAAGCCCTGTGTAGTTTAGTTTTGCCTTTTATATTATTACTATTATTAGCGTATATTATAATTTTTGGTTTTCCAGATTGAGATAAGAAAGATTTAATGCTCTCATTTCCTGATCTTTTCACATTTGCAGGCAGCAAAGCTTTGCAGAATCAGTGCTACGTCGTCTGGAAGAAAAATAGAAAACTGGATGAACGTTTTTGACAAACCTGTACCTGACAGTGACTTTTTGTACAAGTGGCCAGTGATGCTATCACCAAACTCGATTATTAATTTGATGTTATTGAATAAAAGTGTTTGGGTTCTCAAAAGGATGTAAATCGTGCAAATTTTAGTTTCGCTATTTTGACCTTCTATACTTTCACCTACCTGTGAATTTGCAGTAAATCAGTAATTTTTTTATTATTATTTTTGGTTTTTGGTTTTGAGGAAGCCCTTTTCATATTTTTTTCCCCGTGTAATCGGATCCATTACTGATCTGTTTCCAAAGGATAGTTCTTTGTTGTTGGGTTTTGGGGATGGCGCGGGGTGTGTGTGTGTTGGTTGGGGGGGGGGGGGGGGGGGGCGTAGGTGGATGGGATGTGCTTGGGGTTTCCATGGGAACGGCGGAGTTGGACTTGTTCAATGTATGGGAGGCAGGCACCAATGTGTCAAGAAGGCAAGTATAAATGAAAGTCTTCAAAAGTCAATGGATCTTGTGGAATTAATAAAACGGGGTCCAAATTTAATTGTCTTATTTTGTCTTTTGTTTGATTACATTGACCACATTTAAAATTAAAATGTCTTTTTATATATATATTAGATAAGACACAACTATTGTAATAAAAAAAATATTTAATATACTATTAAAATTAATTTTTATAATGTTGAAATATAAAATATATTTATCAAATTATAAATTAATCAATTTCCCTTTTAAAAGTCAAAATATGGCAAATAAATTTGAATAGAGTAATATATGAATGGGAGACTTACAATTGAGAGTTGACTTGGAAGCGCCTTTCACGAGTTAGGATACGAAGTTTACTAAAGTGACCCCTCCTCGGCTCCTCCACATTCACGCGTTTATGTCTCCATTCCCCATCCACCGGTTCACATGGCATATACCGCTAGTACCATACTAATACTTTCAGGTGATAATAATTGTATTACAGCTTTAATGTATTTTTCTACATTTAAATTATCATTAACAAAAAATAATAAAATAATCCAACCCAAATTCCTAAAACCATCGATAGCAACAGCAGTGGTCTAGACGTTTTGACTTCGTCACTCTCATGTGTGTGCGTCCTATATGCCGTATAGAAAAATGACCATCTCACCATTAAAACAGCAGACCACATTTTACTTCAGTACACCCATCCCCATCATCCGTCAACCAATTCAACTTTCATTAGTCAATCTCCAGTATTCTAATTGAAATTGTCCTACTTCTCCTGTTATATACTCAATTAGTCTGAATCTGATGTTCACAAATCAATCGTTTATACTCTAATTCACCAAGTATAAACTAAGTGTATGAAAATGATTACAGAATTTGCATACTAAAGACTCCAATGAAAATATGGACAACAACAACAACAGCACTGAGAATAATCAAAAGTTAAACTGAATAGCGTAAATTAATGAACAATGTTGGTTCTAGGTATCAAGACTTAGTAGAGTTGTATTTTAGAATTAGTCTATGATTAGACTAAGAAGAAGAAGAAGAAAATTCAAACTACAAACTCTCCTCATCTTTGTTTCTTTGTTTCTTTCTTACCTCTGACAAGCATTGACTCCCACAATTCCACAATTTCATTTCTTTAACTGAATAATAATTTTCATACCACACCATATATACTACTTGATTTCCATATATAATCAATCCAGTACACACTTTACTTGAAAGCTTAAGCAGCTGCTAGAAAAGAGTAACAAAAATGGGACGAGGTTTCAAGTACCACAACTTGTTTCCGATCTTATTTTCATCTTTTACCATCATTATCATCAGTTTAACAATAACCCCACCATCAGCGAATGCTCAGTCTTTCAAGTGCACCATCCCTCGCAAATGCAACTCCATCATCGACTATAAAACCCCCAACACAACCACCATCTCACGCATCGCCGCCCTCTTCAGCCTTCGTCCCGACAACAATCTCCTCGGGGTCAACAACTTGCCTATCTCCACCCCACCCAACTTCTCCATCAAAGCCAATTCAACCATCAAAATTCCCTTTCGCTGCGTCTGCGCCAACGACACCGGAACCTCCGATGGCATGCCTGTCTACAAGGTGGTTCCCGACGACGGCCTCTACCACATCGCGGCGGAGGTGTTCTCGGGACTGGTGACGTTCCCCCAAATCCAGCAGGCCAATGGTATTCCAGATCCCAACAAGATTCTTGTGGGGCAGAAGTTGAAAATTCCGCTGCCGTGTAGCTGCGATGAGGTGGACGGAGAGACGGTGGTGCACTATGGATACTTGGTGGCCAGTGGGCAGACCGTTGATGGGATAGCAAAGGAGTACAATACTACAGTGCAGACCCTTCTTCAGCTCAATAACTTGGCTAGTGCTGCTGATCTCAAGGCTAGTTCTGTTCTTGATATTCCTCTCAAAGGTACTCCTGGTCACTATTTATTGATTACTAATATTATTATGCATATTTACCAAAGTTGGTTAAATTTAAGGATTCCGCAAGTGATAGATTGATTTAGAAGGAAACTAAATGATCAGTTGCGACAGTTTTTTCAGTGGATTTATATACTTGTGAGGTTAATAATGTCAAATTATAGATAATTTATCTAGTATAACTGGTCTTTGATAATGTAAAGGGGAAATAGCATCCGTCAGAATATTCATGAATACTCTTAATTATATTACATAAATACTTGAATATGTTGCTTGCCGAAATGATACACCCAGTTTAATAAAATGAGACTAAAATTAGGATACAAGTTTTGGGGCGGGCTTGCTTTAAAACTGCATAAGTTTCAGAACCAGCAATCACGGATTTAGGAGTGCATTTTATGTCTTTAACAAATAAGGTAGAACTGACTGGGTTTATGAGTATAACAACATCCTGGGAATGCCAAATTCTGGCTAGCATCATGTGAATTGGTTATACGCGAAAAGAGGGTCGTCCTTTTGATTTTTGCATCAAGTAGAAGACTTGTAAATTTATGTCATCTTGCCGATAACAAGCCACTTGTAAATTCAATCCCTGAAGCACTGCCTGCTGCAGGAATCTAGCTAGGAAGTGATGTGAAAAGAACAGATTTTATCTTGAAATACTTTAGGTAAACTTGGAAACCAGCAATTGCCTGCTGCAGAGAGCATGTTGTTTCTGTTCGGATGCTACATCTGTTAGATTTTTTATACACTTGCAACGTTCTTCCATAATTTTATCTCTTTCCAATTTTTAAGTATTTATCATTAACTTATGTCAAAATGTGGTTGCAGCATGTAAATCGAGCGTGATGAATACCTCGCTCGACTACTCTGTACCTGTCGCCAGTGGCACTTACACCTTGACTGCTCGCAACTGTGTAATGTGCAACTGTGACGCTACCAACAACTTCACGTAAGTTCAGAACTTCCCCCATCCTCTTTTTCAGTTTTACAGCAATGTGATACATATAAATGCTACTTTTGCTTGATCTCAGGTTACAATGTCGACCATCCCAGTTAAAGCCTTCGCTATGGCCATCTTGCCCACCGATGCAATGCCTGGGCGGAGACAATTTATTGATTGGTAACACCACATCTTCAGGTTGTAATCGCACAACTTGTGCCTATGCTGGTTTCACTAACCAAACCATCTTCACAACCCTAGACAATGATTCAACTTGTCCAGGTAACTGCAACTTAATATTATTTTATACAAATATTTGCACTACTTCATTTCAGTATAAAAATTTAGCAGTTTTGATTCATTATTGGTGTATTAAAGAGTGTTTGTTCTAGAAATTAAGAATTATGCACAATCTGTAATCTAACCACACACAGTTTTTCGCGTCCAAGCTCCCTCGTTTTTTCACGTTCTCTTTTTCTATCTTTGTTTTTTCCTACTGTCCGTTTACTCCATTCCAAATCCATTAAACCTACCAAACAGTCCAAATGCAGTATTAATGTAGTACCAGCTGTTTAGTGTTTTTCTATCTTTGTTTTGACATGTTTAGTACCAGCTCTTTAGTATCTTTGCTTCACCTGTAACTTAATTGACAGATTGACTAAAAATGAATAATCAAGACAATGTGCTAACTTATTTCCTGCCCTGTTTCAAAGCATCAGGTAATAACAAAAGTAGTGCTATGAAGATGAGCTTACGAAGTTGGAGTTGGAACTTGGTTCTAGTTTCTGTGCATTTGGCGTTGCTTTCTCTTCATCTCATTCGATAAGATTTATGTATGTTCAAGAAGTATTAAGAGAGTTTTCTAATTATGTAATATATATGAGCAAATTGTTCCGGTCCAACTTCTTGTATTTTTCTTCGGTTATTATTATAAAATACATTTTGCTATTGCTTTTTGTGTAGATCTTTACGTCAATAGTTTTTAACACACCTGTGAAGCTTATATTTGTATAGTGATTATGTATAAACTTGGTTACCAAATGAATAAGATTGGACTAAATTAACATGTCGGATAAAAAAATGTAGAAAAGTGTTACATATTATGTAAACTCTTGATAACATGTTGAATGCGCAGTTCTAACTTAATAAATAAAAAAGATATCAATATACACTTATAGAACATCAAATTTATAAGACATATATACATATCCAAATGCACTTATCTAGTTATCTCTCTAGAAATTTGATTGCCACTCACCACTAATCTCCAACGAATTCTATCACGATACTGATCCAATTAATGAATAAAATCCTTTATTTTCTGGTGGAAAACAAGAAATTTACATAATTATTCCAAATAATCTAAGATATCTTGAATTATAAACTCGATGGACATATTTTCATTATGAAAATGAAAATTGGCTGTCATGTATAACTTCATTTGATAAGATGCACAATGAGTTATATGATTTTCAATACGTTTGGTTCGACTGAAAGCAAACAAGTCTCTACTCCCTAATTTTCAGTCATGTTTCTTTTCATTTTTAGGTTTTTTCTTTATTTGCTAATAACTTTCTCTTATAAGTAGTTCGTACATTTTTCAGTTATAAACTATTTGGAGATAACACTTGTTATCATATAATTAAGAAGAAATTGATGTTTTAATATGCTCTACTTCCCATTCTATTTATTTGAAATAACTTGAAAGCGTCTGGCAATGTATAAACCAAAATTTCAATTACTTTATAGAGCTTCAAATTCCGCATAAAAGTCAATTACTTTATAGAGGTTCAAATTCAGCATCAACCGGGCCCTTAAGATTTTTATATTTAGTAGCCTAACACCCAATTTTTTTAATGCAAAAAAAGTATAAAATTCACTAGCGAAAAAAAGTAAGCGACTATCTTGAATTCAATAACCGTTGGAAGATTGCAGAAATATGAGTACGACAGTTTTTTTTTTATTTATTTTTTCTTTATTTAATGATGACACAAAACACTGGAATTATTTTGCAGTTACTCTTAAGGGCCAAAACTTTAGTTAATAGAGATAAAAGTACTATCTCAGAATAGATTTATTTTTCATATTTTGACTTTAAAAAATCAAATTAACTAATTAAAAAATTAGTAATTTAATATATATTTTTTAAATTTAAAAATTTTAATAATATATTCAATATATTTTATGTCTTTATATAACACTTGTAAAATTATATTATTTTTAAAATTTGTCAATTTAATAAAAAAATTAAAATACGATAAATTAAATCTGAACCAAGAAAGTAGGATGCACATAAACCGATCGAACCCGACCGAACCGATCCAAACCAACCCCTATTGGCCAGATTGTTAATATTTATTGGGTTGGGTTGGGTTGGATTTTTTTAAAACCGACATGGGC
Organism: Centella asiatica; assembly: GCA_014636745.2. NCBI lineage: Eukaryota > Viridiplantae > Streptophyta > Magnoliopsida > Apiales > Apiaceae > Centella > Centella asiatica. Next base: position 4,925,414 of record CM025785.1, read on the forward strand.
TGGCCAGAAATGGGTTGTGGGGGTTCGGGTTGGAAAAATCGACCAAACTAGTCATCAACGATTCAAGGTACGTACTCCTCTCCGTAGTCAACAGGCCAACAACAGTAACAGTAGCAGTACTGCTAGTAACTAGGGATGCAGTAGTAGTATTGAGTGGAAATATAAGCTGTTAGTATTGAGCGGGAGGGAATACAAGCAGTAGTAGTAACATATAAGCTGTTAGTATGTTGTTATTGTAATTGTTTTCGTAATGTTAACGGACTTGTTGCTTGTTAGTTTGCTGAAATTGTTATTGCAATGTTATTGTAACGTTGACAATTGTTATTGTAATGTTGATGAAATTGTTGTCAGTGAAAATCTACTGAATTTTTTATTGTATTGTTATTGTAATGTTGATAGAATCCGATTAATCCAACCCAAACCAACTCGAAATTTATTGGTTTGGGTTGTGAAAGTAAACGATTTGGGTTGGGTTATAATTTTTTCAACCCAAAATAATTGGTTTAGATTAAAATATTTCTTTTAAACCGTTCAACCCGACCGATGTGAATCCCTACCAGAAAGTATATCTAGTTATCTTAATTTTTAAATAGTTTGTTGTTGGATGGTAGAAAAAAAATAAAGGGAAAAGGAATTACCTCACAAGTTGGACAATTTCCACTTCCAAGGAGCGGAGAGTGAAGAAATTTAACAAAAGGAAATATATTGGGGGGAAACATAAAATAATAAAATAATAGCCCTTGTCAAACGCAGAATAAGCCGTCATATGATTCTTTGATCACCGACCTTCCCAACGTTCGTATACACAAATACATAGGAGATATAAGAAGAAAGTGGAAGAGGGTTACAGACTGCTCTGCGTACGCGTGACGGAGGCAAAACGTAGTGAAGCACCCATTGCAGTCCCTTCTGGCTCCCAATTTCTTGTTATAAGTTTCATGTTCATCTTCTTTCTCACTAATTCTTTAAGGTTCCCTTTTAAATCTTTCTCGTATTTCTGTTTTCTTTTCGGTTTTTAAGGTTGTGTCACTGATGATTGATGACGCTTTTTCTTGTTTCTGATTCCGTTTGGTGTTTGTATAACCATAATTCTCACTATATGGTTGTCAATATATATGTTTTGAGTATTTCTGTAATTTTATTTGTTTATTACCTATTTTGTGTTTCTTGTGGCTTAGTTCTAAACACTTATTTGATTTATATAAAAAAGTTTCTTGTTATCGGTACGATAGGTAAAGTTGCAAGGTTTATTTGTAGAACAACGGATAATTCTGTTGTTCGTCATTTCTTTGTTCAGTTTCTTGTTGATATGACATGTTTCTTGTATTGCATAATCTTGTGTCATCTTTCAGGGTAATTCAGTTTGATTGTTGAATAAACTGAAATTAGTTTAAGGAATACAAATGGCTGTTTCTCAATTGAATGGCGGTGGGCTCTATACTGGATTCATTAGAAGAAGTAGCGATTTAAATTGTACTAAGGAAATCATGAGATCATTATTACCACAAAAGTCTAGATTCTGCAACCATGCGGTAACTCACTTCCAGAGATTGAGATATACAGATGTTGGTCAAGGATCACTATCTGATAACCCCAGAAGTATGCTCTTATCTTCTTCAATTATTCGTCAAAGGAAGCGTCCAATTCTAGAGATAAAAAATAAATTCAGTTCCGATGTTGGCGTGCAAACTTCTGAAACTGAGGCCAGTACGTCCCCAGAAGAAAAATATGTGCCTTCAAATTCAGGAGGAAGTATTTCGTAAGACCACCGACTTTTTCACCTTAAAACTTTTTTTTTCCCGAGCATTTTACCTTTCTAAGTGTTATTTCTTATTTGGAGTATCAGCCTTTCTAGATGGAATTTGTTTTATGGGATCCCGTTAATCTATAAACCAAGGCTTTCTGTCATATGAGAACTGTGAAGTTTGATCTTTAATGCATTTTAACAATCCTATATTATCTTCCACTATTAAGGCATCTTAGCTGCTACAGAGCAGTTTGCAGGACACAGATAGAAATGTAAATGAAAATTGAAAATGTTCGTTGACTGGAGGATAGTTGTCTGAATGTTCTATTCTTATGGAAATCTGGATGAATTTTTCACCTGCTTCGGGGTGAGAGTGTCTGTGTTGGAAAATATATTCACCGGACAATTCTTCATTTATATATGTTTTTCCTTTGTATTAACATAAAACGTAATGTTAATCATATGCATCATTGAGTGTAGAACATATTCTGATCTTCTAAGTACTAGACTTGTAGTTATGTAGATCATCAACATCAACAACGCCTTTCAGTTATGTACATCATATATAGTGATTTTCATACTTCCATTCTTCACGAAGGTTCCTTCTAAAAGAACCCCTCATATTTGACTAATTGTTGCTCATCTTTGCACTTATTTTCCGTGTTCTAGTTCCTGCCATGTACCGTGAAAGATTATTTTTTTTGTCTGATACTCTGAACTCAAACATAGGTCAGGCATGTAATTTGTTACCTTATACTTGTTAATAGCGGTATCTTTTTATTCACAGTGAATTGGTCAGGATTTCTTCAGAGACATCCGATGAAATTAGGGATGAGTTGGTAGGGCATCCTACTGCTTCAACACATTCTCAGGATCTCAAACGCGAACTTGTTATGCTCTCCCTACCAGCGATCGCTGGACAGGCTATTGAACCCTTTTCACAACTTATGGAAACGGCTTATATTGGTAGATTAGGTAAGTGGTGATTATTTGATTTTTGCTCTAAGCAACTGATAGGAATATAGTTTTGTCAAAGCTTGGCTAATTTTGAGGTAATATTGTATTGTTATTAGATCATCTGTAAGCATTTGTTGATTTTGCTTGGGGTTAATTCAGGTTTGTAATTGGCTTAGCCCTTTATATATGTCTCCTGGAAATATGGGTATTAGAAAAAAGATGGGTCTTTTTATTGTAGTATTAAAAATATGGTATGATTATGTTGTATTAGTGTATAAGATAAAGAAGAGCAACAAATTTGACTGATTTGTTGATCCAGAATTGGTTTTGGCCCTGACAAGTGCAACCAAAAGACATTAGTATGTAAATTGCAGTTGCCTTTGTTTTATTTTGTTTTTAAGCTTTCTCAAATCTTTAAGAGATCTGACATTGTAGTCATTTGTAATTATCAAGTTAGAAAATGAACCTTTTTTTCTCATGGATCAGATTTATTTTTCTCTCAATTGTAATGATACGTGTATCTCTTACACTTTCGTATTTTGTTCTTAGGTCCTGTAGAATTGGGTTCAGCTGGTGTATCCATGTCAATTTTTAATATTATCTCAAAGCTATTTAATATTCCTCTCCTCAGCGTTGCTACTTCGTTTGTGGCTGAAGACATTTCAAAAAACGCAACTCCAATTGCCACCTTAGGTGAAGTAAATTAGAAGTTCAAAGCTTATAGAATGCATGTGATTTTAGGTTTGTTATTCCTATCAAATGTATGAACCTCGTCTTCCATTTGTTTATACTATACTGTCATACAGAAGGGGGTCATGAAATAATTAGCAACGGTAAACCGTCAGAAATTGTGGCCAAAAGAGAGCAGCTATCCTCTGTGTCTACAGCTTTACTTTTAGCGGTTGGTATTGGCTTATTTGAGGCCATAGCTTTGTCGCTGGGATCTGGAGTCTTTCTTAATCTAATGGGCATATCATCGGTGAGCCTTTCACATACTCATAAATTTCTACATTATATGCCTGCATCTATGTGCTTATCTGCGTACATCCACATCTTTGACAAAATTGATGCTATGTACTCGAGGTAGAGTGGCACATTACTACTTCACCCAAGTTGCATACCACTAATATGATGAAATTTAGCAAATCTTATTTTCTAACCAATTTGTTTTTGATTTAAAATTATAGGTAGCCAAATATTGTGCTGATGCAACCTTGTCTTCCTTCTTCCTTTCCTCTCGTGAAATATAATTGTTAGCAATTATGCATTCCATGAATAGGGATATGTATCCGTTTGTGTCTTTTCAAATGAACTGCAATGCAGTTCAAACAAAAGAAGCCTTCTGAAAATATGTGTCATTAATATGTGTGTCTGTGTGTTTGTGTATATTTGTCGGTGTGTGTAAATATTTGGTACACATAGAAACTGAGCATGTAAATATTTGTGAACCCAGTTAAATATTACTTCAAAAGTTCTTGTCTTTCAATTTTATTTTGTGATTTTACAAATCTGTGTGTGCCAAACACTTTGACTAAAGAAGTTTATATATATAACAGGCTTCCCCTATGCATTCTCCAGCACAACGGTTTCTTTCTCTTAGAGCCCTTGGTGCTCCCGCTGTTGTTGTTTCCTTGGCTCTTCAAGGCATTTTCCGTGGCTTTAAGGACACAAAAACTCCAGTATTCTGTCTAGGCAAGTTGTGTTTACTTGTGATTTAGTTTCTTCAAAGTATCTATAGTTAGATAGTTCTTCAAAGTATCTATATGAGCAAAATATGAAGCAAGCATGCCTTTGTCCAGGCCAAGTAGTTGATGCCATCCAATTTGGTAGTACTACTTTACAGAGATGTTAGTAACTCTACAACCAAAAAACGTGGGATGTTGTTCTTAAGCTATGGTAAAGGCTAACCTATAAACAATAGGAATATAAACAGATAGTAGCCTCAGCCATAATATAAGTCGTCTCAATGAAATCAGTGTGCAGTGTACCTAAACAAAGCCTACACTAAGGTAGTGTGATTTACAAATCAGTGCCCAGAACCCTCAATCCCTTGTAGACATCTGACTATCCTTGGTGAAATCAGGTGAATAATCAATGTTCAGAAGAGATTACATCACAAATAATAATAATGATAATAAAGTCTAGAAGCTTGAATAATATGTAAACCAACAATTTCCAACACCGGCCCTCATTGTAAGTTATGATATCCTCCGACTGTTCCTTATGAGCTAATGATGAGATGAAGATGACCTAAAAGTGAAGACCTCTTGGAAGGTTTCTTGAGCATTGATGTTGGATTTGGGGAGGTGTACCATATACCTCATATGGAGATTCTCCAAACAAATTTTTTTATTTTTTCAATTGTTAACACCCAGGTTACAGTCCTTTTGCATGAATGTGCTTACCAAATGACAGATTGTCAATAGTTGGACTAATCTATGTTTGCCAACTTTCATCATGCCTTGGACAGTCGATAATCTGCATAGACAAAGAAGGTGCATTTGGTTTACATGATGCATATTTTGCAATCCAATACGAAAGAATTTTGATATGTGACCATTTTAATTAGATCTCTCTCATTTGTGTTCCTCTGATGTAGCATGCTTATAGAATCATTTCCCTCTGAATCAACTGATTGGCACAGTATCCACGTGCAGGTTTCGGTAATTTTGCATCAATATTTTTGTTACCAATTCTCATGTATTATTTCAAACTGGGTGTAGCTGGAGCAGCCATTCCCACTGTTGTTTCACAGTATGTACTTTCCTGGTTAACATTTTCTTTGCATTATTTTTGGCTTATTAAGTAATAATCTATTTAAGCTTTTCAATGGAGCAGATATATCGTCACCTGTCTGATGATCTGGTATCTTAGTAAGAGAGTTGTGCTATTGCCACCTACGCTGGGATCACTGGAATTTGGTGTCTATTTGAAATCTGGCAAGTGTTGAGCTGAATCTCATCAATATTAAAAACTTATATTGCCAGTACCCTGTATTTTTCTGTCAAGCTGGGGTGGTGCTGGTAAACATGCTTAATCAGGCAGAATAAATAGCTGCACACACATTTTTTGTAATATCTCTGCACTTCCTCGATGTAGATCAGTCCTTATAATGCCATGAGGTAAGCGCAGATATGTCTTTAACTTAGGACCATATGGTACCTATCTAAATACATGAAAACTAACAGATGGTTCTGCAGGATATTTTAATGGTTTCATACTTGCGAGTTATGACCACATGGTACCCATCTAAATACACGAAAACTAACAGATGGTTCTCCTGGATTTTTTTAGTGTTTTCATACTTTCGACCGTATGGTACTCATCTAAATACAGGAAAACTAAGAGATGGTTCTCCAAGATAATTTAGTGGTTTCATACCCTTCGAAATGCTTATAATGCAGTTTGTAACTTTTTAATGAGCGCATAAGTTCTGACCTTTATCAAAAGTCGTCGAGTTTTGAGGCCCTTGTGTAGCATATAGAAGAAGTCCATTGACAATTTTGTTTGTTTTATCTGAATGCCCTTTCAAATATCCATTTAACAATTTCAAATCGTCAAATATTTGTGTTGAGACGTTTTGTACTTAGATTGTACTTATCGCTAGTGAACATGTACCGATAAATCTTTCGATATATTGTTCTAAGTCCTTTTTATTATTTATTTATGAAGTTGTATCTGTTCAAATTTTCATTAGGTGGTTTTCTCCTTGGTAGAACTCTTGCAGTCCTCACAACTACAACACTGGGGACATCAATGGCTGCTAGGCAAGGTCCACTTGCTATGGCTGCTCATCAGATATGTCTGCAAGTATGGTTGGCAGTGTCTTTGTTGACAGATGCCCTAGCTTCTTCCGGTCAGGTAATTCTTTTCATTTATTTTATTTTCATTATGAAGGTTTGCATTTTTTTTCCCTCCTAATTTTCTTTAGTTGTTATATTTGTGCTTTTAATGTTTTAATGGTGGGATGATCATTTCTGGGTGCACAGCTGCATGCCAGAGCCCCACAAACCATGCACACTGGTTAACTCCATAGTAAACTATGGTTTGCTGGCCTGAAGGAATTCATCGCCTTTTCTGGTGACATTTTAGAACATAGTTATAACGAGTCTCATAATTGATTTCATTAATTCTCAATTCTTGTTTATAGACATGCCTGAGAGTCATATTTCCTGCTTTCAAGTTGGCTTGCTATGGATTGCAAGTTATGTTTTGACTCTATGTCCTCTGATTTTCCTTTCTGCAGGCCTTAATTGCTGGTTCAATATCAAAAGGTGATTACCGAGCTGTGAAGGAAGTCACATACTTAGTGTTGAAGGTACAGATATGCATGCTTTTCAGCAGGGTTGCAGATTGTGGTGCTCCTTGATTCAGAAAATCAGTCATATATTTCCTCTTTTCCAAAGATAGATTTCAGGTTGATCTTAAGGATTTAAAAAATACTAATTCTCCATTTGACAAAATCTTTTTAAGGTACTTCATAGAATCTACTTTATGCTAGTTAAATTTATTTAACCTCCCATCAGTTATAGGATTTCACAAGTGAACTAGATATGAAGCTGAATGTATCTCTATATTACGGACAGAGGGAATAATATGTCACTGATGTTATATTCTGGAAAGGAGAAAGTACTTGGCGACTAGCTTCTTCATGTGGCAGTGCATTTCCATTTTTTGATTTTTGATGATCACATTCATGCAGATAGGAATAGCCACAGGTGTTTTCTTGGCTGTGGCTTTGGGTTTATCTTTCGGTTCTGTAGCCACTTTGTTTACCAAAGATGCAGAAGTGTTGGGGATTGTAAGAACTGGGGTATTGGTAAGTGCTCTACTTGCACCTTCAAGTTCTGTTAAGCTGAATTCAAAATGTATGTGTTCTAAATAATGATACTTCTCTTTCAGTTCGTCAGTGCCAGTCAACCTTTCAATGCATTGGCATTTATTTTTGACGGCCTCCACTATGGCGTTTCAGATTTTAAATATGCAGCTTGTTCAATGGTATGGGATTGTGGTGGTTATATTGACCTTAGATGCTGTTAGGGTGCATGGCTGAAGAGTATCTTCTTAAATTTGTGTCATAAATTACAGATGCTGGTGGGAGCAATATCTTCTGCATTTCTGTTCTATGTTCCTTCTGTTTTTGGTCTACCTGGTGTTTGGGCAGGCTTGACTCTCTTTATGGGATTGCGGATGTTAGCTGGAGTTGACAGGTAAAATGGGTTGCAAGAGTTTCTTTATCTCTTCGTTTGACAATTTGAAATTTTTGCTGTCAAACAAGTAAAACCTTCCAAATTTTAAGCATGCCATTAAGTGGCTGAAGAGACTTGGTCTTAAGTTAGATATATGGAAATAATATCTGTTAAGACAGTAGATAGTGAAGCTGACATCCTAGAGTTACGATATCTTACATTGTGTTTTCAGATTATTATCAAAATCTGGTCCATGGTGGTTTCTGCATAGGGACTATAAGGGAGCTGAATTTATAGAGGTATGTTATATTTACCATAAACTGAGCTTATAATATTAGGAATTACCTACCCAAGTAATCGTTGTCTGCCATTACATGTTCAGTTGATATTCAATAACAGTGAAAACTGTCTTTTTACATGGTAGCAGTCAAAAGTAGACCACTAGGCTGTTTTGAATTTTTTGTCTCCCTCCACTCAGATTTTCTTATGTTTGAATCCTGACAAGACAAGCTGTACACTCAAAATCCTTTTCCATCAGTCTTTCCCCACATTTTTCAAGCTTACCCAAGAGTGTATATATTTATATAACTGTTGAGTCAGTCTAGCTTTGATTTCTCACCACATTTGAAATAGTTGAGACGTGCAATTTTGATAAACTCCTGCTTAAATTTCACAGTTTTTTAATATTCTTTAATATGCAGCTCGCCAGTTGAGATGATAAATTTCTGGATTACTTTGCGGGACCCAGTAATTTTTTTAGCTACACATATCTATTGAGTTTAGATTCATCAACAGCTCCTACCCCCTCTCTCCCTATCGTTCTCTTTACCCCCAATCCCTCCCAAGCCCACCCGCCCCCGGGGCCCTGCCCCTCAAGATTTTCTTACTTCTGATGCCACATTTGGTTGACGTTGGAGCAAGATTAGCTTGTAAATATGACAGTTTAATTTTATGATATATACCACAATTCTTTTCATACTAGTAGCTACCTGCTTTAGTGATATTTAGATTATATGCCATCCTGATTCATGCATGTGGAATCAAAGGGCCAAAACTAGGATTACTGTTCCCTGCTCGACATCCAATTCATTCATATTATGTTTTGTCTCCCCTATTGGCTTTCATGTATATTTTACTCCACTGCAGCCACCAAGAACCAAGTGACAACTGCTTTCAATGTATTATAATAGTTGGATTCAAACTTGTGGGCTGTAAAGTAGTTACGACATTGATTTCATTTTCTGCATATCCCCTTTTGACCACCTTCATGCAACTGTATCTTTTGCCTCAATGCATCATGTTTTCTTGAACCAGAGTGATTACAATATTTGATGCACGTGTTTAACTTTCCTGCTTAAATTCATAGAAACTGGTAGATTAAACTCTACTACAGATCTGATCTACTGAAGCATATATATTACAACAATGGCTTAAATTGATCAGTCTTCACTGATTTAAATTAATCAAAGTTGAACGTAATCCAATGGACCATAAGGCTCAAATAGTTCAGCAATAAGGCCCCTTTTCCTTTTAGGATTCCATCCCATATCTTTGCACACTTGATCATTGTACCATATCTGCAGCCCCCCGATGCACCACTTGGTCGAATATTCACCAGAGTACTTCTTCATGTATATATCCCATGTTGCTACATCTTCCTCCATGGCTTTAATGCTTGGTAGATCAAATGTGCCATCAAGAAGCTCTGCTAACCATCGGCAGCTCATCTCAGAAGTATGTAGATTTGAAATGCCTTCTGAAAATCCTATTACCGCTAGTTGTGGAATTCTTGGATGGATGCATTCCCTGATATAAGAAAGAAATTAAACACCGTTCCTTGTTTGGAATTGAATCACTAATAGAAATAAAAGCTTCTAGAGAAAATTTGTCCATGTTTAAAAAAGGGCCAACCTGTAAAGTCCAAGAACTCTATCAGGTGAACCTGATATGCAGCTCCGAAATGCTGGGTTTACAAAAATGTGTTTTAGCTTTTCAAAATACTTGAAACCAGTAGCTAGTATGACCATATCAACATTTACAGGTTCAACCTCACTATCAAACAAAATGCCCTTCTCACTGAAGCAGAACTTTTGGGCTTTCTTCAGTTTAATGCTTCCCTGGTCAACCCTGTCATAGAAATCTTCAGGCATAATTGCGATTGTACAAGAATTAACTTCTTTTGCAAAACTGTGTTTTGGGACCATCCCAAACTTTGCTAGACGATACTTAGACGTTATGTGTCTTTCGATAAATTTTGATATCCCCCATCTCTGCCATGATAGTGCAAGGGTATATGTTAGTATCCATTTTCATTTAGTAATAGCAGTTGCACATCTTGCATGAGATCTTTCAAGAAGAGGTTATTACCAAAGGGGAGAGAATTGTTGCTAGAAAACCAAGTAAAAGACTTTCACCAGGCTTATGAACCATCAATTCCGAGAAGCGATTGAGGTATGGATATAATATAGGAATTCCCCATGGAAGGAAATAAGGAATGCCCCAGTGTTCAGTCCGGTACACCACTGTACATGGATGTTTCACCCCTGCGAGGCAGATCAAAGTTAAAGTATTAGGTATGTAGAATGAATGATGAAAATAAATTTCATTTTGTGTTCTGCTACTGACCATTTGCTGTCGAGCACTCCATTGCAATGTCCAATGCTGATTTTTGGAGTCCTACTATAGCAACTCTTTTTTCCCTGATCAATTCAGCAGCATTTGCATTATCCATCGCGGCATAATCTGAGGAATGCATCACTTTACCTTGAAACACCTCAGGTCCCTTGTTTGGAGGAAATTCTGGAATGTTAGGAAGATTGCTAAATTTTCCGAAGCATAGTATTACAAAGTCCATCTGGCAAACCTGTATTAATGTAGTCAAAGCCAAGAACATGGCGTTTTTAATCATAATCCATCGATTCTAAAATTAGATGTACACCTCTAAAGGTGAGCGAAAATATATAAAAAAAAATGTTAGAACTGAGTTACTTTGCGCTAGTCTACGGTAAGAACTAAGAAGTATATTTGTAATTCTGAATATTATAATGTGGAATGTAATGATCTAAGTGCTAGAATGTGTTGCAACTTTACCTCTGTTGAAAGGGTTTGAGTATCTTGTACTGTGACATTCCACTTCCCTTTGGAACTGAAGGGACGACCAGTGCCACCCCAGAGTGACCATGCTTGCATTTCTGCTTCTGATGGACCTTCATAGCTGATGCTGATAACGTGAGAATCGAACCGTATGTGTTTTAGCAAATCAAAATGAGTGGCGTAGGACTGAAGGTATTCAAAAACTTGGGTTTGGGTAGGAAAGTCTTCTGTTACAGAAGATTGCCATGGAAGATCGGAAAACTGGTAAAATGGTTTCGGAGTCTGGAGCTTCGTAGTCCTTATCGTCTTCCTCCACACGCCGCCAATGCTTCCCTGAGACTCGAAGACGGTAGGATGGAAGCCCTTTGACTTGCAGTACTTGCAGGCAGTGAGGCCGCTAATGCCGGCTCCAATGATGGCCACCTGCTTCTCCATGGTCAATACCATAATTCTATCGACCCCATATTTAATATATATAGAGAATAGCCGCATAGGAGAGTGGTTGAGTTAGCTATCTTTAAAAAACTAGTATATATATAATACATGTACACACATGCTATAGCGTTCTCTCCGCCCAAGCATGCACTAAAATAAAGGAGGGAAATTTTTTTTAGCGGTCTTCCAACTATATTAGTTTTTTCACATTTGGTCTCAAAACTTTTTTCGTAATTTGTTTGATTCACAAATAATTTTTTCACATTGGGTCCTAAAACTTTTTTCATAACTTGTTTGGTTCACAAATTTTTTAAAACTTGCGTAATCAGTATTTTTTGTCATAAATTTGACTTTGATCCATTTTCCAGAATTGCTCTGTGGTTTATTTTCAATATCGAGAACATAATTATTTGTTACTAATAGAAAATAATAATTTTTGTAGATAATCCGCAAGATCGACTGAAACTGAATCCTTTGTGCCGGTTTGATTTGTCTCTCTCAAGTTTTAAAACGTGAGTTTCGGCCTTTTGTAAATGGACTAGTTCCAAAATCCTAAAATGACAGACTGGTAGCACTTGTCGTGGCCCAAGGAGACGAATCCATTAACTACCCACTGTATGACGCCAGAAATGTGGGAATATATTAATTTTGTATGTAATCAAGTATGTCAATTTCGTCTAAATCATTAATATTTTGTCCAATTTTGACTCTAATAAGATTTGAATATTACATGGTTAGAATAGAGTATGAGATTTACCATATTATCTCATTTAACTCCGACTTGTTTATATATAAAACATATTTTATAATGATTTTAGAAATTTTTGTAAGAGAATAATATAAAAAAAAATAAAGGAAAAAAATAAGTAAATAAAATAAAAAGTAATAATTTTGGGTAACTAGGTGGGGGTGAGACGGGTTTCGGTAGAAGCGTTAACAGAACGGGTAAAGTTTAAAAGACTATATAATTTTTGCAGGTAAGGTTTGGAGTAACTCTTCCGTCTCATATATGTCTTGTTATCACAAAGAAGGAATATTTATTTGCACACATTATAATCAAACTGAAAAAATAACTGCATGCAAGTGGGAGGGGGGGGGGGGGGGGGGGGGGGGGGGGGGGGGGGAAGGCTCATGAGTTGCTTACCGTTCTCAAAATCTGAGAACTTTATAAACAAACTTATATTTTTATTAATTATTATATATAACTAGACTTATAAATAAAACATAATTGCAAACCATAGTTAAAAAATTAATTAAATGTATACGTGTATGTGTACGTATGAATACTAGTATTATTTTACAAACTTAGTCGTTTAATGTGAGTGGAAGCCCGAGGTTTAGGATTAAATCATCATAATTATTGTTGACTCCATTAATGATTTTTTACTCTATAATAGCAGAGCAGTGGAGTATATACTAGAAGCTAATAATAGAGCCAAAAAAAGAGACAGTACATGATCCCAGATGAGATTGTCTACCATGTTTATGGTTGGTTTACACTCTTGTAGCCGTAGGGACCGGTTGCCAATCTGTGGGGATTTTATTTTTCCATTTTCCGTTGCTATTACTTTAAATTGTACCGTCTTGAAACTCGGAAATCTCATGCACATACATTTATATGTGTATAAGAATGTGGAGTCTCAACATATGCCCCACAACATACAATTCGAGTTTTGAAGCAAACCATTCGGTTGTTATATCCTCAATCTTCATATGATTGGGATTTTTAAAATTTAATTCCATTTGTACGAAGTGATGGATATGTGGGTGTAGAATTTGATATGACAAACAGTAAACCAATTACAATATATATTAGTGGATTTTTTTTTACTTCAAATTATATCCTCTTTTATTCTTTCTGAATTTCTTTTTCCATTTGTGGTTTCTTTTTGTTTTTCTTCTTTTTCTTTTTTTGGGTTTTTCCCCTTCATATAAATTTATCGACCTCAACACCAACTAATTTGATGTTGAATAAATTAACAAGATATAATATATGCTCTGCACTAGAACTGATGTACTTAAACACAACTTTACTGAAAAAGACTGTGATGTGTTTAGAAGTATTGATGTGCCACCTGAGTCTATTATCCAAACAAGATGAATAGATATTGAAGATGAAACAAGACTCGACCGAAATGGTCTTTAAAACAGTGACATGGACCGAACTCCATAACAAAAAGAATGGACATGTAACAAACACAAAAACAACCAAAACAGAATGGTACTAGACCATAATAACCTATAAGCCATGAAAGTTTGAACACCAACGAAAATCAAAATAAGTACTTTGCGAGAACCAAAATATTATGATCATGCAACAAGGTATTGATTCGATCGGAACAGGAACATATTTTGCTAACAAGACGATTAGACAAAATTATAGCTAATTGGTGTGGATGAAATCGTTTGATTCTAATTGATAATTTGAAACTTCGACAGTCGAATATTTGACCATGATATAATAAATGACGCCAGCCTGTGGACACGGTGACTTTACATTGTTGATCATTATTTTTTTTCTGATAAAAGTGAGTTGGGGTTTAAAATATGAATTGTAGCTTTTTAAAATACTTGAAGCCGGTACAGGTCAACCTCATCATCAAACTTACGAATTTTCTGGATCTTCAATTTAATTAACAGCTCGTGTTAGCCTTTTTATTTGGTTGACTGGTGCCTCAAACTAACAAGATAATAACAGAACGTCCCCGTTTCCGTTTTCTTTTTTCATTTATCTTTCGGAGCGAGAGTGTCGGACAGAGAAAAGAAATTACGCAACATAACCAAGTTCAAAATCAAGAAAACCGGATAAAGAGCAAAAATGTACATTACTGAAGCAGAAACTGGACCAATCAAATGTTACTCTTGTATGCAGCAAAATTGTTACAGCACGAACCCGTGCAATCAAATTAGTCTCTGATTATTGCATTGCACTCCTGCACTTATTCTAAACCGTGAAATTCCATTACAACTGAGTATCTTTCTCATAAAACTGTTACTGGAATCGCTGTATACGTGAGAAAAATATATATATAGAAGAAACGAAAACCACTACAATGACATCGTACACGAACGATGTTGACTTAAAGATTGATCAAGAATGGAAAGCTGACTTGCAAAGTTCAGTCCAAATTTGCAATGACTGCATCAACTACTTCTTGTGTGGTGCTTTGCCCTCCAAGATCTTTTGTCCTGTATTTGCCCTCTAAAATCACACGCTCTACTGCAGTCTCTAGTCGATCAGCAAATGAAGGGAACTGCAGATGTCTCAACATCATAGCAGATGAGAGAAGCAAAGCCACTGGATTTGCCTTTTTTTGCTCCAGTAAATTGTCATTTCCCACATTTCCTGCTGAAGCACCTTGTTCAAAAATGGCATGATCAGCGCCCACGTTACCTGGAAGTCAACCAAATCTTAATCAGGAACAGATAAGAAACTCATAGAACATCAACTCCCTTGCTTCGTTAAATTAGTGATTGCACGAGGGCAAGTTTTGAAGGTCCAAAAAATTGCAGGACCTCAATAACCTCAAGTTTACATATTGGCTTAGCTTGAGTTAGGCACAGGCCAATACTTGTTTTCCTTTTTTTCCACTTTAGAAAGCATGAAACTAATGCTTGAAAGACTATGCGGAAATCCTTCTCAAGAGAAATTCAAAATATCATAATGCCTATGCCATCCTCACCGAGAATAACATATTGGCGGGCCTCACTGCTAACAAAGATGACCAATAATATAAGAATTAGTAAGTAAATGGTGGATACCTCCTGGCATGACACCAGTGCCTCCAGCAATACCAGCAGCAGTGTTCGCCACCAGATTCCCATAAAGATTAGGAGTTACCTACATGTAAATCATGTCACATTACCCATTGGTTTTGGCAATACATAACATCAAGTGAAAACAGAACTAGGAGCTCATTAGAAAGACGTACCATAACGTCAAATTGCTCGGGCTTTGAAACAAGTTGCATGCAGCAGTTGTCAACAATGATCTCATTGTACTTGATACCTGGATATTTGCTAGCAACCTCACGACAGGATTCCAAAAACAGACCATCTGCAAGCTTCATAATGTTGGCTTTGTGAACTGCTGTCACTGTCTTCCGATTGTTGAGGTAAGCATACTCAAAGGCATACTTTGCAATACGTTCAGAACAGAACTTTGTTATCACCTAAAAAAGCGTCATCACAATCTTCTTCTATATTATAGCTTAAAGAGTGAAAAAAATACACAGTGCTAGACTGAAATAGAACAGGACTACATACAGAGCATAATTTCTGATTCTGGATTTCATGTGCAAAGCAAGTCAGATATATATACCTTGTGCCTTTATGTCATAAATCAACTTATTCTGATACCAGCCTAGCTAATACGCCATTGAAATTATAGTATAATAAAAATTTGAGATCGTGATTAAAGTTCAAATTTGACTCGTTCATCTTGAATTTAACAAGCTTTATGACTTAATTCTCCCATAGAATTGTGATAATTTGATTTCTGTTTGGACTCTAATATAGCGGAGCTTTTCTAATTTTATTTTACTATTCAAGAAAGACAACCAATCACCTAATATCACTCTTGACAGTTGTCAGCCCAGACTTCTCATGTGACATGACTTTTACTAAATTATCAGGAAAAACAATTGCAAGAATCTGCATCATTCATAGAGATAGATTTCAAACATATTGCTGATATGTATATACCCACAAAAGCACCCATATATCCACACATATATACAGAGGCTCCTAAACCTGTAAAATGATCGATTAATTTCTCGAAAACAATCCCTGTTGTCAACCTTCACCCTTTTCCACTCTTGTTCTCTAAATCTTCTACATCCTCTTTTGTTTTTATTCTAAGTATTCCAAGGTATTCTAGAAGCCCTACCCAATAAAATAATAAATAGGAAGATGCTAAGAAACACAGAAAAGGACATGGTACACAGGTATGACTCAATATGCGATATGCAACAAG
The DNA here is from genome assembly GCA_014636745.2 of Centella asiatica. Lineage (NCBI taxonomy): Eukaryota > Viridiplantae > Streptophyta > Magnoliopsida > Apiales > Apiaceae > Centella > Centella asiatica. Next base: position 4,941,810 of record CM025785.1, read on the forward strand.
ATTTCTTTCCAACAAAAAGTAGGATACAATATGTTACACAATACATAGATTAATTTGCGTGTATGTGGTAACAAGAATTCATGTATTTAATTATCAATGGAGCATGTTAACTAGTGAACTTACATACTTTACGTTTTTCTACACTAACTACTGATTCGTATATCCATATCAAATTATCCTCAAAGAAATTTTGAAAATAAAAAATAATTGGCTATGACATGCTCATATAAACTATTACATTACATACAATAAGAATCTTTAGTAATAACCAAGAGCCTATTAGCCCTGAACAAAGACAGGTGGATAAAAAGTGACGAGACTTGATAAACAGAGGACCATAAAGGACTGCAGCTGAGAAGAGGATAGAAGAATGATGCAAAAGAACGAAGACAAGAGACGGACAAGGAGAAGGATGAGATTTTACCGGTAAGACAATGTCACAGGAGACAAGCCGTGGCAACAAGCTCTTCAATTCAATCAGAGCTGACAAGGCAATCAGGGCTGTGACTGATCTTCTGTTCTCTTCTTTTTAGTCAGAGTATGATGGCTTATCAAACCTTATCGGTGTGTGTCTAGTATTTCCAAAATTAAATTAATAAAAAATTGGATGCATCTCGAGTGCCTGACTGGTGCTTTCCTGGGTGTTTTCCTAGGAGTAGTCCACAAGCTTTGGTTTTTCTAATTTTTCAATAGTTGTAAAAAGTATCCTGCCATGTCATTCATAGTCACACATCTTGGTATTTCAGTTTGTTCTAGTAGCATAAACTGTTGGTAAAGGGATGGAAGAAGCATATTGCAATCACAATAGCTATAAACAGGTCCAGAAAAGGAGTGGTTTCGAAACATCGAACATCTTCACAAAATTTTCAATACAAGGGATGGAGGATTCGCTTGTTCGACATGATACTATGAGAGAGTACATTGATTTAGGACAGCATTTCAGATGCTCTTAGAATCCTTTACTTGAGTAGGGAATAGGTAAGTATATTGATTATATATTTAAATTAAATGATAAATAGAGATTGCAGGCGTAATCCATATTACGCACTTCCACTGAATAGTATTCCTTTCAGGCTTTCACACACGCAAACACACTTTCTTAAACTGAGAAGAAAAAGAAAAACACGAAGTATTACCAATTATTTGTAAAGTACCAGAAGTATATTTAATTGAAATTCAGAACAAGAATCCATAATGGAAGTCTTCCTTTGGTAGATTCATCAGAAGCTCATTATTGAGATATTACTGCCATCAACTACCAATTATCGTCGTTTGAATGAGTTCATTCGTATTTTATACAACTAGAAGTTCCCTTTTTATCAAAAATTACAGCTTAACAAACCCAACATCAGTTATATAACTGTAAAATGACATTTATTACGATATTTGAATACATAGACCAAAATGAAAAACTTGCAGTGTCATGTCAGTCAAATCCAATTGCCACCAACAGATTCTATGAAACCGACAAATATAAATTTACAAAAAGTACGGAGTGGACAGTTACTTAGAGAGAAAACGGAATACAGAAACTTAATACCTTAAGGCTTTCGACTACGCCGGGAACAACCTCATGCTCGAGGCCAGCATATTCACCTTCCGTATTCTCTCTGATGACCACAATATCAACATTCTCGTGCCGAGTGGGCAAACCAGGCAAATTGAAGCAATTGACCAGAGATGCATAGAGATCAAGCTCCTTCCTCAACTGCACATTCAGTGAACTAACACCACCTCCCATAGGAGTCATCAATCCACCTTTCAAGCACACCTTGTTCTTCCTGATCGATTCGATGACCTCAGAAGGGACGGTCTTCATGTCGCCGTGGCATTCAAATCGCTCGAAGAGCACCGGCGCGTGCATCGCATCCATGACTTGTTCGACAGCGCCGGTGACGAGTGGACCGATTCCGTCGCCGGGAATGAGGGTGACGGTTCTTGGAGCTCCATCACCGGGTCGGGGCATGTAGGTGACGGATCGGGTGGGTTCGAGACGGGAAGCTAAAAGTCGTGGATTATGATGAGATGAAGAGATGCGGTGACAAAGTTGTTTAAGGATTGGTAGGGTTCGTCTAGCCATGGATTTGGATTTGAATTGCTGGAAAAAAAATCAAGAAATTACAAATATGATGATGACGACGAAGATGAAGAATATGATGATGATGTTAAGCTAGGGTGTTTTTTTTTTTTTTTTGTATGGTGTTGGTTTGATTAGGTTTTTTCTGTGGAAAAAGCGAAGCCGGAAAAGATGAAAGAGCCGGAACTTGATTGATTAGTGAAAGAGGGAGCGAATGGAGGTGTGTCACATTACGATTTTAGTTTATTCGGGCCGCCGGGCCTACCCGGTATTCCTTTACACACGTCCTAATTTTCTAATTTTATGTGTAAGAAGAAAAACTACTATATATAAACATTGGAAACGAAAACTAAAAAAGAAAAAAAGGACTGATTTTTTATGTTCACATAAGAATGCAAAAAATAAATAATGATGGAAAAGGGGATAAATAAAATTATTAATATAAGCTTATATTATTTCACTTTTTAGGTTTAGTTTCCTTTGAGTTTAGAAAAAAAAAAAAGAGTTGAGGTGGATGACTGTAAGCAAATTATAAGAAATCCAAACAAAAGGCCATTAGAATTATATAACAACACTAATTAAACAGCAGCGTGTCAAATTTCCAAGAAAAAAAAGCTGTAGTTATGTCATAATTAAATGATGGTTAATATTTTATGTAAAAACTATGTCGCAAATAGTCTCCTATCACAATGATGACTAACCCCTACTTTGTAAGTTGTAATTCTTAAAATATTTATTCAAAAAAACTTGAATATATGAAGGAAAAAAAAATAGGAAAATAGCCATATTTCATTATCTCAGATAGATTGAATACCTTTTTTATTTAATTCGATAGATTGAATACTTTATAAGATTGTACAAATTCTTGTATTTTTTTTCTTTGATGTATAGAATAATTATTATAATTATTATAGAGTATAATTCACTTAATAATTATTATTATTAAAATTGTTTTTAATGTACTGAATGGTAGAAGTTGTTATATACATAATGTAAAAAGAAATATAAAACCCACAAACAGGAAACGAATCCTGATATTATATAAATATAGAGTTAAGTTTGATCTATGTTCCTCATCAGTGCCACAACTGAATGTGGAAGATGAAAGTCAGACGGTTGACAAAACTTAATACGTAATGACCATTGCTGATGCCTCAACTGGTCAACTTTTAAATTACAACTTGATCTTTTTTGTATTTCGCCTACCTAATGATGCGTGTGTTTGGTTACCACAATTGAATGAAAATGGAAACAGGATGAGTTTGAGAATGCAATTAATTTTCCGACGGAATGGAATGGGCATTTCCCATTCTTATGGTTGATTAGATATTCTAAATTACTTAAGATAGAATATTCCCTTTATGTTTGCTGCTAAATCATTTCAAAGAAAGAATGAGTATTTATCTGTGTGTGTTAGCGTATGAATTAAAAACAATGTACATAATCTAAAATCAATAATATCACTCCAAATCCAAAAATTAAATTCACAAAATAAATATTGTGTTGACTATTAAAGTACATCACTGTAAGGCACAAGATACCATCATCCTGAAGAAAACAATGATGACAGTAAACATTTTTGTCGAAACAAAACAATAAATCTAACTAAAACATATATATGGTGTCTCAAGAGAAGAAAAGGAGAGAAAACTAAAACAACCAGATCTATCTCCGAGTAATGTGGCAACCCTCCTTTCTGAGTGGTAAAGAACATCACCATGGTAATCATGGAGGTGATTTGGAGGGTTATAATCTATATTCCACACAGTGTCACAATGGTGTTCATGCCAATATAAGCCTTTCGCCAATGTGCTTGATGCCTGCCGTCTAGATGTACATAGAAGTTGGACAAAGAAATTGTACAAGGCATTCTGCAACATGAAAGTAGGATGGATCACCCCTCAGACCATAGATAAATGACTAGCTACAATTTCTTCGAACAACAAAATTGTGCTGGCTGAAAGGAAAACAAAAATGATATCATAACTATTTTATCTTTCAGAAAATACCAGTCGCAACAACACTTCAATGGAATGGAGTAATATATATTGCAAAGAGCATATTCAACTGACACTGGGATGGTCCATATATATGTTTGATTTTGTCCTAGAAGGGTAAAATATGTTTACTGGTGGACAAGTATGTTACATTCACAATAACCAACCCAGGCAACTGGCAAGGACAGAATTCTGAATACAGCATGCACACACGCCCACACAGCCACAAACGTCCGCACTCTTTCTCTACATGTGCATACACACAAGTCTCTCTCTCACCCACACACTATCGATAATCAACTATTATATACAAGTACAAATATATTTCATCAACTATCTCCTGGCAAGATTCTGCAAAGCAATATAATCATTATCTGGATTCATCACAAATTTAGTGACCCATCCTATTACTAATACCACAATGCAAACATTGTTGTTTGGATTTGAGAATCAAACCAAAACAAAACTAGCTTCTAAAAACCAGCCTATCTCAAAGAGTGCAACTTAGTAATCTAAAGTCAATTGGGGACATTGAGTTTATAAAACCTTTAATAACATCATCAACATCGTTCCTATACCTATTTTTATTCAAATCCCCATTGCACTACTTAACAAAAACTTAAAATAATTTATAGAACTTCAAATTTTATCAAAAACATCAAAACTTTATAAAGTTTTATAAAAACAATGTATTTAAAATTTATAATGACTTCAATAAAATTTATAACAAACTTTCATGCAAAATTATTTATTTACCGGCAAATTAATACACGTTGTTGTTCACAGGTCTTGATGCTAGCATATTACAGAACACCAAATCAACCTTATCAGTTACTCCTACAATTGGTTATTAATTTATTATTAAACACAAGCTGAATTCACAACTAGTACATTCTTTACACACTAATACCCTTTTAATCGAAAAACATACCAAACCAACATATTAAATAACTTAAATATGAAAATTACGACAGAGGTTAGAATCAAGAATACAGCACAATAAAGTTAGTAGATACTTCAGCAAACATATAAACGCACCTTGCCACTATGTGGCTGGACCAGCACTGACACTGCTTAATCCCATTTTCTGCCCCAGAAGTGCAAGCTGTTCTACGAACTCGTCTCCTGTCAAAATTTCTGTGGTTCCATATATAACATGCTTGACTGGCTGCTGCCGCTGCGCAAGCTCTTGCAGACTTCCATATTCCACGTAATTACCACCACCAATCATAAAAACAATAGCTTCTTTGAACGGCCCTTTAAGATGGCTGCTACTTGTTCCAGAACTTGACTTGGGAGCACGAGGATCAAACACAAGGTAAGACTCAATTTCAGGATTGGGTTTCCCCTCCATCAAGGCATCAACCGTCCTTGTCAAAGCCAGTTGATGATCACTAGACAACAGATTCTTCACTCCAGCAGTTACAGCACTGATAGACTGCCCATATAGCTTTTCAGCCCAATCAACAATATTGCTTCTGCTGGCAGAATTTGCAGAAGCTAAAGAAATATTCAATGATTTAATCTTTTTCACATACTGAAATGCACTTGTATCAACCTCAGACTCCCTAAGAGCTGTTTCAACCATCTCTACTTCTGAAGGAGGCAGGCTTTCAGTAGAAATAAGATACATGATGGCAAACCGCAGCTTATCCATCTTAGTCCCCTTTCCCTTGAGCACACCAAGAAGTTCAGTTCTATCAATGCCACCTCTGACCATCATGTCACTCTCCTTTTTAGCATAAGAATCTAGAGACCGCTCCTTGATTTCACCCAACAACACAGTCGCAATATTTGTGTGCTTATCAATCACTTGCTTTCTCTCAGTTAGCTCAGGTAATGAACTCACTGCACTCATCAAATGTTTTGTGTTGCCAATCAAATCTGTCCCATCAAATTCGGCTCCACCACTTCCACCAGTCCTCCTGTTCACGTCATCTACATCTTTTTTGTACTTATTTAGTTGAGTCTCAATCTCCACAGCAACTTCAGGGAACTCCAACGACCAATTGGCCATCCAGAAGGGATCACCCCTATCCAATTCAAAGGATTTCATCCCACCCTTCTCTCCTTGTACACTTAATCTATTCAACCTCAAACCAAGCACATCATGTACAAGAGGTCTATACCTAAAATCATGCTGGATGGCAACAGACAACTCAAAGTTCCTATCAAACAAACACAAAATTGGCCTCTGAAACGAAGTCGAGAAACCCCCACCTTCGGTAAACAAATTATTCTTGGCTAACAAATGGTCACGCAATCGTTGATCCAGCAGGGAGGCAACCATCTCAGCTGGTCCACCCCTTGGACACCGAATAACCGGAACAACAGCAAGTGTAGCCAACACACAAAATAATCCACTTACAATCTTATCAATTATTTCCTCTATATCACGATCCCCGGCAGAGGGATCATTCAATTGAACATAACAATTCTTATTTGCAAGAGAGAACAGATTATCATCCAGGGTTACAAACTCTAAATACTGATCATGCACCTTAGAAATACGCTGAATGGAATCCGAATTCAACGTCCCGGATGCGAGATCTTCGAGGAGGGGCCTAGGGATTGAAGATGAAAAATTGAGGTGGAACGAATCATAGATAGATCGAGAAGCGTCGGCAATGATACGCTGGACGTTGTGTTGAGTGGGCTTGACGAAGTAAACAGCGGGAACGTCGTGGATGGGCTTGCGTTCCTTGTCGATGAGGAAATATAGGGTAACGCCGTGATTACGGAGCTCCTTAACGTGGATCAAAGGGGAAAGAATGTCCTGGCAGAACTTGTCGTAGATGAGTATCTTGTAAACTTCCTCGTTCGCCGTATTGCTCGAATTCACCGGTTGATTCAGATTCAACATACGAATTATGCACTCTGCATCGAGAAAATCATACCAAATCCACTCAATTCGCAGTACATACATAAATACATGTTTCCATTGAAATGAACTGAACACAATATTATATGTGAAGATAAGAAGATTTACCGGTGTGTTTCTGACGGAGATTGAGCGCCATTGTAGCTCAAAACTCTAATTTTTCCGCGAAATGAGAGTTGCAGAGGTGTGATCTGGGAACTTTTTTGGGTGTTTGGGATACAGAAATTTGAGAGACAGAGATCTTGCAATCTGTAAGTCGGGTTTTGTGAGGATCCGTTTGGATGCCAAGCTAAGATTTGGACTAAATTTATAAATCGGCCCAGTGTACTCTCACCAATCGATTGCCACCCCAATATACATACAATGACACGGAGGGAGCTGTAAATGAACCGAACGGTTGACATGTTGCTTAATTAGTTTAAAATTTATTTTATTCGATTTGTTTATTTAAATGAGTCAATAACAAATAATTAATTTTATTTGTTTACATTTTTAACTTCGGTTCAGTTTAGGCGAGCTCAAAAGTTTAACCAAACTCAAACCGTTTATAGTATGTGGTTGGTTTAATTTAATTTAAATGAGTCAATTTCAAGCATAATTTTTTATTCACCGAATAAAGTATATTCAATTCAACTCAAATAAGAAACAAGTTTAAGTGAATTCGGTTCGAACTCAACTTGGTTCTTTTACGCTCTCTTAATGGCACAAATATTTCCTCACGCACTATATTTATGAGTTTTGGATTAAAAGAAAATATAAAATATTTAAATATATAGAACATTTATAGGTTTTCTTTGGAGTTGTTTTTGAATTTAGTAACAGGAAAAGAAAAAAAAAAACAGTAAATGTCCATCTTATCATTAATATTAATTTTTAGTATGATTCTAACTTAAGGTTAATAGTGATTTTATAACATGTGAAGTAATGTTAATAAGTTTTTATCCAAATTTTGTCAATTTTGGACATAAAATTTAAGATAGAAAAGTGGTCAATTTTTATATTAAATTATTTTCTTTTATATGTTTTAAAAAACTCATAAACATAAGAAATGAATTAAAAACTAATATTTTCTATCCTTTTTTTATTATTATTCTAACCAGGGAAAAAAAACTTGTGAACATAGTGTAATAAAAGATGTGCGTAAATACATGGGATAGGACCGTAAATCATTTGGCACAACGTCGTTTTATATAAATTTTAAAATTTTATTACATAAAATTTTATTTTTGTTTATTACAACTTAGAAGCTCACATCTTAATTTCTAAAAAATTGTTATAGGGAATGAACAACATCTATATCAGGCTAAATGTTATCCACAATCTGTCACCGACTCTTTTTCCTTCTTTTTTTTTAAATCATTAATCTCTTAAAGTTGAGTAGAAAACATTGTTTGAAATGAAATATGATAATTTTACAAAAGAGTTAATATATTCAGGAAAAAGGATAATTAAGTTATATCTCATTTTCATAATTATGTTTACTTGTGTTATATTTTAATTTTCAAAATATTTGAAAAAAGTTAATCATATGGATTGAAAAAATATGTTAAAACATTACAATATGTGATTTTTTTCCAGATCTATTTAAATAGTTTTTATAATTATTTTAAATTTAATATATTTTAGTCCTTAAAAATATAATAACTTTTTATTATAAAAATCATGTGACAGAATACAAGAAAATGATACATTTTAATAGAATGATGATAAATTTTATGCATACTGTTTATGGGGTGTGGGGAATGATACATTTAAAGATTACGCTATTGCACGAGGAGAATTGAACATTTAACTCTTAATTGAGAAATACACTTTTAATCATCGAGACAAATGTCAAAATTTAAAATCACCTTAAAAGTTAAATATTAAAAATAATAATATTATATAAATATATATATATATATAGGGAGCCGATTCATAGCTAACATTAGTTGTAGAGTCTTTCGTAGCTAACACTTTTATAATCATCAATTGGATGATTCAACGCTGGAGATCAAATTTAAAAAAAAAAAAACTCTTCCACCCAATTTTTTTTTTTCTTCTTTCGCCAGTGAGACTGGCGGAAGAGGAAAAAAAAATTTTTGGCCCTTTCTATCAGTCTCACTAGCAGAAAGAGCCAATTTTTATTTTTTTCAGTTTTATACTTGAAAGTAACAAGTGTAATATATTATAATCATAGTATTTTATTATAACTCAAAGTATTATAGTATTTGATTATAATCATAATATTATTTAACTCGTGTTAGATTACTAATTATCATTATGATTATATTATAATTAAAATTAAAATTATATTTAACTCATAGTATTATAATAATTTATTATTTTAAAATACTTTGAGTTATTATAATCAAATGCTATAATATTTTGATTTATAATAAAATACTATGATTATAATATACTGCACTTATTACTTTCAAGTATAAAACTTAAAAAAAAAATTAGCCCTTTTCGCCAGTCTCACCGGCGGAATGAGAAAAAAAAAATAATTCCCCTTCCGCTAATGGGATTTTTTTTTAAGTTTGATCTCCAGCGTTGGATCATTCGATCGACGGTTATAAATGCGTTAACTACGAAAAACTCCACAAATAACGTTAATTATGAATTGACCCCATATATATATATTGGGGCCCGATTCATGGCTAACATTAGCTATCGAAATTTTCATAGTTAACACATTTATAACCGTTGATCAGATGATTTAAGGGTTCAGATGAAACAAAAAAAAAAATTCCGCTAGTAACACTGGCAAAAGATTTTAATTGTTTAGTTTTTTTTATCTTTTTGTCACTCTTAGTAGTGAAAATGAAAAAAAAAAATTAAAGTTAAAAACCTTCCGTTAGTATTAGTGATGTAATTTTTTTTTAATTAAAAACTTTTTGTCAATGTTACTGGCATAAATGATTTTATTTTTTTCTCATTTGAACCTTTAGAACATTTAATTAATAATTATAAATGTGTTAACCGTAAAAGTCTGAATAGCTAATGTTAGCAATTTACTCATGTATATATATATATATTACCACTTAGTCCATTCACATTCACGTGTTATCTCCTTTTATTAAATTAAACGCACCATTAAAACCTAAATCAAAATTAGACAAAAACGTGTAAGACTATTAGATTAATGCCAAGTATTACCGTACTTGTTTGGGGGTGAGAGGAGGAAACAAAACGAAGGATACAGTACTATTTCAAATCAGAGAGAAAAAATAGTGAACAAACTGAGAGATTGGAGAATTGGTGAAGGCGATGGCTTCTTTCCTCCGTAACAAGTACTGGGTACTCAGACACGGTAAAAGCATCCCAAATGAGAAGGGCCTTATTGTCTCATCTATGGTTCGTGCTCTTCTTCTTCTTCTTCTTCTTCTTCTTCTTCTTCTTAGTTCCTATCTATCTCTTGGAGCTCTTAATTTGCAGATGCTTCAAGTCTTGGCTTATTCTGGAAATACAATTATCCTTAGATAATAATCAGACTAACAAGCAAATATGATAAATGTTGAATTTGTGTTATGTAATAGAAACTTGGTACTTATTTGAATTTCGGGGTGTGTATAATTTTTTCTGAATGTGGAGCAGAATCTAGTTAAGTGATCTCATCATATGATTGGATTATTGGCTATATATGTCAATTTAAGGTTCTGGAATTGATTAGCTATTCTATTTATGTAAGTAAAATTAGAATGTACTCTTCTCTTCTGTCACTTAAGTGGGGTTTCCCCTTGACCGATGAGGTCATGTGTATGACTGTTGTAACTTGTTTTAGATTCATTCTTAGTAGTGTATTTCATTCTTCTCTTTTTCCAAGTTCTCTTCAAGATTCAGAAATTCAGCCATCACGTGCATTATATGGATTTATGATGTCAGTGGCATATGAGATCAGCAAATATTTGCTCTCAAAACATTTTAGTTATTATTCCCTAACCTTGTCCTGGTATCTTTATAGGAAAATGGCATACTTGATAAGTACAAATTAGCCTCAGAAGGTGTTAATCAAGCACAAGTGGCTGGAGAAATGTTCCTTAAGGCAAGTGTTTCTTTTGTTGACTCTGTGATGAAATACAGAAGTAAAGCCAAGTGTCACATGTCCAGAGAACTAAGCATGTCAATGGTTCAAAACAAAGCAAATCATGCTTAAGATTGTTACATACGATTAACTTGAATTATTGATCTGACCTATCATATAATGAAGCATGATCTTAACACGATACACTTGTTCCAATGAATCAGTTCAAAAAATTATTTTAGTTTGAAACTCATGTCATTAACCTCATTTGGTTAACCCCCTAAACAGCACAAGTTGACCCATTTAAACAAAACAAAATTTATAAAATCTTCATAAAGCAACTTATTAATATGAATTGTGTGTCTACTATAGGTGATAATGTGATACCGAATCTAAAATACTGAAGCCTAATGTTGAATCAGAAGCCTGGGGGATGGTGGGGGTGGGGGGTCATTTGAGTGTATGTATTTCAATAATATCAGATGCCTCGCGGGGGGTTGCTTGTGTTTTTTATACTTTAAATATAAAGCAGATATTTCATTACATTTAAAGATTGAGTTATATGTACAGGAACTGGAGGAAAAGCAGATACAACTTGAAAATTTACGAATATGTTACTCTCCCTTTTCAAGGACACGTCACACTGCTGAAGTGGTTGCATCCGTTTTAAATCTTCCATTTGACGGGCCTCAATGTAAGGTAATCTTTTACCTAATTGGGAAGATTGATTTATGGTGAATAGTTTACCATTGTAGCTAGAATGTAGGACTAAGCAAATCAAATAATTTAAGTCACTCAATTTTGATCCTCTTGCACAAGCACTACTCATGAACTCTACCATTTGATGTGGATGTAAACTAGGTTTCATTTGTTCCATTTTTATTTTGAATTTATCCTAGATAAGCACCTCTTAAAAATTATACTCTCTCCGTTCCACAAAAAGAGTAACATTTGAACTTTTGACGACTATTAATTTTGTTTATTTGACTAAGAATTACATGTAGCAATAATAAGTATTTCTCATTAAATTTGTTATGAATGTCCAATGAAAGATCATAGAAGAAGATTATCATAACAAAATTTGAAAAATATGACATTATACTGAAAAAATTATGCCAATGTTGCTATTTTTTTGGAACAAATTTTATTTTCAAATGTTGCTCTTTCTTTTGGAACGGAGGGAGTAATGAATAAATTCTATTACTTGTTTTTTAATCTAGATTCTTTATTACGTACAATTTCTTTTTTCTATGGAAGATTATGAAGGGAATTTAGTGATTTAATATTCTTTAAAGTTTGTTCAGCTTCTACTTTCCTTCATTGGCTTACCTTAGGAAAGTAAATCTGTTTTGACAGGTTGTTGAAGATCTTCATGAACGTTATTTTGGACCTTCTTTTGAACTTATGTCTCATGATAAAGTAAGTGTTTTGTGAAGGATCGCTTACATTTTTGTGATAATCTGTTGATATCCTAGAGACTTAAGTTGAGCCAAAAGTGTGTTGATGTACTACAACTGTCCAATCTGGTTCAGTATGCAGATATATGGGCCTTTGATGCGAAGGATCCATTTATGCAGCCAGAAGGTGGGGAAAGTGTTGCAGATGTTGTTTCTAGACTTACAAATGCTCTGCAGACCATAGAGTCTGAGTTTCAAGGGTAACTATATGCATTTTTTAACATCACTCTCTTGGCTCTTTGATTAGATGTTTGCATGAGAAATTGTTATCCTGGCATTATAGACCAACTCTTCTTATGATGATGCAGAGTACCGTTAGATAAAAACAAGACTGTTGAGATATTCAGATCTTGTTTTTTAATGTCATTTTTTCTTTTCTCTAAGCATAAACATTGTGCTTGGATGATTCCCTCTTTTTTTAGTATCACCAAATTCTATGATGCAATTGAACCCCTTTTCTCATTACTTTGCTGTAGTGAAAAAGCAAAAGTAAGAATCTCTTATCATGTAGATAAAAAAGAAATCATATAGAATATTTATGCTAAATCAAAGTCCAAAAGAATATAAAGTCTGTTAAACAACAAGATATTTAACAAATATTTATCCATATGATTTATACACCACAAATTAATTTTCACTTAATAAAACAGCTTCTTCACAAGAGTTTCTTGATTTCTGCTGTCCACCAACGTACATATAATGAATAAAATAGTCCTTGAATCTCTTTGTCATGCCTTTAGATTTGGTTAGGAATGCTTGCATATACTAGGTCAGCATTGCCAAGGCAAAGTTTGTACAACAAAAACTCTCTCAAGGTTTTCAATAAAAGTATATAGCTAATTGGAGTCTAGTTATGCTTGGCTACTTGAGGAACAGAATATTTACTACTACCACTTCTCCTTCTTCCAAGTTCCACCTCTCTTTCAATTAACCAATTAAAGATTCTGGATAACAAACCAAACAAACCTGTAGGTTGTGCTGGTGCATTACTTCTGTTAGAGATGAGCAATTCAAGACTTGAATTGGAAGCAAACTCACACAAACTTCATATAGTCCTGAAAATGTAGATCCCGAAAAGGAAACCAGGGCATTAATCCCCCAGAATCTGATATTTGGATCTTTATGGCCCTTGAGCAGGGTATTTGCCTATTTGGACAAAACTGTGACTGCAGTGAAACCTTAGGTACGCTGCAGAATTGGAACTGCACCTACTCTATGTGAAACTTTTTAAAAATGCATGCCATGGTTTCCGTATTTTCCAACTTTGCCTAAGGTTTTATAAGGGTTACATGAATTAAATCGAACCTATCTATTGCAGGTCTGCAATCTTGATTGTCAGCCATGGTGATCCTTTACAAATATTGCAGACAATACTTAATGCAGCTAATGATGATAAAGGATTGGTCGGCAACGACTTGACATCAAGAATAGAGGCTGTTAAAGTACCGTCAATTCTATCGCAGCACAGGAAGTTTGCCCTGCTTACTGGGGAACTACGAGCTGTTATATAAGTTATTGTTGCTTTTGTCAGTACTGCGCAAAGCTCTCCCAAATTCTTTAGGTTATCTTGAACTTTTATGAGTTCCCTGCTTATTGGTGAAACTTTAAGCAGAGTCAATTAAATGACATACTCAAAACCAAATTGCTCATTTCTAGTTTATTTATAGTTTATAATAACATAATATAACTAAATCCATGTTATTTTTGATTGTGACACACTTATGTAGAGTGATGATTTATTCAGCAGCGGAGAAACTTGAGTAAGAAGATACCAATGATTTACACTCTTAAGATACCTATGAAGTATGAGTCAAATGAAAGAACATTCGAATAAATCGAAATTTGATTCCTTCATTTGGAGATTATTAGTTTCAGTTGTGAGATATTTTTCGCTCAGACGTGGAGTTGTCTTGATAAACTGTTTCTTTTTGTTCATGATAAAATTTCGTCCAAGTTTACATCTATCAATATTTGAGATTTATTCTATATTTTTCTTCATAAAATGAAATTATATTCGCGGACAGTATTGATATAAAGAAATTGTAATTTCAGAAACCCGTTTATATTGTTTTGCAACTATCTATAAATTACAAACCATAAAGATATATAATTTTGTGGAATTGGTTGTGAAATTATAATATTGTATTACAAAATATTGATTGAATATATTTAGCTTCATTTATAACCACCAAACAAAAAATCCGATCTCCTTGACTACTCCTATACTCGGGGTGAGAATTCTTATAACTAAGGAGACCCGATCCTTTTTCACCTTATTAATTTGTACTAGTTATCTTGACACATACAAATGTGTTTAAATTATGGGCGTAAGAACTTTAAATGCTATTGCCTACTAGTTAGTCACTTTTTTGTTTTGGTAGTACAAATAGACAATTACTAAGTTAGACTTAATGGCAAAAAAAAAAAAAAAATCCCGTTAATTTTTGGATTTTTTTTAATTTAACCATCTAAGTATTTTTTTAAAAATTATTTTAACCATTAAAATTTTATCTTAATTTACAAAAAGATTAATATATGGATTAACTATGGTCAGTGATATAAGTATGAATATTAATCTTTTTACAACATTGAATAAAAGTTTAACGGTAAAAGTAATAAAAAAATAATTGAATGATTAAATTGAAAATATCAAAAAAATTAATGATTTTTTTGGTCATTGATTATTAAGTCACTTGCTGCTCTATTGTTTACTGCACGATATTGTTTCTCTCTCCAGCAGTTGATGTGATGATCTGTTGTGCAGTTTCTTTAATTTTTTTTAATGCTAATCCAAAAATATCAGAAGTACTTAAGACCCCAACCTTTTAATAGTATAGACGTTCAATAATCACTTCTTCTTTTGGAATCATATTTTCTTTGGGTTTAGGTTTTTTCAGCTAATAGAACCTCTGTTGTTTAAGATTTTCTTTATTCTATGCAAAGTATCTGTCCTCTTAATTTAAAATATTTTTACTCTATGGATACTCCTCCTCTGACAAGTTTTGATTTCCTTCCGCAGTAGTTTATACTAATTTTGGATTAAATTCTTCAAAATTTTCTCCATAAAAAAATAAAAATAAAAATAAAAAATCCATTTTTATGTTTTATTTTTTGAAGTTAAAATCCGTTTATAACCCTAGGGGAATATGCCAAAGGGGCCTCACAAGCCAACCATTTTACTACCTTATTACCAAAAAGTCTACAAGGGTTTGCGAGACGGAGACAAGTTTATGCGAATTTGCATTCTATTTTTTCCTTCCTCTTCTTCTTGCCTAGTGCCTGCCCCTCAATTTTGACTCTTTTTAAAATAAAAATAAAAGTTTCCAATTTTTAATTTCTTCGCAATTATTATTTCTCATTATTTATTTCCCTTTTTTTCCCCATCTCCAACCGGTTTTCTATATTTATCCGATTTCAATTCGATAAAACTGAGATTCTACTCCTCCTACCTTGTCTTCTTGATTACACAATCTGTTATATTTGTGATTATCTCGAGGGTTAGGGTTTTTGATCGATCCTCTTTTCTTGTCTTCTTGAAATAGTCCCTTGTTTTTGTAATGGGTGCGGAAGGTGAGTCAACTCAGTCGGCCGCCGCCGCTGCCGCTGGTGGCACTGATGAGATGGTGCCCATTAACGTTAGATGCTCTAACGGCTCCAAGTTTTCGGTGCGGACGACACTTGGATCCACTGTTGCTGATTTCAAAGGTGTTCTTGCCCAGAACTGCGACGTGCCAGCTAATCAACAGAGGTTGATTTACAAGGGTCGGATCTTGAAGGACGATCAAACCCTAGAGAGTTATGGTAACTGATTAATTTCATTCTGTTTGTTGAATTTATAGAATTGGGTAGCTAAGGTTGAATTTTGTTTTATGTTTGGCGATTATACATGTATTTTGTTTTTGTTTTCCTTGTTCTTTCGATCGATTTATCTGTAGATGTAATACTTGTTATTTCTTTTCTCGATTTAGATGAGTTCCTTATGTCAGATGTCTTGGTATCTATTTAATACGTCTAGCATGTCCAAGTTAATGTTGCCCTTATGATTATCTGATTTGTTTCCTTTTGCGATTGCACAATGATACTAGCTTGTTTGAGTTACACACATTTCTGGTATTCCCGTGGAAGCTAAAATAGTAAAGGTGCATATAAGAAAGATATTTTGGATCTCACTATCCTTATCCTTTATTAACCAGTTCCTTCTCCCCCAAGATAAGAATAAATGGCAAAAAGGTATAGAAATAAAAAAAATAATCTTTGAAAGAGAAAGAGTCTGATTGGGGTGACAACCAAGCTATCTTGAGACCCTGAAGTTCTGACTCAAACTCTAGTTGGTAACGGGAGACTTATCTCTTCAGCTAACTATTTCTTTAAGGGTATTATGATTTTTTATCGTAGAACTTTGTGATAGAAAAAGTGACTACTCAATAATATTTTAGACAGTGGCAACACTACGTTGTGACAGGAGGGAGTGGCTGCCCATCCCAATGTTTTAAATATCATAGTTAGTCCTGTGGTAAATATTATTTTAATTATTCTCAAATTGTTGTTTACTACTTCAGTATGTCATAAAATAGTTGACTAGAAAGCAGTCGCTCTCTATTTAATTTTTTCCTTTTAAGGAAGGACACAAACTTATTAAATTTTAGTGAATAAGAATAACTATGATTTTATCTGTTAGATTACACAATTTCACTTCCACCATGTTTTTACCTGAAAATCTGAAATGTAAAATTCTAGAATTTTATTGCTCGAAAAATATCTAGATTTCACTTTAACAATAAATATTTTGCCCCCTCCTCCTATGAAGTTCTGGTTTCGCCCTTGGTTATAGGGGTTGATATAGAAAATACCCTCACCCTGTAGGTGTAATTCCACTTCATGAGATTTAGGGCCTTGATCTTTTCATTTGTTCCGATTTTGGACATTGTGGACATTCCTGGCAGACACGTCAGGAATTGCTGATATGGCAGGTCATTATGAGATATTGATGATAACTTTTCAATAAATAAGTTAATTTTCACAATTTATTTGTAAATTCAGTATTTTATAAGGGCAAATATGTAATAAAACACAGGAAATTCTATAATAATTTTGATTAAAACATTAGTGAATAGGTGATATATAAAATCTGACTTAACCAAGTCAAGCATAAGGGGTAAAAAGGAGAGAAATTGAAAACCAGATGCGATCCCTCATCCTTGGCCATCCCCCATCCTCCTTCAACAGAGAGCCCCTTCCTGTCTCTGCCTTCCCCATATAAGGAAAATCAAACCTCCCTCCAGTCCACACCTTACAACTGTTGTTCCCACCATACCCATGCCTTGCATCGCCATCTTATTCATTCCTTAGTACTCGGTCAATCTTCTTCTCCGATTCATCTCTTCATCTTCTTTCTCCAGTGCTCCTCCACTTCATCTTTCTGTGTCGTCTATTAAAATATGTTAACTTGTACATTTATGGTAGATCTGTGTTTACGTAATTGGCTTTTCCAGACCTGTCTCTGATTCATGGTACCCACAGTGGGCCAGTTGCCGGTGTCCTGTGGTAATGGTAGTTTGGTTGACATGGTTAGATTAATGGAGATTGACATTGGATTGTGCTGTAATTTGTAAGAAAAGGAAATGGAGTTATATGGAGCAACAGTAGAAAATGATTTATATACTCTTTGAAATGAAAAGAGAAACAAAAAAGTGGTGAAAAATATTAGTTTTTCCTTGCACGACTTAATTATGAGATGTTAGCATGCCACATAGGCAATTTTGATGTGTTGAAGAAGATTGTTCTTAATCGGCACAAAGTAAAAGATCAAACCCTTAACTGAAACAATTAATGATTCAGTTCCTGAAGTAAAGCCGCCTCTATAAGTGGGTATTTTTCTGTATTTGTCACACAGTTTTACTTCCTAACTTTGAACTCTTTTAATCATCTATAATTGCTTGTGCCAAATTCATACCTTTCTGTGCAAGAAAATTCGAATACAATTTTCATTTTTTTTATTTTGGGGAGGGGTGTGCGTGTGGATATTATCAATCTTCCGTGCCTGTGATTTTGAATTTCATTATGATACATCAAGATCTGCTTGTTGATGATTATTGCATCTGTTAATCTTTTACTTAATTTAACTTGGTGCATCCTTTTCCTTTTACGGATGTACTAAGTTAACATGCTTGCTTTGTGTCTCCATCGCTCTTCTCTCTACACTAAGGTTTTGAGGTGCCAAATGTTGTTGAAGGTAATTGGGGGTTTTGCTAGCTAGAAAATATCCCCGCTATACTCAAACTTATGTAGTGTCATCCTTCCCATAAACAAAAGCACACACACAAAAACAAGGAATATTACATTATTTTGGTTGTCCTAGGGTCTTCCAATGAACTTTTCGTATTTAATTTGTTCTGCAACAATTGGTATCCTTATAGTTGCCGGAAAATTGGCTCTTAAGTCATTAATATTATTGGCTGACAAGATATGATTTAACATTCTTTGTTTGCTCCTTAATTGAGGAGCAGAACTCTGTTATATCATAATTATGCATTTTATTGTTGTTTATTTTAGATCATTCTGATGGTTTATGCATGCAGTGCAATTAGTAGAAAATATTTCCTGCTTGTCTGTGATATCAGATTGTTTTTTCTTTGCCTCTCGTTTCTACTCTCATGGTTAAGTGGTTGACCATAATTGTTTCCTAACGTTAATGTCTCCCTATATTTGGTGCTTATTGAAGGTCTGCTGGCTGATCATACTGTGCATATGGTTCGTGGTTCTTCTCCCGCTGCATCAACTCCCGCAGCTGCCACTGCCAATGTTGGAAATCCGGCAACAACTCCAGATGCTACCCAACGTGTTGACACTAATGACAGTGTGGGCTTTGGCGGTGCTGGTCTTGGATCACTCTTTCCTGGGCTTGGTGGGCTTAATTTAGGCGCAGGAGCTGGCACTGGTGCTTCTGGTTTATTTGGAGCTGGACTTCCCGAATTCGAACAAGTGCAGCAACAATTAACTCAGAATCCCAACATGATGCGAGAAATAATAAATACACCGGCTATTCAAAATTTAATGAATAACCCAGACTTGATGCGAAGTTTGATTATGAGCAATCCCCAAATGCGTGAGATTATTGATCGTAACCCAGAGCTTGCTCATATTCTTAATGATCCTGGCATCCTTAGGCAGACATTGGAAGCTGCAAGGAATCCTGAGCTCATGCGTGAGATGATGCGCAACACTGATAGGGCAATGAGTAATATTGAATCTTCTCCTGAAGGATTTAACATGCTTAGACGCATGTATGAGAATGTTCAGGAGCCTTTTCTAAATGCTACAACAATGGGAGGAGGGGCGGGAAATGATTTGGGATCAAATCCATTTGCAGCTCTTTTGGGGAACCAGGGCGGTGCTACCCAAGCCACAAACGGGTCTCAAAACTCTACAACTGCTGGGTCTGAAGCAGCTGCAGGGACTACTGTTCCAAATAGCAATCCACTCCCTAACCCATGGGGCAGTACTGGTGGTGAGCTTTACTGTCCTGATCCTTTATATCTGTGTCAGTTAACTACATACTTTTTTCTTGTTCGCTATTCCTCTAAATGCAGTTGCGGCTTCTTAGTCACGGCTTCTTACTCTCTCATTCTAAAATAGTATTGGAAGTGGTAACCATATGTATCATTCTTGATGACATGAGTAGGTGGTAATTATCAAAGCACAGGATAACTTATAAAGGAAATTGATCTGAAAGATATTTTGTCACCAGTGTCGGATTTGAAGATTTCAAACTGTTGAGGATATACTTACCAATGTCCAATATGAATATATTAATAGTATGAAGCAATACGTAGCTGGCAACTATTTCTAATAGTGTAATATCATCCCGCCAATATATAAGATGTTTAGTTATGAGGTTTGTCACTTCAGCATACATAAGTTTATGGTGTTTTTATTACTATTATATATTTGCCAGGGAGGGATAGGTAGTGAATGTTTTCCCATGGTTATAAAATCTGTTACTTTCCATAAATTTTGTATACTGTATTGCAGGCCCTCTTTTTGCAACCAATCCGACCATACACATCCTTTATACTTTATTTACATCGATAACCTATTGTCTCGAAGGAAGTTTAACTAGGATATTGCTGGTGGGACAAGCTACAACTCACACTGACAGTATAGAAACTGGGGGAGGACAACGTATTTAGAGTACATATAATAACATTTCTTAATAGTTGTCATAACTTTTCATATAGAAAATTGTAATGAGTAATATAGTATCAGATGATTTATGTGGTATATGATTTACATTAAGTATTATTTTAGTCATTATTACCAATATTACATATGCTCTAGAACACAAACATTTGTGATAGGCATTTTCTCATTTACTCTTACTTTGCTCTTTCGTTCTTGCACTTGTTACTTTAATTAATGTGCTTGATTGATTAATTTTATAGAATAAATCCTCTGCTTCTTTTGTTCAATATATCTTTGTTCCTTGTTTAAGAATGAACCTTTTTTTCGTGGCCAGTGAACATGTAAAAAGAAGTAAAAAATGTAACAGATAGGTCAATGAAGTGTTGTTGGTTGCTAAGAAGGCAAGGAAAATGCATGTTCTAAACTGCAGGATGTAGGAAGAGAATATCCAAATTTGCTTATTTTTACTCCTCAAGTTGTTGTAACAAGATAAAAAGAACTCCTTTTTGGATGTTGTACTATAATTTTATCGCTTGTCAGCACATTATCCAATTTGACTAATAACATTATTTGTCAGGTCCCCAAGCGAACACGACTGCAAGATCAAATCCCACTGGCGATGCAAGGGCTCCAGGCATTGGTGGCTTAGGAGGGCTTGGTCTCCCTGAGTTGGATCGCACGATGGGCATCCCTGATCCATCATCGTTGAATCAGCTCCTGCAAAATCCAGCTGTTTCTCAGATGATGCAAAGCTTGCTTTCCAACCCACAATATATGAATCAGGTAGCATTATTTTAAGCATCCTTTAGAGATTTTTTAATGCTACAGTGGCTTCTTCGTTGTTCTTAAAGTCATATGTCCGTGTGCAGTTTCTTGGAAGTAATCCTCAACTCCGCAGTATGTTTGATGCGAATCCTCAATTAAGAGAAATGATGCAGAATCCAGAAGTTCTTCGTCAGCTTACTTCACCTGAAATGATTCAGGTATATCAGTTTGAGCAGCCTAGGTGTTATCTGTCTCTATCTTGCTTGACCTTTAGAGAGAACTATTTTTAATATCCTTTTTCTCTTGCAGCGGATGTTGTCACTACAACAATTACTGCTTCCTCTGCAAAACAGACAGCAATCAACCCAGTAAGTGAGAAATATTGTTCTGTGACGTGATTTGGTGGCTAATTCATGATTGATTTATTTAGATAATTATGGTTCCATTTGTTCTGACCAGCGTTAATGTTGAATTAGTATTCGTATCACCTACAATTCTTCAGAGCTAGTGAGATTTTGCTGGTTTTTAAGGTGCTAGCAATCAGCATATCTCCATAGATGCACTTCCATGGGGGCAATTTGATTCAATTCCATTTGGCTTAATATAGCATGACCATTCATGCTGCCTAGTAATTGCTTTAAAATAAAGGGTATCACTAAGCAAGAATTAGAACATATTGGGTAACACAGGTGTTACTGACCCCCCACTGCCCACCCTCAACCCTTCCATGGAAAAGTAAAAACTGATCTATGTTCTATCATCAATGCAAATTGTCAAACGATCATACTTTCTTACTGCACTTTTTTACTACCACATCTCATGTTGGCTTGCCTTTTATGTCAAAAGCCTCTAGAGATAATACTTTCAAATCATATTTTTGTTTTTCAGGTAAAATATTGATAGATACAGGCATGCAATGACAACTTAAACTTTTTTTTTCTTGTCAACTAATATAATCAGGTTATATAACTAATTAGATGTGAGAAGTTCAAGAATCTGTCACTAGCCCATCATATCTTTATATGTTCTCATGACTATGATAAAATGTCTGGTAGACATACTTGGCATTGGCCTTTAAGGAAAATACTTATGATGACATATATCTGGTGAAGTATCAAAAATTCTTAAACGTCATGCTATGGTCAGATTGTAAGAATCATTATGAACTAAACAGAGTAAGGAAGTTGTTGGTTTGTCTTAGGGACAGATAAGAAATTACCGGGGTCTGGGACCATATGGTAGGAGCATAGGGGAAAACCTTGTTTTGTGTTTTTTATGATGAAATGTATCTGGTGCCTGGTGGTATACCCGAAATTCTCAAACATTATTCTGTGGTCAGAATGCAACATTTATTATCCTAGTTTCATAGGTTACAAAGTGAAAATTCTTTTGAGGTTATTATGAGGGCAAAGTTAAAAAATATTGTGAACAAATGGTAGGAGCATAGAGGAAAACCTTGTATTCTGTTCACTGAATAAACAAAACCCCATTGCGCTTTCATTTAATTTCCGCGTAACAACTGCACGTATAAAACCCAGCTGATGAATAATTCTTTGTACCGCTCTAATTTATTGTTGAAGATGGAAAGCAATATCTTATAAGTGAAACAACTTTGTTGTACATCTTATTTGCTTTACTGCTAACTATTGAATAGAAGTGACAGCATATTGAGTGGAAAATTGAGCTTTTAACCAAGTGATTGATATTTATCTTAAATAGAAGCACTACTAGGTTGGACACTCAGTGTTATTTGATGGGCAATTTTATCTGGTTTGCTTAGCCGGCAGTATAGATAACTTTAGTAATATTATGCTTTAAGGTGGGATTATTATTTACACAATCATTATTCTTGATTACCTCTTTGTTACCTTCTTGCAGGGAACCAGCTCAAACTGGTGGGACTACAGGTATCCAAGCAACAGAGAGGGGTATACAGCTAAAATTCATAATGGTTTTCAATTTAATTTGATTTTCTGTTTTTCCTTCGTTGCTTCAAGGTGCAGGAGCACAAAACAATATGGGGCTGGATATGTTGATGAATATGTTTGGCGGACTGGGAGCTGGTGGCTTGACTGTTCCTAACGCCCCTGATTGTACATTTTCCTTATAATTATACTGGACTTAATATTTCAAATTCAAACTGCTCACTGTTTTGACTTGTTGCTGAATTTCCTTGTCATATTTGCCCTCGTAGTGCCTCCAGAAGAACTGTATGCAACTCAACTGTCGCAACTGCAAGAAATGGGCTTTTTTGATACCCAAGAGAATATCAGGGCGCTGCGTGCTACATCAGGAAATGTGCATGCAGCCGTGGAGAGACTTTTAGGCAACCTCGGGCAGTAGTCGTCTTACATGTGTCTGCTCAAGGACTTGTGGTTGTGGGTGTGTAAACTTAATTATAAGTTGAACAAGTGTCTTTGTAAAGACGATAGACAGGAATGGCACTTACCATTTCATTTCCATTTGGGTGTCCAAATAATAATAAATTAAGTACACCTATATAGCTACTAGACTTATGAACTTACAGATGGAGGCTTTTGTAAACTAGATTATCAGAACAACAACGTCCTATATGCCCTTGTCTGTGTACATGCTGTTCTTTTAGATCTCTATTATCACTTTTTATTTAAAATACTGATGTCTTTGGTTCTGGTTTCTTTTTAGTCGTGGATGCAGATGGAAACTGATACCACTATGTGTTCTCGCCAAATTCCCAAACCGCAACCAGTCTTGTGTGTTTATATATACCGGTCGTATATGCTATTATTGTCATCTTGTACGATACTATTTTTTGTTTTAATTTAAATTATTACTTGGTATTTTTTTCTTAATTAATTAGGGGTACACGCTAGGGCTGTAATAGAATTCAAATTGTTTGAGATTTGCTTAGGCTCGATTCGAAAATTAATTAGTTCGGCTCGATTCGAAAATTAATTGGTTCGGCTCGATTCGAAAATTAATTGGTTTGGTTCGATTTCGATATGAAAATAAATCAAACTTGATATCTTATTTAAAATTTGATAAGTTAAACGACTAGAATGAGCATGTATGGTAATTATTCTCATGCTTTTTGTTACACCCTTCATGCTTTTTGTTTTGACATACGCGTGCGTTGTTTCTTCATCAAAAACATCCTCATGTTTCTCACTGAATGAAGTTGAGTCCTAGTCCTCCTCTTTAATTATATATGTGATAGATATACATTTCTTAGTAAATCTCACAAACTAATACACTATAATCTACATCTGAGATCTCACATGCATTATATATATATATATATATATATTGAAACTGGCATAAGATTGACATATTGCACGTGTCGTTTACTATTTCATCACCAAATAAGAAATTTATGAATATTTTATGTTAACCAAATTATAATGTTAAAATCTGGAAATGTTAAATTTGTCGTGAATATTTCAAGAGAGCAGGATACATTTCATTTCATTAATTAAATATCTACAAATGATACAAAATTTTGGGTCTCCTTTCAATCTCAACGTTGTTGGCAACGTATTAACTGGTTTTAGATAAATTGATGTTAAGAGTCTATAGTCTAGGAGCTTGTCTAGGCACAACTTACTTTTAGTTTGTCTAATTATGTATATCATAATTAAAAAATAAGTGAATTTTATTTCTCACTTATAAATGAAAGTGTCAATTTGTCTTGTAAGCTAAACAATAAGTTCAAACAAATTTAAAAGTGCTCGATTAATATTAACTTATAAGTAAAAATTAAATGTTAAAGTCATCAATAAGGACATGATTCTATAATTTTAAGTAACTCACGAATAGATTAAGGATACATAAGTAAAAGCATTTAGATTTTAAGTAACTAAAATCTTCAATTTATATTAACGCCACAAACAAGCAAGGATGTTTTTTTCCAACTTATATGCTTGTTATAATTAGACTTAGACTAACGAGTAATACCCAAACACGTAAGACTTATTAAAACAAGCTACTTATGAAATGGATTCTTAATATAAATTGAAGATTTTAGTTTAAAACTTACGTTATTTAACCTTGTTAACCCCAAACAGGCTCCAACTGTTTGTTGCTTAATTGGTTGATGTGTAAATATGTTTTAAGTATTTTTAAACAAAACTCATATCAAATCCGATTAGTAGGACAAAATTGTGAGTTACCTCAAGTGGTTAGGAGCACTCTTTTATGATTTAGAGGTCGCGACATCAAATTTCATGAGTGATTATTTTGGTGTTAAATGCAATAAACACCTACAAGTAGGAAGAAAGAGTCCCATATAGCCATGTAAGGGTATTCAAACCGTTCAATATTAAGTTTAGGGGTGGGAGAAAGAGTCCCATGTAACCATGTAAGGGTGTTCAAACGGTTTAATATTAAGTTTTCAGTGTAGTTATGAGGGGTGTTCAAACGGTTCAGTATTAAGTTGTGGTTGTACCGCGTAATCGGTTCAGTATCGATAAAAAAATTCAGTAAATACCAAAAATTCGAAATCGTTTTGATTTAGTGTTTTTCTACTTCTGTAAATATCGCTACCGAACCGGTACCTTATTCACTTGAAATTTTTTACCAAATTTGGTAACTAAATTGAGGCAACCCAAGTGTTTTCTTGGCTCACAATTCCAAACAATAGCAACTCATCTGTTCTGAATATTAGTAGCCCACGTATTACAAGCAAGCAGCCCATTTATTTCATAAAATCAAGCCCATTTTCGTATTTTATTGAAATTTGGTAAATAATAAATATATATACTGGTACTGGACCGACTCATTTGGTTAGGTAAACTGATTTTTCGATATCGATTTCAATATTAATTGTTTTATTATTTTAAAACAGTTCCGATTTGATACCAACCTATTCGATTTAGATTTGTACCGTGCACAACTCTAGTCCCATGTACCATATATGGAGTCGTCCATACTATATCATAAAGAAGAATAAAGGAAAATCCGAAAAGTAAAATATTATATACATACAAATAAAGTAGGGTAACTCATCTATAAATGCTTATAGATTAAAATATACTTTATCCGTTCCTGTTTGATTAACATTTTTTTTTTGTCAAGTTGACTAATTTTTTACTTAAAATATTTAATTTTTCATGAAATATATATGTAACGAAATTATAATCATAATAAGATTCAATTTTTATCATTTTTTTATTGTAAATATATGTGTATAAATTTAAAATCAAAATATGATTAAATTGATCCTAACAAATTTTTAATTGATAATTATTCAAGAATGGTGGAAGTAACTTTAAACATAAAATTAACATATATTAACCTGACCTGACATTGTAGGTGCACACTTTTGAGTTACTTAAAGTTTTCAGTTAACCTAACACACACAAATGTTTAATTCAAAAGTGAAGGAAATGAAAATTTTGTAAAATACCTTGTACCAACTTACAAGTATTACTTAAAACACTTAAAATTTATATTTGTAGAATCATGATTTTGAAACACAAAAAAATTACTTTGTTAAGTTCTTTTATATTTGAAATGTTAATATTTGTAAAATCAAAGTCAATAAAGTTTAAATAAAATTAGAATAATAAATCTAATTAGAAATGTCACTATTGTATTTTGATACGAAGAATTATATGACTCTTTCCTGTTTTAATATGAAAGAATTATTTATTTGTTTCGTTTGATCAAGTGGGCTTACGTTTAACCCATACAAATACTAAAAAATCAGAAATCTCCTAGTTTGAGCTTCATCTGCCCAATGTGAACGTTACAATTAAAATTTTACTTTTATTATTGATTTTAACTTTTGAAATTCCAAATTAGGAAGAAGTCTTACCAAGAAAACTGAGAGTATTTTACCAAATTTCTTAAAAAATAAATATAAAAAGAAAAAAGAAAATCAAGAGGCATAGTTGTTGTTACAATGAATTAGATTGTACTGTACTTTTTAAAATCACGATATATGTTTATATGAATTTTTTACCTATCTTTTTATCGATTACTACGAAATTCAATGCGCCAATCGTCAAATAATCACTTACACATTTTAGATGGAATGAATATTAAGATTGTCAAAAGAAAATGAAAGAGTCAATACTTAATAAATGAAGTCAAAGTTTCAAAATGAAGAAATAAAATTTCAAAAGTTTTTGAGCATAACCCAATATTTTTTAACAAACATTTTTGTTGACCTCTCCACCAAAGTTCCAACAAAAACTTATGAAGCAAACGGTTTGAGGGAAGCAAATAAGTCATATAGGAAGAGACGGACGGTTTCTTCCCTTCCTTATGCTGAGGACTGAGGTTGGGGTTTACATAGTAGTGTAGATAGCAAAGATGGAAATCAAGATGAGTTTCATGTTAGTATCGTGGTTACTGGTGAGGGTAGTTTAGTCAATTGAACTTGTAACCAATGTATATAAATACTCTTATTTTGTTCTCCTGAAGGTTAAAGAGAGAATTTCATCTCTCATATTTTCTCATCAGTATCAGATTACTCTCTCTCTTTACATGGTATCAGAGCTTCGTCTCGAGATTTTTCGATCCAAAGTTTCTCTTTGATTTTTGTGAAACAATCTATTTTTCTTCTTCCGTTTTCTGTTGGATTTTTTCAATTCCAGTTGATAAATCTTTCTAGATCTCTAATTTTGATTCTTCAAAACCCTAAGCACTTGGTTGAAGAATAAGAAGTTGAAAGATGTTTCATCAATCTTATGCATCTGCTTTTGGAAACAATCAATCTTCCGATAATTATTCTGCGAATCAAAGTGGTCTTTCCACACAAATTGATGTTTCGCATCCGTACTATCTTCATACTTCGGATTCTCCAGGTTTATAATTAGTATCACAACTTCTCACAGCTGATATCTACAATCAGTGGAAGAGATCGATGATGGTTACACTTGCGGCTAAGATGAAATTGGGATACTTAGATGGCTCATATGAACAACCGGATGCTAATTCTCCATTTTCACAGTATTGGTCTCGCTACAACAATATAGTAATTTCTTGGATTCTCTCTATTTCCAATGAAATGCGTGCGAGCATAGTCTACTTACCTACTGCAAAGCTGATTTGGGAAGATCTTGCAGCTAGGTTCACACAATGTAATATGCCTAGGGTTTTTCAGATTCATACAGAGTTTTTGCAATTGACTCAAGATCAAATGTCAATTGCTATGTATTTCACAAAATTTAGGAGTTTGAATGGAGAATCTCACACATGTACCTAAATGTACATGCAATTGTACTTGTAATGCTGCTAAGTGGCTTGATGAACATATTAAGTCCATGAAACTTATACAGTTTCTAATGGGACTCAATGACAAGCATACCAGCATTAAAGGACACTTGCTTCTTATGACTCCCCTTCCTACTCTGAGTCAAGCATATAACTATTTGATTCAAGAAGAGAAACAAAAGGACTGCATTAATCCTGTTGTAGTCACACATGAGAACACTGCTATGTTGGCTAAACAATTCAATTCACAAAAACCTTTTGGTAATCAAAAGTCTTAAGGGATTTGATAAGAAAGCTGGTTTGGTTTGTGACCATTGTAATGGACTAGGCATACCAAGGACAATTGCTTTGTGATAATTGGATTTCCTGACTGGTATAAAGGTCCTAGACATCCAAATGCTCCTGTTCAACCCAAGAATGATGGGAACAAGAATTTTTCTGAAACA
Source organism: Centella asiatica (assembly GCA_014636745.2). Taxonomy (NCBI): domain Eukaryota; kingdom Viridiplantae; phylum Streptophyta; class Magnoliopsida; order Apiales; family Apiaceae; genus Centella; species Centella asiatica. The sequence continues at coordinate 4,970,817 of CM025785.1, forward strand.
AATAAATCAATTGCAACTGTTGTTTCTCAGTCAGAGAGAGGTTTGTCTCATACTGGTTTTATTCGGACTACTCTTGGTTATGGTGGTTTCACTCAACCAATTGCACCACACAATTCTGGAAATGGTTATGGTGGTTATGGAAGTGCTGTGGCTGCTTCATCAAATTCTCAAAATATTCCTAGCCTGACTCCTACTCAATATCTACAAATCATGCAAATCAGTCATGGAGGTCCTAAAACTGCAGCATATGCTAATTCTGGTCCATCTTCATCTCACCTTGCAGGTATCTCTATATCTTCATGTGCTTGGAGTCTTGCAGTTCCTACTAATGATTACTGGATCATAGATTCAGGATCTACTGATCATGTTACTACTTTCTTTGAACTCTTAGAGAATCCTATTCCTGTTAATTCAAAGTTTTCTTTGCCAAATAGACAAGTATCAGTCATTACACATGTTGGCCAGGTTTCATTGTCTTCGTCCATCAACTTGAAAAATGTTTTATGTGTGCCTTCATTCACTGAAGATACCAGTTGTGCCATGATTTTTGTTTCCAATTATTGTCTTCTGCAGGACCTTACCTTGATGAAGATGAGAGGGATTGGTAAAGAGGAAGGAGGTCTGTACAAGTTCATATTTCGTGAATTTCCTGTTCCTAGCAATTTTCAGTCTCTATGTTTTTATGTTGTTTTCAATGTTTCCACAATAAATACCAATAAAGCAGATTTGTGGCCTGCAAGGTTGGGCCATGTGCCTTGTAAAGTACTAAATCGACTTCGTCTTGAAAAGTCTGATGCTAAACAAATATGATGCTCTTTTTCTCCAAGTACATCTGTTTCTAGCAATATATTTGATTTTATTCATTGTGATATTTGGGGTCCATATAGGCATAAAACACATTCAAACTGTGCTTATTTTCTCACTATTGTAGATGATTACTCTAGAAGCACTTGGACGTTTTTGTTCAAAACTAAGGATCAAGTTCCTACTCTTCTTAAAAATTTCTTGGCCGATGTTTCCACTCAATTTAATAGAACTGTTAAGTGCATCAGGTCTGATAATGGATCAGAGCTTTTTAAAACAGAGTTTGCAAATTTTCTGTTATCTCTTGGCATTGTTCAACAATCTTCTTGTCCAGACACTCCACAACAAAATGGAGTCGTGGAGAGAAAACATAGACATCTTCCTGAAGTATCACAAGCTCTTAGATTTCAGTCTCGTCTTCCTTAACTTTTTGGGGAGATTGCCTATTAACTGCCACATCCCTCTCATACTATTGATAATCCTGTTGATTCTACTGTTGATGATTCTCATGCTACTCGGCCAACTAGACATAAAAAAATTCCAAACAGGTTTCAAGACTATACAGGCATTCCATCATTTTTACCATCTTCCTCAGCAATATCAAGTAAGTCTCTTACATCTACTTCTTCTAGTAAGTATTCTTTAACTTCTGTGTTAGGTTATCATGCTTGCACTCCTTCCTATCAACATTTTCTGGCATCTGCTAGTGTTATCAGTGAACCAAAAACCTATAATCAGGCAGTCAAAGATCCTCACTGGTGTGAGGCTATGGCCACTGAAATAGCAGCACGTGAGGCAAATAATACTTGGTCACTCATTGTTTTACCTCCAAATAAGAAAGCAGTAGGTTGCAAATGAATATACAAAGTGAAGTATAATGCAGATGGCTCTATTGAGTGATACAAGGCTCGATTAGTAACCAAAGGCTATACTCAGACAGAGGGTCTTGATTATTTTGAGACATTTGCTCCTGCGGAGAAAATGACAACGGTAAGAATTGTTATTACATTGGCTGCTATAAAACATTGGGCATTAGGTCAACTAGATGTGACAAATGCTTTCTTACATGGTGAGTTAGATGAGGAGGTGTACATGGATCTACCTCCTGGTTTTCTTCCTTCTGCTACTAATTCCTCTAAGCTGGTGTGTAAGCTCAACAAGTCCCTCTATGGCCTTAAACAGGCTCCGAGAAAATGTTTTGAAATTTTTTCTTCCTCTCTACTATCTTATGGATTTTTACAGTCATCTTATGATCATTCTTTGTTCATTTATCATGCTGGATCTGATATCATCATTCTCTTGGTCTATGTTGATGATATTTTGATTACTGGATCCAATAAAACATTACTTGATGAAGTTAAGCACTACTTACGCTCACAGTTCAAAATGAAAGATTTTGGAAATCTTAAATTATTTTTGGGTATTGAGATTGCTAGATCATCTAAAGCAGTGTTTCTGAACCAACATAAGTATGTCTTGGATATTTTGAAAGATACCGGTTTGTTGGGTTCTAAACCATCTCTGGTTCCTGTGGAGCAAAATCTCACTCTCACTGATACATTTGGTTTTCCTTTAGATGATCCTAGTAAATACAAAAGGTTGTTTGGGAGATTGATATATCTCACAATTACTAGACCTGATATTTCTTATCTGGTTCATATTCTAAGTCAGTTTCTGGCTGCCCCAAGGTCTTCTCATCTGCAGGCTGCTCTAAAGTTAGTTCAATATCTCAAAGCTGCTCCAGGCCAGGGATTGCTTCTATCGGCTCAATCATATGTCTACAATTATCAGCTTACTGTGATGCTGATTGGAGCTGTTGTCCTATGACAAGAAGATCATTAACTGGTTATTGTGTAGTTTCTTGGCTGCTCTTTATTATCTTGGAAGTGTAAAAAGCAACATACAGTTTCTAGGTCCTCCGCTGAGGTTGAGTACAGATCTATGGCCAATACTTGTTGTGAAGTTACCTGGATTCTTGCTATCTTAAAGAGTTTGGGTGTTTTGGTTTGTCACCTGTTTCTTTGTTTTGTGACAACAAATCAGCTCTTCATATAGCAAATAATCTGGTGTTTCATAAGAGAACCAAACACATCGAGATTGATTGCCATCTTGTTCGAGAAAAGCTTGTTCAAGGCATTATTAAACCATTTCATTCACCTACGACGAGCAACCTGCTGATATATTTACTAAACCCTTGCCACATGCAGTTCTGTCTAGACATTTGTTCAAGTTAGGAGTGTTTGATATTTTTACTCCCAACTTGAGGGGGGATGTTGAGAATATACATAGTAGTGTAGATAGCAATATATATAAATACTCTTATTTTGTTCTACCGGAGGAATAAGAGAGAATTTCATTTCTCATATTTTCTCATCAATATCAGATTACTCTCTTTACAGTATGGTTAAGGTGGCCGGGTTGGTGATAGATCGAAGACCACCAAATATATGGAGAAGGAATGTAAAATGGCTCTTTCTCTCTCTGATTTTTTTGTTGTTAGTGAGATAATGTATTTCTCTCTTACATACACACACTCAAGGTTATAGGGTGAGATGGGGTGGAATGGAAATGGAGTGGATGGGTTGGGGTCTTGGGAAAACAGAAGGGGTGGTTTTCAGAGGTAAGAAAAAAAGAAGTGGCAGAAGGGGTGGTTTTCGGAGGTAAGAAAGAAAGAAGTGCCAAAATATGACAATGGCTCATACAGGTATTTTGTTCATTTATTATTATTATTATTAAAATAGAAAAAATGTCGGAGAGGTACTCTGTTCTTAAAATAGATAAATAACACAGGGTTGTGTCTGTGTCCTCCGTTTTGAGAACCCGTTGTCCATTGTTCCCCATTGTTGAGGTAATAAATGAACAATTACTTTCGCATTCACTTGTTCCATATTGAATTTATTTGTTTTTTTGGATGAATTTTTCTTTACTTTTTGGTTATTGAGATTTTGTGTTACTGTCGATCTCTAAGTATGCTCAACTCTGACAACTTGGCTAATAGTGAAATTTGGTTTGCTCAGGAATGATAGGCAGGTGCCAATTCCTGCATTTACAAAAAAGACAGCATTGAGAGATATACATAATGAAAATAAAAACAGCGTTTTGTGGGAAATTCTCTACTTTTTGCGGACCTTCAGTTAATTTTTGTGGCACCAAAAGAACCCCCCACCCCCCACCCCACCTGATTGATGGTGAGTTGTCGTCACCAGCATTCTCCGGTTAGCAATTCTGCCAATGGGCATCTTGTATATGCCCAAAGGAAACCTGAACCAGCAACAGGTAAAAGCAGTACTCAGAGATATCATTGCTGATTCTCACCCAGGGATACTTGGTCATCAGAATGAAAATATTCAGCGACACTCAAACATGAAGGACACTCAAAGTTGTGTCACAGAAGCTGCTGCTCCTGCACCTATTGCCACAACTTCTTTAGAGTGCTTCTTGTCTTGCAAATCAGCAGGTCCTCTTCCCGTATGAAAGTTCAGTAACACTTTACCATCAGCATCAGCAGGTAGGTTCCAGTTATATTCAATCTTGTTCTGCTATGCCTTGGTGGGATTTCCCAAAGAGAACACTGGGAGGAGCTATTTTTGGAATTACAAAATTCATTGAAAAGGTTGGATCAATCAAATCAAGAATGTTATTGTCGAAACATCCAACTCAAATCCAATTGGTAATGAGTGGAGAGACTTTTCAAAGTTATTAAGTGAGCTTCCAGGTTTTTGGTTCCCAATGTGGGATAACTGTCTCAACAGTTATCTCCAAAGTATGTCTTCTCATTATGATGAAGAAGCTGTAAGCTGCTATATTATGTTTACAATCCATATGAAAGACTATTTTCTTGTTATACAATTAACAGTGCTCTGGTCATTCTCCTCTGTTGAACTCAGTAGACATGCCATTGAACTGGAACAGAGATCAATCCAGCTTTCATTGGAGGAAGGTAATATTTTACTTGTCCTTGTAATTTGTTCGCAATTTGAAATACAAGTTGTTAGCCTGCTGAATGCATTACTGAAAGTTTCTCCCAACATTTGTGAACAGTATCACTTTTAAATATAGGTGCATCAGGTTTTAATCTCATACTCAATATTTGATCCGAGTTCAGAAACATGAAGTCAGTAATTTGAACCTGTTTTTAGATTTTGGTTGCACATTTGCCTCATTTTAAACGCTGGGTCAGCCAAAGAATGATAATTATAGATACTAAGGCAGCAATATGTCTTCACTTTTTCTTCAACCATACTCTGGGATATTGCTTGATATCTTAACATGTACACAAGAGAAAAACAAATTTCTTCTTAAATGATGATATTATTTACAAGGGTAGTATTGTATCTTATGAAATAAATATATATGCATGTCAAAAATATTTGATTATAATAGCTGCATGATATTCATATGTTTCTGTGTCTATATGATGGTTGAAGTAATGTTCCGTGTTTTCAGATCTATGGCATATCATATCCAAATCCCATGTTAACAGCATGTAGATATGTATGTTATCTAGTTAACAGTTGCTTATTAAACAAACCTTAATATAGGCATTTCAAGGTATATATCGACATACTTATCCACCCTGGCATGATCTTCATTTCTTATTAGTATTTTTACCTTCTTAAAATAGACACATATATCTGTTAATGTTTTCTCAATATTAAAATTTTCCTAAGACGTAGTTATAGGTTATATCTATATTTTATCAATATTGAATTTAAAAGGAAATATTCAGTATTCCTATTCGTTACTGGAAAAGATTATGTGGAATCTGTCCTGAGTACCTTTCTTTTGTAGGAGGGCGTACCATACCAGAAGGTTTGACTCTAAGTATTTAATGTCCTTTATCTTATTCTTTTTTCTCTACATAAAGGTGAATTTGATTTATACATTGACTTACCAGGGCTTTAGCATATCCATATAGGCAGTATAGAAATTATTTTATTTCGGTCATAAATCATGATTGTTGATTTTAAGGTTTTCACAATAATATTCAGATGTTACTTTAAGATTTACGATTATTCATTGTCCTTTACGATTACTCTCTTCCCGTTTTTTCTTTCACCGAAAGGATTTAGTGATTTACATAGTGCCCAGTTTGATAGCTAGCGCCTGGTGAATAGACTATTTCATTCTGCTACTAATTCTGGTCCACTGCTACATAGAGTTCAGCATAGATTGCACTTACCCTGCACATCCCCGTGTTCTTTTTGTATGATGATCTTGTGTATTGTGAGCTACAATTGTGCTTGGGTGACTACTTTTTGCCTCATATATTACTCGTTCTTATCATGAAAGTTCGTTGACTTGCCAATGGACACCAAAGGGAAGCATGCATTCACTTTTATGTGACCTGGCTGCACCGTACCTGTTATAACTTATAACTTATGGTAGCTTGAGGTATGAGCTGAACATTTTTGTTGGTGTCATGCATCTTATTCAACTATTAGGATCCATATCATATCTTGTTAGTGGAAGTAAAAAAACTATCAAAGACCTAGAGTTTTTTCCCCTTTTTTTCCATGAAGTAGAATAAGATTTGGATAATAACTCATATGTTCACTTCATTTATTTCTTGGATTTTGTAATCAACTTACTTTAATCATTCATTATGTTTGTATTGGGCTCACGTTGATTCTTCATTTATGATTCCATTTGTTCTAGCAGCGTTAATGTTGAGTTCGTATTCTTATCCGGTTATCCCCTACAATTCTTTGGACACAGTGATGCACCTTGCTGGTTTAGATGCAGTGAATGCAATTTGTATTATATGCTCGATCTATTTTCTTTGTATTATGATTGATATAAAAACCGGCAATTTAACGATGACAATGATGAGTTTTGAGCAACTTTTATTACTCTATATTGAATAATATTTGGTTTTGGGTGAATACTTGCTTCGAGTATGATAATTATATTTGGATTTGGGTGAATACTTGCTTTGAGTATAATAATGATAGAATGATAAGAAAACTATTCCAATTTTAATATGGAAAGTGCAACAGAACATTTCCAATTTTAATATGGAAAGTGCAACAAATTTAAAGACTTTGATATCTGCTCTCTCTCTAAACACACGCACATCAATCAGCAGGTTGTAGAATCATGGAGTTGGTTAATAGAGTGAGGATAAGGAGATTCAATCCTGCTAGAAAAAAGAAGGTATTGTTTCCAAGAAGAAGATTACGGCATTGGTTAAGTACTGTACTAGAATATTGTCCAAACTTTCTATAAATGTAATTCCCAACCTAGATTCTAATAGGTTGCCAAAGAAGAAAGTGGATCTAGGTTTTTATCCGTCTTTCGTGGAGGTGTTTGGGATACAAATCAACCGAGGAGAAGGTGACATCTATGGCATAGTAACTGTTAACGATGGATGTGGTCCAAGAGAAATATTCCAGCGTGACATGAATGATCCACAAGAAATTCAATCGTCAGATGACCAGAAGCTACTTCTTGAGGTTAACTCTTTCTTCTCTGGTTGTGATGAATTAAACATCACCCATGGATCTTTATCACAGGGATTCATCATCATCGTCCTATCATGGATGGATAACGCTCAGTGTATGGGGGAGATACGGCAAACCTATGCATGAGGTGATGGAGGGCAAAAATGAAAAGATTGCCACTGTGTTCTACACTGTTTTCAAATTCACGGTAAAGGCCATTCTGGAGTTCAAGCTTCTGCCAGCGTATGATGATCGTCATTCAGCAGCTGGAGCAGTTGACCTTTATGGTTTAATTGCCGCTACCAATGACCTTACTAACAGCGCAGGGGACAGGGATTATGAGAGTGTGCTGTTCTTAAGGAATGACTCAGATCAAAGTGTTCACATAAGACCCAACAAGGACAAGAATCCACTGTCCAGACGCATAATAGCCGTTCCACTCAACTCTAATCTCATTGTTCGTGTAGATCTCTACTGCAGCAGTAGTAGTACAATCACCAAGAGGACAGATATGCGACCAGTCTCTCCTTCCCCGCACTGTCGTCTGGTAAATCATATCAGTTTATATTCTGCACCCCTGGCCGGATAAGAGTTAAAGTCACTTGGAAAAAAGGTAATCTCGTCTTTAAACCCTACTGACGTCGGAGAACGGCCACCTGCACCATCTCACAAGATATCAGATATATTGCAGCGTCATGACTACCTATTTACTGATATTTCTTAAAGTAAGTTAAATATATTTGAGTACTTAGTGCGTGTGTGGGGATGTGCGGAAGTTTGAAGTTTTGTGGATTGTTTTTACCGTTTTAGAAGGATGGATAATAATTGGTTTGGTTGAGAATGGTGTGAATTCCTATGGTGTGAATTAGTGTATTATCTTGTCTAATTTCTGTTGCATATATAGATGTAAATGTTGTGGTTTTTATTTGGAGATTGATGTAAATGTTGGAGGTGTTTATTTAGGTGAATTATTATTACTATTCTTATATTTATTGATATTTTTATTGGTGAATAGATTCACACTTTTTCAATAAAGTCAATAAAATTAACATATAATTACACACTACTAAATAATTTTCTCTTTTGATAGCTATTTTAGTCCAATTTGAGGATCAAAAGTTTCAAAAATATAAAAAAAATATAAAAAGTTTATTAACATTATCTTTTTACGATGTTATTATTGTTTACGTGTATAATCTCTTTTTCATTAGAAGTTGAAAAGATATATATATTTTTTAAATTGACTACCTAAACCGCCTAATGACTGTCCAATTTAATTTCAATGTTTTCAGCGGCCAAGATAAAAAATCTAACGGTGCTAGGCCGCCACCCCCTCCGCCTGGTCCGTCTTTTATAACACCCAATACTCGGTCCGTCTTTTTTAACACCCAAGACTCGTAGTATATTATTGTTGTGGGATAGTCGCGTCATTCGTTTTGACAAACCAAATGTCCCGGGAGTTGTATCTTTTTCTCCGTCACGAACGTCTTTCGCCAGTGGTTTGCCTCTGAGGTAATCAACAACAAACAATTACTTTCACACTTCACTTGCTCCATATGTTATTTACAATTTTCGCTCTTTTTTGGGATGAATCGTTCTTTACTTTCCGGTTAACGAGGTTTTATTTCCTTGTTGATCTCTAAACATAATATGCTAACTCCGACTAGGGTTAATGATGATTTTATGTAATTTATACTTCTATAATTTCTGTGTATGTTAACTTTGTAATCTGCGGGGTTCTATTTTTCAACTCCACTTTGTAATTAATAATTAATTTATTAAGATTTTTCAACTCCACTTTGTAGTTAATGCTATCTACATCAATTTTGGAAGAGAAGGCTATTTGTATCGAGTTAGTTTAATTTTGAGTGCGAGAAAGGAAGTGAGTTACCCCTTTACCCCTTTTTGTAGAGAGAGAGAATGCTTGGACAGGTGATGATACTTTAGATTCAGATCCGCTTGAAGCCTTATGAACTTATGATCAATGGGGAAGTCTTTCTTGTCTGATGATAAAAGGTGGATGCATATTAATAGCATTTCCTTTCTAATTGAACCCTGAAGCCTTGGACAATACTTGAATGCAGTTGTTTATTCACTTTTTAATCCTTTCAATCTATAGCCAGAAAGGATTTTATATGCTCCGTATTACTCAAATAATATTTGAATTTTATTTCCAAGATATCAATGTGACGGGTGATTTTCCAGATCGACTCTACTTCTGAATTTAGAAAAGAGAAGTAGAATAGAAGAACAGTGTTTGGATTGTTAAGACTAATGTAGTGGAAGTGAGCAGATCAACTTCGTCATCCTGTGACTTATTAAATGGGATTTTGAAAAAATTAAAAGGTATGTACTTTTAATTCTGTTAAAACTTGAAATTTAATAATGAATTTGTAGTAGCTAATATAGGAGTGCCAACAATGCAACATTCCTTCTATCATTGATATTTTATATTTACTATAAAGCAATTATGTGTAGATATAAAATCTAGGGACAATGTTAGGTGCACATGGATGAACAGAATATATCCGATGCATTTATGGTTTTGTAGAAACACATGTTGGGTACTTATGCCGGACCTCCAAATTTTTGGTAAAATACTCCCTTTTGTTTTGAAAGGGAGTTAGTGATTTTACCATATAGTAGTATAATGTAACATATTGTCTCATGGACGACTAATATATTGAAGTTTGAATGGTTCCAGATGGTTCAGCAAACGATTGATGCTAAGGTCATTCAGCATGGGCTGGCTAATTTTGAATCTGGCTTGCTCATGCATGACAAGCAGGTGGCAATTCCGGCATCTACAAAAAAGACAGCATTGAGAGATATACATAATGAAAATAAAAATAGTGTGCCCAAATCTGTGGGAAGCTCTATACTTTTGACTGAGAGTGGACCTTCTCTTGAGTCTGTTAAGTTTTGTGGCACCAAAAGACCGCCACCTGATTGTTTGGTGGTGAGTTCTCGTCACCAGCATTCTCCGGTCAGTAATTCTGCTAATGGGCATCTTGTATATGTCCGTAGAAAATCTGAACCAGAAACAGGTAAAAGCAGTACTAATGACACCAGAGATATCAGTGCTGATTCTCACCCAGGGAGACTTGGTCACCAGAATGAAAATATTCAGCAACACTCAAACATGAAGGACACCAAAAGTTGTGTCACAGAAGGTGTACCTATTACAACAACTTCTTTAGAGTGCTTCTCGTCTTGCAAACCAGCAGGTCCTCTTCCTGTAGGAAAGTTCAGTGACACTTTACCATCAGCAGGTTCCAATTATATTCAGTCTGGTTCGGCTATGCCTTTGTGGGAGTTCCCAAAGAGAAAACATTGGGAGGAGCGATTTTTGGAATTGCAAAATTCATTGAAAAGATTGGATCAATCAAATAAAGAACGTTATCTCCAGAGTATGTCTTCTCATTATGATGAAGATGCTGTAAGCTGCTCTGTTATATTTACAATCCATACTGAAAGATGATTTTCTTGTTATACAATTAACAGTGCTCCGCTCATTCTCCTCTGTTGAACTCAGTAGACATGCTGTTGAACTGGAAAAGAGATCAATCCAGCTTTCATTGGAGGAAGGTAATATGTTACCTGTGCTTGTAATTTGTAGCATACTGAATGCGTTACTGAAAGTTTCTCCCAACATTTGTGAACAATATCACTTTTAAATATAGGTGCATCCTTTTAATCTCCCAGTCAATATTTGATCTGAGTTCAGCAACATGAAGCCAGTAATTTGAACCTGTTTTTAGGTTTCTGTTGCATCGTTTTGTTCTCATGGTCTATGCTTCATCTGAATTTCAAACTGGCTTATATAACTTGAGTAGTGAGTACATTGCAATCTCTTGTTCCAGGTTATCCCCTGTAGAATGAACCAACTGTAATGTTGAATTTGATTGGGTTTACTAATAAAGGGTAATGAAAGAATTTTTTTTTTTGAGTAATGTGGTATGTCATTTAATAAATCTTATATTTTAATTGCACATTTTCCTCGTTTTAAACGTGGGTCAGCCAAAGAAGAATAATTATGGCTACTTATTAAGGCAGCAAGATGTCTTTACTTTTTCTTCTACCATGCTGTTATTGCTTAATTTCTTAACATGTACACAAGAGAAAAACAAATTTCTTCATAAATGATGATATTATTTACAAGGGTAGTATTGTATCTTATGAAATAAATATCTATGCTTGTCAAAAATACCTGATTATAATGGCTGCATGATATTCATATGTTTCTATGTCCATATGATGGTTGAAGTAATGTTACCGTGTTTTCAGATCTATGTCATATCATATCCAAATCCCATGTTAACAGCATGTAAATGTGTATGTTATCTAGTTAACAGTTGCTTATTAAACAAACCTTAATATAGGCATTTCAAGGTATATATCAACATACTTATCCACTCTGGCATGATCTTCATTTCTTATTAGTACGTTTACCTTCTTAAAATAGACACATATATCTGTTGACGTTTTCTCAATATTAAAGTTTTCCCAATATGTAATTATAGCTTCCATGTGTATTTTATCAATATTGAATTTAGAAGGAAACATTCCGTATTCCTATTCTTATTCATTACTGGAAAGATTGTGTGAAATCTCCTAAGTACCTTTCTTTTTTAGGAGGAAGTACTATACCAGAACGTTTGACTTTAAGTATTTAATGTTCCTTTATTTATTCTTTTTTCTCTAATGAAGGTGGGTATGATTTATACATCAACTAACGGGGCTTTAGCATATCCATATAGGCAGTATAGAAATTATTTTCTTTCGGCCATAAATCATGATTGTTGATTTTAAGGTGTTCACAATAATATTCAGATGTTACATTAAGATTTACGATTATTCATTGTCCTTTACAATTACTCTCTTCCTGTTTTTTCTTTCACTGAAAGGATTTAGTGATTTACATAGTGCCCAGTTCGATAGCTAGCACCTGGTGAATAGACTATTTCTTTCTGCTACTAATTCTAGTGCACTGCCAGATAGAGTTCAGCATATATTTCATTTACCCTGCACATCCACATGTTCTTTTGATTTGAGGATCTCGTGTATTGTAATCTATGATTGTGCTTGGGTGACTCCTTTTTGCCTCATAAATTACTCATTGTTCTTATCATGAAGTTTGTTGACTTGGCAATGGCACCAAAGTGAAGCATGCATTCACTTTTACATGACCTGACTACATGTATCTGTTATAAGTTATGGGCGCTTGAGGCTTGAGCTTAACATTTTTGTTGGGTGACATGAGTGTCATTTAACTATTGGGATACATATCATATCTTGAGATTTTATTTGTTTTTTTTCCCCGTTAAGTAGAATAAGGTTCTGATAGTAACTTGTACATTCACTTTATTCATATCTTGGATTTTGTAATCAACTTACTTTAATCATTCATTATGTCAGTAATGGACTCACATTGATTATTCATCTATAATTCTAAGGACCTATAATAAGTTAAAACAGGGGTTCCCTGGTGGAGATTAGGTCGGAACGTTTGTGCCACAAGCTTAAATCTTGTTTCTGTTGTGTAAAATCTCTACTAACATGAAGTTTTTGCTATCACAAGTAACCCTATTACTTTGGGTTGGAATTCTAACTACTCTTGTACAAATGAAACTATTCTTTCTGTTGTTAGAATCTGAACATATTAGACCTCTTGCTATTATTACAGTTCCATATTTATTATTCTGAAGAGTTTGGATTTTCATGTTAACTGGGATTCTACCGTGGGTTTATGGTGGAAATTGGAATTTTATGAGCTCACGGGGATTATGCCCCTACTATAACTCAGCATAATCATAGAATCAAAGTAGCATGTCCATATTTGAAATCGCAACTGGTAAAGGGGTACACATAATGGCCTTCTGCTTGTATTTTTTTCTCCCAGAGGAATAATTATCAAGACATCTCTTACTTGTATTTTTATGCTTATTTAAGGTTAATCACTTTCCTGCTGCTGTCGATAATCTTTTCTATCTTCCCCTATACTACAGGCAGAGAATGGCAAAGAGTTATGCTTTTGGATGTCCTTGGAAAAAATCCAAAGAACTATGCAGCATGTTTAACTCATATAGACCTGATACACAAGTGAGTCGACAATGCCCAAAGGCCAGAATAGTGGAAAGCCTCTTGCCCTTGTATAATCCTTGATCTAATAATGTACATCCGTTTATAAGTTGTAATATCTGCAGGAAATTCATGTCCCTTGTACTGAACGTTCTCCGGCGACTATTCTCATATGTATAGTTCATGTGTCGTTCTAAATATTGTTAAACATTAATGTGCCAGGATTTGAACGGAAATTTGTACCTGATTTCAAATAATGAACTTACAGGTTCCAGAAAAATAAAGCGAAAACAATTTGAAGCTTAGAATGTTAACTTGATTAGAAATCGTGGTGAGTTCAGTTTCAAATTTAGAAGATTTGGAGGGGCGAAAGATAAAAGAAAGACGATGGAGAGGGGAAAAAGGTTAACTGGGGAAGAAAAATTGTACCAAAGCAAGCACTGGTGAGGGGTGACTGGGGGCAAGTATAACGTCAGATGAATAAATGTAGTCAACCTCACCATTTCTTTAGTATCAGAGAAAACTTTACAATTTGTTGAATTTTATTAGGATTACTATTTTTAAGGTTGTAAAAGCGAAATCTGAACTTCAGCCGATTTGAGTGTTTGACACATCTTGATAAACTAATCAATACTAATTTTCAAAAGTTCAAAATGATATTTCTAGTTTTGAAGTATGTGGGTGACTTGAACGATGCACGGCGTTTATAAATAGTTATTTTAATTCTCACTTATATTATTATGTTACGTAAAAGTAAAATGTGCTATTTAATGCTCTCTGTGGCCCATCAAATATTTTTTTTTTTGACAATGCATAAATACTAAAAAATCATTAATTGATATGTTAAATTTGAATGAAATTGTAAAAAATAACATTATATTTGTTCAATGTACAGAAGTAAGTCATTCTTCTCCCTAAGAAAATATATGTCGCTTATATGATAACTGATGACACAACGAAAAACTTCCAAAATGGCTTATTCGGCGGAGGGATTTTATATGTATGGGATTAGTTTAAAATAAGTGTGCAGGGAATTTTTCCGTTTTTTTGCTCAATTTCAGTATTTCTGATTTAAAAAGTATTATTATTTTTAAGAAATATATTATTATATCATGTATGTAGCTCTATTGTTTTTTTTTTTGTGTGTGTGTGTGGCATATTTTGGGTCCATGACGTACTATAATTTATAAAAGACGACAAGCTGGGGGATGGGGAGGAGATGAACTGAGCTTTAGCATATTATTGCCTTTTCTCTATTGTCTATTCTTTTGTATTTCAGAAATAGTACAGTTATTAAAGGGCAACTAATTAAGTTAGAAATTATACATGGATTAAAAATGTTTTCTACTTGGTTACCAGGTAGTTTTTTTCCCGAATAAAGAGAAAAACAATCAGATATTTTGACGTGTTTTCTGGGGAACCGTTGGTGATTCTACCTACAATGTCAAAAAAAAAAAAAAATGCTACAACATTACCTAAACCTAAATAGATTTATTAAATAAACAAATTTGGAGGTTATCCCAAATAAAAAAAATATATACTCCGTATAGAGAAGATAAAGATGGATAACTGAAAATAACTGCCCAAATTCGAAATGGCGCTGTTTCTGCATCTCTCTCTCTCTAGTGTCTTTCTCTCTCTTCTCCTCTCCTACAGAGTGGTAACCGCTCACTCGTCTTCTTCTCCTATAAGAAACCCATGTCCCATTTCTTCTACTTTTTTTCCCACTTCTTCAATTCTATGAACGCCCCCATTATATTGAATATATTAATCAGGATCCCACTCCATTAATTTCTTCTTAATCAAAGTTTCACAAGTTCACACCGAATGATGAACAACAATTCCACAACCACCACTTCTTCTTCTTCAGATCTCCCTCTCTCCCCTCCTTCCCCCGAGAAGAATCATGAAACTTACCGGAGCTTCCCCTTCGATCATCAACCCACCCCTCCACCAGCAATCCCACCCAAAAAACCCAGAAAAAAGAGAACCAAATTGATCCGAATTGACAATTCTACTGGCCTCGGGGTTGCTGCTGCTGCTGCTACCAGTAGTTTTGTCACCAACAAGCCAAAGTCCTCCTGTTCCTCCTCCTCCTATGGAAAAAAACCCGACCCAGGTGCTCCAAAAATCACTAGGCCGTGTAGTGAGTGCGGGAGGAGGTTTTGGTCACTCAAAGCACTCTTCGGTCACATGCGCTGCCATCCGGAACGCCAGTGGCGCGGCATTAACCCTCCGCCCAATTTCAGACTATCCGATTCGTATTTCCAGAACACCCCAGATGATCACACCCGAATGACCGAAGAGGATCAGCAAGTGGCTTCTTGTTTGTTGTTGTTGGCTAATGGTCCTCCTAGTGCCAACTCTGATCAGACTCCAACTAGTGTTACTACTGCTACTACTACAAATACAATGACTAATGTTGTGTATCAGCGCTTTTCGGAATCGGATCATGTGCGGTTGGGTTGTGGGGATATCACTGATCATCAGATGGATGGGGCTGCTGGTCCTTCTGGGGTGAATTGTCGGTTTGAGTGCTCCAGTTGTAAGAAAGTGTTTGGGTCTCACCAGGCTTTAGGTGGGCATAGGGCTAGTCACAAGAATGTGAAAGGTTGTTTCGCGATTACTAGGATTGATGGGGAGGAGGAGTACAGCATTGGTGATCATGAAAGAAATGTTGATCAAGGGGAGGTGATTAAGGACTGTGGGGATCAGCCGGACAAGATGTTGATGGTATTGGGCCACAAGTGTAGTATTTGTTTAAGGGTGTTTTCGAGTGGTCAAGCATTGGGTGGACACAAGAGGTGTCATTGGGAGAGAGGGGATGAGCCATCATCTCTCACACAAGGAGGGCCCAATCAATTTGGTGCAAAAGAGGCTTCTGCATTGGATTTGAATTTGCCTGCCCCATTTGACGATGGTTATTCCTCATCATCTTTTACTTCTGGGCTGTCTTTGGACTTAAGGTTGGGGCTTTGAGGAATTATAAACTTTTTGATTTGTGGCTCCTTGATTTTATTGATTTGTACTCCTTAGATTTTATACTGAACTTGGGAACTGAAGGCTCTTAGTTGTCCCAAAATTGGGAGCAGAATTTTGTGATTATATGTACAACTTGGATTGATACTATACACACTTCTCTGTACTGTTACTTCTACTTAATAGAAATGTTTAGTAAGTACTGAATTTGGTAATCTTTATACATTGTTGTCAAATTGCATTTCATTTCTTTGTTTCTGTTTGCTGTATTACCTGGTATACGTGATCCAATAGCTATGTGTTACTGCATATGTAACTCTTTTACCGAAAGTTGTTTATCATCTGATGCATTCATGTGAAATGCATGCAACAATTACCAGGGGATTTAGTTATGAAACAATCTAGGACCTAGGTAAATTATGAACTTTCTTTTATTAGTCTGTTTTTCAAGGTTGAGATTTCCTTTATTTATTAGTCTTTTATCTATCTATAATCTATATGCTGTTTTTGTTCAGTCATGTAACTTCTGTTCTTAAGAGTGACCACTTGTGAGTTAATCTATAATGCCAAACACTTTGTTCAACTGGTGGACAGAAGACTTCAAATGCAATATCCACTGTCTTAAGTTTCTCCTTCAATCTAGTACTTACTTTTGATTGGATTATGTAGCAAAGTTGCATTGATGTCAGGTCATTTGATGAGATTTCTTAAGCATTCTTCTTAACTTGAAGAATGTTCTAATTGTACTATATGAAGTTATACACTATCCGAAGGTTGTTCGTTTGTCCCTTTTTTAGATACCCTGCTTCTTTTTCATACGGCCTTTAATTCTAGAGTACAATAGTTTATGTAATTCCCTGCTCTGATACTATTACCTACATGAAGCATTTCTGCAGCTCTTTGATCAGGACTCCTAGTGCATAAATGAGAAGATGAAAATTTTCTAGCAGTGACATGGTGTATGATGAAATATGAAGTTAATCCTTCAACTGTTTGCCTTTCTGAAATTTCAATATTAACAAATGTTCATGGATTAGCCTCTAGACATTTCAGTTAACAAAGACCTGCAACTTAGAAAACAGAAGTGGAATATGGAAAGTATCAGATAGGTGTTCTGTGGATTGACCAAGAGAGTTGAAAAAAGAAAGCATGTACGCTACTAAACTATGCCTATATCAGGAAGGAACGCGTGCTTGCTTCTACTGATTTCTTTCATTCTAAACTTTAGACATGTGTAAATTATTCAAATGGATGGCTCTATTAAGAAAAACTTCTTTCCATCTTTTGAAAGTTTAAGGATAAGCCAGTTGACTTGCTTGTATGCGTCTCATCTGTTTAAATGGGTGTTGCCTAGGTCATGAAACTATTTTTAATTTTCACAAAATTTCTTGCTTGATAATATCTTATTTTGTCAAATTCTCATGCTTAGCATCCATTCTTGTCAAATTCTCATGCTTAGTATGTGGAGCAAAATTCCATTAACATTGTTATTTTGCTTAAGTTCATATAAATGGGCTGAATTGAATGACTGGTCCAGAAATATCCTCAGTGTTTCCAATATATTCATGCTAACATCATACTTCCTCTATTGTAGTTAACCTACTTTTATTTTTTTTAGTTCACAACAAAAACCAGAATATTATAATCCGAATGACCATACTTCTCAATTATATTCCAAATAGTGGATATTTTCTTCTAAACGGATATTGGCAGGATCAATATATTGTTTGTCTCAGTAAAAGTCCAAGAATCTTTTTCAAATTTGATACCGGCAGTATAAATTTCTTGGGTATCTATCTTGATTCAACCACCTTGTGTGATAACTTAAAAAGGACAATTTGAGATACTAATATTTGTTATTAGTATCATAATGAACTTGTCAACAATAATTGAGCTGACTTTAAAGGAAGGGGGAAAAAAGTGGGTGATGTATGATGTGATGGTGATTGGGATAAGCACCCTTTCCTTTTTTAAGTTCAATGTCATTAGATTAAGCATTTTTGAGTAGTCTGGTTGAGAAAAGCCAGATAAAAAATATATCTAGCTGCCAAAGATTCACTTCCCCTTTGAGTTTTGGAGAAAATAACTAAGAAAAAAAAGGGATTAAAATATTAAAGATTTACTAAAACAAGGTCATAGTTGTAGCCAGGACAAAACGAAAGATTTACTACCCTCCTTCACAAGTTCAATAAATTTCATGAAAGAAAGAAGAATTTTATCAATCTTTTGGGAGCACTGCACTCTCTTCCAAATATATTTAGGGGTAGGAATATTTTTTTATTTTTTATTTTTTAACTTTCATTCTATTTTTTACTTCCATATATATAAATATTCACCAGCATCAACCTCTGCAGTGAGAGATGGAGCTGGTTCTCCATTCCAGATTATTGTAATCTATTCAGCTTTCACCACTAGCACTGGCTATATATATGTACACACACATATAATGTGGAATCTATGTCATTCTGGAACTTGTTGGAGTTCCACTGAAGTGCAATTTTGTATGATTCCATCACTTTGTGTTAAGTGGCATTTAGTTGTCAACTTGTCAATAGGAGCTAAAACTTCTTCGATTCTTATTTGACATATATGGGAGACCAAAAGGTATAAAAAGTTGTTTGTCGAAAATAAACGCCGAATCAAAGAGATTGTGTAGCCAAAACAATAATAATCAAAGGGATTTTTCCGAATCTAAATTATTCTCTTTTTTGTAATGGGAAATGGGCGTGGGAATTGCTAGTTGGTCTTTTTTACTATTCTTTTTTATGAGAGAAAAAATATACTTCTTATTTTCGAAGATGATAGAAAAGGGTTACAAGATTTCTGGTTTTTCTCAATCGGATTGGCGAATATTGTACAACTGTCATGCTTTAGTATTGTTGGATTTACAAAAGATAATTTCAATTCTTGAATCCTGATAAGATATATTCCGTTGCAAGTATTCTTTAGTATTATATTAACTTGCATCTGATATTACATATATAATCACCAGAATATACTTTGTAGATATGCAAGTGGATATACAGGTATCCATGATGAATATCTCTCCATATTGGTATCTCAATCTGTTTCAATTCTCTCGTGAATTCACTTTGTTTATATATATGTGTGTGTGTGTATATAAAATTCATCTAAACAATTAAGCAGTTGACTTTATTATTTGTTGAGAAATAATAGATGGTATCAATTATTGCTAACTCTCTGACTTTTGAACCCTAATCACAACATTTGAGGCCTACTTATTTGGAGCACATACATTATACATACAACAGTGTTGCTAACTGCAAGAGCTTGCAGATTTTGCTTTCTTAATTTACCCATGTTAACACACTATTGACTCAGGAATCTGATTCTTTCTTGCTTTATATAGAATGAGAATCATAGATAATTCTTTGGCATAAAATCAAAGTACAGTTACTCACAAAAGAAATGCAAATATTAATTGAGCTCCACCCCCACAAGGTTCCCCATCTCTATTTTAATTAGTACTAATCTCAAATCTGACAAGATGCTTATGTCATGATTAGAATATTAGCATTAAATTATAGAGCACAAGTGTGGAGGAAATGAGTGCATAGGTCAGCCTCAAACATATTTATCAATAATCTAGAGAATACATGGGCTCTATCTAGGCTTTATAAAGTGGAATGCACATCAGCAGACTTATTTAATTAAAATCTTTCTAGATGTTTGATTTGTATATTAACTATATTGCTCACTTTTGCATCTAAACTGAAAATTATGTAATGACTATAGTAATACTAGTACTTTTTTGTGTTCAGCATTTTGGAACTTGTTAATGTTAGCTATTGATTATTATATAATGTAGTTCATTTTCTGTGACTATCAAACTTGTTTAATATATACTACATGTAATCGTTTGGTGAGCCTTTGATTGCGTAAACTTCTTGAATTATGACTTTAATTAGCAAAAAATACTTGGATAATACAAACCATCAACATGATTGTAGTAAAGAAGTAATTAAGCTAGGTGGGCAGTGGGCAGTGATCAACCAGATGCAACAATATAATTTTATTTGAGTAAACCTACGCACACAAATAAATTCACAAAAGAAACTCAAATCAATTACAATTGAACACATAAATTCACAAGAGAAACTCAAATCAATTAAAATTAGATACATGAACAGTTTTATTACTCTTTTTTTTTCTTTTTTTAGTGGGGTTTAGTTACTTTTTTTTGTCTTTATACATTTTTGTGAATTTCTCGTGATTTTCTTTGTGTGCATACATTTTTTTTTTCATATTCAAAATTTTTGATGATGCCTGTGAAAGTGACTTGCTGTTGAAGGTCAGTAGGATCTTCTCCTTTAATCTACAAATCTCAACTCTTAAGCAAGTCATTATACTCTTAAAGTTGAATATATATGTGTTTAATAGTTGGTGTTTCCTCATCAGCAACCACATGTGGGCTTTGCTGCTTTTGCCAAAGCAGTGACAAGCCACTATGAAAAAAAAGAAGAAAATTTGAATGCAACTATACTATTATTGGTTACATATGATATATGATGATGATGATTCACGATTGTTCCATTACTTAGGTTACTTGTTAAATATTCTTATACATACAATAATAATAATGCTTTCGAGGCCAACCATATAATAGACGCGGCGACATGGAAATGTAGTGAATAAAGGGCATGGCCCCTCGAGAATTCTGGGGCTGCTTATGACCAACGGTAGTGTTTTGATGTTGTTTCTAACATTTAATTACGGAGTGGCTTTTAAAGATGTGCAGGGTTGTTCAGAAAAAAAAAAATTTTATTTTTAAATTGATCCCGTTTATTTCGGATTAAAACTATGAGATTGTAGATTCAGACAATATAAATTATATTATCAGAATTTACAATCTTATAATTTTTAGATGAAACAAATAGGTACATTATTTGATTGGTAAAGAACAAAAATTTGGGGAGAAAAAACTACTGGATGTTCTAACATGGTATATATAATAAGAGAAAATTGAATTTAATTGAAAAAAGGAGTGAAATTTATGGTTTTCATTGGGTCTTGAGAGTCACATATATAGCTACCTCATCTTCTGAAATCTGCTAAGTTCTACATGCACATAAATTAAGAATATAGACAACAAATTGGTGATTTGAATGGGATAATAAATTATGTGTTTGTTGCAATGGCTAATCACTTATTTTGATTTGTGAACAGTTGAGTAGATATAGTAACAAAGTAACGTTATTAAATTTGTTATCTACTTTGTTTTTCTATTCAAAATTCTAGATTTATTTCCATCAACATTATTCAAAAGTAAAATTATCTTAAAATATCATTCCTTAACTTTTAGGTCATGGATTGAATAAATGGAGACAAGTAGGATTTAAAATTTTTTATCTCACTTCGTATCTCATCTTATGTCTTGTTTCTCACTAGGATTGTCACGTCATCTTAAGGTTTTAAATTATTCAATAGAAAAAAATTAAAAAAATTTATGTGTCAATCATGTATAAAAAGTAATGAAATATAAGATAAAAACACTAAATGAGACACATGATCTGCACTCGACAAGTAGTAGATCTAAGAATTATTGTAATTAATAGGTTCTTAATAGTAAATTACAAACAAAAAAAAAAATTGGAACTCTTAAAAAAAAAGGATGAAAATTAGGCAAGTGAACTTAACCAAGTTTTAACCCTTTTAACCGAGGTTTAAAGTCAACCTGAGTTTGGTTGGGCGGAGAGAATCTTTTAGTCAATCAAGGAACTCACTGGGAGAATCTTTTTTCAGACCCTTTGCGCTCCAAGACTAAAAAATTGGTAAGAAGAACAATGAATGGCCCCACCGGCCCACCTTTGGTTGCTATGTCAATTGAATATTGTAAAATTAAGACTAAATTCATAAATGGCAGTAATTTTAGGGCAAATGTTAACATCATATCACTTTGTGTATGTCATGAGCTTGATATTGTAATGAAATAATTTTATGCGTGGTTTTTTCTTTTTCCCGATTATTATCTGTACTACTTTTTCTCCGGAGAATAACTCTGTATATATTTGTACTTATTCTTAAATTGTTCTTATCCTGTGGGTCCTGTCTTTGGAGGACTATTATAAGAGATTCTTCCAACCCCAAAACAGAAAAACAAAGGGAAAAAAAAAGGGAAGGAAGCAATTTTGGTGTTCATGGCTGGAAGTAAACGAAAGTGGTATCTCTGCCCAAAACAAAAGTGGGGTTAGAAGAAGAAGAATATCGTTTAGAAAAAATAGAGCTTCATATATAATATGGTGGATGGGGTTTTAGTCAGGAGGACTCAAAGACCACCCATTTAGATTACTCCTTCTCAACTGATTGCTGCTGAAACTTTTATAAATAGAGTTCACTACTGAGCTTCACAAAAGTGAGATACTTTCTCCTTTTCCCATCTGTTGCTTTTATGTTCTTGTTTCTTTGATATATATAGATATATTTTGGGTTTGGACTTTGAAGTGGTATTGGTCTTAGCACCAGTATGGATTCTGGTTTTGGAGAATGGGTTTTTAATTTTCAAACTTTTCTTTGTGATTCTTTGTCAGTTTCACCTTTACGGTCTTATCACATAATTCACAGCTTTGGGTTTGTGATGAGATCTCAAAGATTGCTCCTTTTGATTCATAAGAGTACTCTGGTTAATTTTGAACTTTGAACCAAAGGTAAATCCCAATCTGTTCTTTACCAGCCCTTTCCATTCCTGTTGTCACTAGTTGTTCTTGATATGCTTCTTCCTGTTGTTGCTGATCACTTCATAGTCTAGGATTACTTGCTAAAAGTAATTATCAAATAACTGATGGTGTGTGGTGCATAGTTTCTTTTCTCTGAGATGCCTTTGTGATTGCAGTTCCAAAGAATTTTTTGTTGAGCAATGTATGTGCGACACGGGTTGATTGAGGTTTTGAAGACGGGAGATAGTGATCCTGCCTGGAAGTTCCTCTTTTTGTTTTTCATATTTACACTTCTTCTATGTTTTGGGTCGTGATGTTTTTTGCAGTTTGGATGATTTAGGCTTATATATGATGGAAACTTGAATTTAGTTCATGATGGACGATGGTTCCCCTCTTACACCAAATAACATGTTGGGAACACTTTCGGACAATACTATGGATTTTGATCTTATGGATGATCTCCTTGATGATGGTTGCTGGTTAGAGACTGCACCTACTTCTAACTTATGGCAGTTAGGTCCATCTTCAAGTCCTTCAGATTTTTCTTCACATTACTTTCCTGCCACAGAGGCTAACTCAAGCCACTTGAATCCGAACTCAATTCAAAAGAGCTCCCAAGAAGAAACAGAAAGATTGAACTCTACTCGTAACCCCCCTTTTGCTTCTCTTTCAGTAGGGGAGCTAAATGGAAGCCGAGTACCCAGATGGGGTGCTTCAGTACCTTCAACGCAAACAGAAGGTTTTCTGGTTGAAGGCAATGAAACGAATAAACGATTGTGGATTGGACCGAGTGGAAATTCAAATCCAGCTGCTTCTGTCAAAACAAGATTAATTCAAGCATTTGACTATTTAAAAAATACAACAAGGGATAGAGATGTTCTTATTCAGATCTGGGTGCCCATAAAAAGAGAAGGCAGACATGTCCTTACCACCAATGACCAACCATTCTCTCTTGATCCAAACTCCAAGAGTCTCGAGTGTTACAGAAAGATTTCCAGTAGCTACCAATTTGCAGCTGAAGAGGATTCAAAAGATTTTTTCGGCTTGCCTGGCCGTGTTTATCTAAAGAAATTTCCTGAATGGACTCCTGATGTCCGTCTTTTCAAAAGAGAGGATTATCCACGTATCAATTTTGCTAAGCAGTACAATGTCAGGGGATCTCTAGCACTTCCTATTTTTGAAAGAGGAAGTGGCACTTGCTTGGGTGTTGTTGAAATCGTGACAACTAGTCCCAAAGATGATTATCGCCCTGAAGTAGATGATGTCTGTAAAGCTCTTGAGGTCTCTTCCTCTTTATCCTTAATTCATCTCACTTATGCTATGTATTTGAATCATAGAAGCTAAAATTAATGGTTGGAAGAGTGCAATATCATTTTGGGCCTCGTCATCAAAGAATATCCATATAGCAATATATGTCAAATCATATTAGCTTCCAACTGTTTCTTGTATGTTGCATTTTTATATTAAAATTAGCCAAAAAGGTTCCTTCAACAAGTTTCAAACAACATGACTCATTACAGATTTACAAGAATTTCTCGTGAGATGACATATATACTTTATATTTTCTGCACATTGTCCCTATTGTTACCTATTTTACTTGTTTCTATGTTTGTTCCAAAATCACCCGAGTATGTCTGCTCTTCACAGTTTCATGTAGCATATTCATTAATTTAAGCTCTTCAAGCACCATCCACTAGCATTTAGTAGAGATTGAGATAAGATATTGAAAGCATGGAGGAGGAGAGCTGGAGAGGAAGGGCGAGGGGGGCACAAATCTGTTTTTTTTCTTTCGCTCTGTGTGTGTGTGTGTGTGTGTGTGTGTGTGTGTGTGTGTGACCTCCCTGTGAGATTATATATCATCCCTAATTCATCTGAATAAATTGATTCATTACAGGCAGTTGATCTAAGGAGTTCTAATATTCTGACTCCTCTCAAGCTAAAGGTAAGCATATAACATCTTAAAAATCACTAGTACTTATCATATCCATTTTAAGACAGTTCCTCATATACAAATATCATTCTATATCAGGATCGTGAAGAATCTTACCAAGCTGCATTGGCAGAAATTAAACAGATTTTGACTTCAGTCTGCAACATGCATAATTTTCCTTTGGCTCAGACTTGGGCTTCATGTAACCAACAACGCAAAGATGGGTGTCGCCGTTATGATGGAAATCCAAGTTGTTTTTCAATAGTCAATTCTGCTTGCTATGTGCTTAATGAACAAGTTTTGGGCTTTCATGAGGCATGCTCTAAACATCACCTGCTTAGAGGTGAAGGGATTGCTGGTGGAGCATTCTTGACAAATCAGCTATGTTTTACCACTGATATAAGTGCTTTAAGTGAGACCGAATATCCTCTTGCATATCATGCCAGAATGTTCAGATTGCGTGGGGCTGTAGCAATACGCTGCAGAAGCATTCACACCGAATCAGTGGATTTCATTTTAGAGTTCTTCCTCCCACTGGATTGCAGAGATTCTGGTGAACAAAAGCAGATTCTAAGCTCATTGCCTTCTGCAATACAACAATGTAGTTTACGTGTTGTTACTGACCAGGAGCTTGCAGAAGAGTCTTTGTTGCCAACACAAGAATCAGTTACTCCTTCAGGTGGTGGACAAATTCAAGAAGAGAAAATAAAGTTCACATCATCTTCTTCTTCAGAAGAAACCACTCAAACTGAGTCATCCTGGATCGCTCAAATGATGGATGCCCAACAGAAGGGTAAAGGTATTTATGTTTCCTTAGGACACCAAGAAGAGGCAGATGAAGAATTCAAAGTGAAAACACATTGGAATAACACTGAAAGGGAATTCAATCCCGGGCTAGAACTTTCAGAACATAAGGAAATCCTCAAGGATGGACCCACAGGATATGTTAAGGATGGTGGAGAGTTGTCCTATATAAAGGGGCATCGCTCCTCAGGTGCCAGTAAAGCAAGGAACCGTAGACGGGCAAAAACAGAGAAAACTATCAGTTTGCAAGTACTTCGACAGTACTTTGCTGGAAGCCTGAAAGATGCTGCTGCAAGTATTGGTGGTATGGATATTCATCACAGATCAAACTATATCTATTCTTCTTTCAGTTTAATTATTATATATAGTTCAATGTTATGATTAATATTTCATTTATGGCTCAAGTGGCAAGAACACTACGAAATTCTTGCTATCATTTGGCCCAAAATCAATCCAATCCTTGAGTCTTGACCCGATCACATGGTTTTCTGGTTGAAAAGTGACAGAAATTTATGTGTTGCACATTGTAATTGGTTTAGATTATGGGCCGGACTCCTTAAACCTTTCCTATAACATTTCCAGGTGTTTTGCTTCACCAAGAGATTTTTTCTGCTTTTTTGTCTGTTGTGCTGGCGATTTACCTCTATATATACTAAGCCGAGTGGTTAATATGTGTGTGTGTGTGGCCTTGAAATATTGTTTTGGTTAACGATATGCAAAATCTCAACCTAGCCCTTTTAGTCAAGACTGCATTGCCTCTGTTATTATAAGTTATCATAGTTTATTTGTTTGAATCTGTATACAACGTTTTATCATGTTTTTCAGATTGGTTTTGCTGACATTGTATAAATAAATGCTTCATATCCAGAGTGATGTCATATATGCTATTTGATACTTTTGAAATATACCAATCTACTTACCAATTATGTGCAATCCAAATCAGCTCTTACACTATCTTACCATTCTTTGAATTATTCACCTCCAATGCCATCAAAACAAAACCCTTCTAAATATTGTAGCATCTAATTATGTTAATCATAAACTTCACAAATGCACGAAAATCTTCGTATCTTTGCATTTTAATGTGAAAAATGGTCATGCTATATAAAAAACATGTAAAACAACTATCATATGCTCACCATAGGTTACTTTTGCCTTTTATACCATTACAGTGTGCCCAACCACATTGAAAAGGATATGCAGGCAACATGGCATCAGTAGGTGGCCTTCTCGAAAGATCAAGAAGGTAGGGCACTCATTAAAGAAACTGCAACTTGTTATAGATTCAGTGCAAGGTGCTGATGGTGCTATTCAACTTAGTTCCTTCTACAACAATTTCCCAGAACTAAATTCTTCAAATATAGCTGGAACTAGCTCCTTGAGCATATCAAAGACAGATGAACATTCAAATCAACTGGAAATTCAACCTGAGGGCAGCTTGTTAAGCCCTCCGACCATAGCTTCCAAATCAACTTCTTCTTCCTGCAGCCATAGCTCCAGCTCAAGCCAATATTGTTCAACCGAAGCAAAGGAGGCGCGTGTCATTGCCAATGCATCTGATAGAGGAGATACTTCACCTGGAGAAGAGGTGCTAAAGAGAGCATTCAGTGATGCAAAATTGAATGACTTAGTTCGAGAGGAAACTAAGTTCCTTGTCAGATCACACAGCCATAAAATTTTGAGTGAGTTCCCTTCGCTCGAGGCTCTGCCACCCTTACCAAAAGTTAAAAGCCGGGTTTCACACAATGATGATAGTTTTCGGGTGAAAGTCACTTCTGGGGAAGAAAAAATTCGGTTCAGCATGCCTCGATATTGGCGTTTTGGAGAACTGCAAGCAGAGATTTTAAGGCGTTTCAATATAGAGGATATCGGTAAAATGGATCTGAAGTATATGGATGATGATTCTGAGTGGATTCTCCTAACATGCAATGATGATCTTGAGGAATGCATAGACATACACAGATCCTCTAGGAGCCGCACAATCAAACTCTCCCTCCGCCAAGCACCTTCTCCAAACCTTGGAAGTTCATTGGATAGTTGCGGCCTCTCATGACACTGGACTGTTTTAATGTTGGCTAGTGCTGCTGTTGGTTGGCTCAAGGCTATGTGGTTTTTCTATAGCCTGGATTTCTTGCGTTTGCGGGGGTCTCAATGTAGGGAACTCCGGCAAAAACTATCGTTAGACTTTCATTATGCCACAATCGCCATTGAACTTAAAAGCCAAGTGAATCTGAATAGCTTAATAGAATCTTTGTGGTTTTGTGTAACAACAGATGTGTAGTTTCTCCACTTATTTGGTTATGTAAATTATATCAAATGATATAGTTGTTTATTCCCATTAAGACTGGTTTTGTATATGCTCTGCACTTGCCATTTTTACGTACGTGCCGAGAGATGTTAAAGTTATGCAACATTTCCATTTTCCTCGTGTCGTAGCTTCAGTAATGTCTTGTATGCTCTATTGTTCTTTCGTTGTCTTCTACTATACTCCTGATCTCCACGGATAGACAGGTTTTTAACCATTTATCAAAGCAAAAAGATGCAGTTTGAATTACTCGATGACCTTAGTAAAATATATTGCATGAAAATCACTGAATACCATACAAACTACTCACTCCATATCAAAAGCTAAATCAGTTATTATTGCTAATACTGACCAGCAGTGAAAGCCTAGAAGGCGAAAAACTGAGAAAGGTCCACTCTCTACATGATGATATGCAGGTCGAAACTGTTGGAGAATTGTGCATGATGCACAAGGGTAACCACCTTCTCAACTCTCAAGTAACTTGTGTCTCTCTAACTTAAGATTTGATTGTCAAAACCATGTGATTCGATCCGCCCAATTACATTTCACCAGAAGATAGCTTTCCCTTCTTTGAAAGTTTCTGGCATTTTTCAATTTTCTCGGTCTCGGCTGAGTTATCCCAGATAACAAGGGATGTTTAAATGATAAATATATCAAAAGCCCCTGCAAATCAGGAAAACTCATGCAAAGACAGGGTCATCAGATGTGAATCATATATCTTGACTTAATGGCTCCAAGTCTCCAACATGTATATATGCAAAAAAGTAGAATCATGCAACGAACATTCCTGGTGTGCTTCCCGTTCCTGAGGAAAGAAAGAACAGCGTCAGTGATGCTCAAATTTAAGTGGAAAGTCTTTTTCAAAAAAAAAATATGTCTAGAATTAGATACGAAAGCGGAAAACTTACCTTTCAAAATTTTCTAAATAATAATGATAAATAAAGTGACAAAACATTTCGATAATATTGATCGAAAAAGAACATATTACTGCAAGGACAATAGAAAGGCAGTTCACCGGGCTTAGTAGAACTTGCTAGAATGATACTTGGTCAGACTTTTTCGGATTGAACAGTAACTTCAAAATATGTGTGTGGTTTTGATTTCCCCAGTGCATTGATTGTGGGTCCGTCTAAAATCCAACTCTTACACATTGACATTATATTCGGTCTTCCCGTTCAGCTGAAAAGTTTCGGCATATGTTGCAGAGTCCTAAAACTTGTATCCAGGGTTTGAAAGCTGCATGAGGATTAAGATTCTTTCATAGTCTCTACCAGTCCAAGTGACTGGTCTGATATGATAAGACAAGGTAACTTTAGAGGTTATGTCAGATCCGTGATGACAGACACAAATGATTGAAAATAAGGCCATACATTTGCGCACAACACCATTGAAATCTCATGTTCCTCAGCATACAGAATCTGTCGGACCCTTGAGGAAATCTCAAATTGACAATAGTGCATTATGAGATTTCAGTCAGCAAAGTCCCAGTTATCAAGATAGTTACCACGGGGTTGAAGACCTGATATACTTCCCTGACCCCAGCCTTTCTGTACCCGCTTCAGGGTTTTTAATGCTATTCCACTGCCATCATCTCTGTACAATATTCAGACCAGATACGAGTGACGTGAGAAATTCTAATTTTCCAACATACCTCAACTATACTTTCCTTCTAACAAAAATAGCAACAAATTTAAATAACAGAAACTGAGAATGAAGAAAAGACATCTTCTGAAAACCATACCTGTGCACTATTGATTGCCAGTCATTTTCACCATACTCCTTTGATTTAGCATGAGATCTGACATTTCGACAAACCTTGTTTTCTACCTTACCTTCTGAAGCCATCTCCAGCATCCGTTCTGCCAGCTCATCAGCCTCATGCTTATTTCCCCTTTTACCTAGACCATCAATTACCGGCATAAATGATGCAGGATCAAAACGATATCCTTTATGCATCATCTTTGCGAGTATATCACCTGCAACGTCTAAATTTTCATCCTTGCATAGCCTGTCAATGAGATCTTTGTACAGGAAATTCCCCACAAAAAGTGATCTTTCTATTGCAGCTACAAATAATTCCCTAGCTTCCAAGACTTCTCCTCTAGTAAGTAACTCATTAAACAATAAAGAGTAAAGTGCTTCCTTATGGCCAAATAAGCTCAGAGAGATATCAAACACCTCTTGTGCTGCCTTGAATTCTCCTGCCTTGCAAAAAGCACTTATTAACATTTTAAAGGAAGATATGTTAGGCGATATACCTTTTAATAACATTTCGTCCAAAAGACTTGTCGAATCTTCAGTTCTCCCACATTCACAAAGACAGCCGATCATAGTATTATATGTAATAACATTAGGAGACACCCCTCTTTCTTTCATTTCATCCATCAATCCATACATTTCAAATACTTGACCTTTCCTTCCCAACCCAAGAATTAAAGAGTTATAAGTACTTACGCTCTTGCTACAACCTTTTACCTCCATATCCTTGAGAACCCGAAATGCAGATGATAGCTTTCCCATTTTACAGAAAGTGTGTATAAAAATGTTATAAAGTGATGTATCAGGATATATATTCTTTTTCATCATCTCAACAAACTTCCGTTTAGCTTCATCAAGCCTCCCATCCTTGCATAAACTATTAATTACTGTTGAATATGTGACCAAGTCAGGCAAGCAATTCTTTGCATTATTATCGTCGTCCACTAGACCAATATACAAATTTCCCAGCTCACCGAGAGAAGCACTTCCATGAGTCCACATTCCATTAACTATTTCAATGGCTTTGTCCACCTTTCCACTTCTGCATAGACCATCAATCACAATATTGCATGTAACAGTATCCAAGCCATATCCTCTCTCATTCATTTTCTGCAGTAGTTTCTCCGCTTCTGATGTCTTTCCCTCTTTCCATAGGCTATGCAGCAAGATATTGCAAGTGCAAGTATTTGGAAAGCAGCCACTCTTCATCATCTCATGCAGAATCGTATTGGCTTCACCTACCTTCCCTTTTTTGCAGTACCCATGGATTAGTGTGCTATACGTAACTGTATCAAGGGGAACCCCACTACTTCTCATTAATCCCATAAGCATTCTTGCATCAGCAAGCATCCCATTCTTGCAGAGCCCATCCATTATAATGTTGTATGAGTAAATAGTTGGCCCTAGGCATTTATCAGCCATCTCCTTGAGAACTGATTGAGTCTCCAAAAGCTTTCCGTTCCTCACCAAGCCTAATAACCATATATTATAACTCTCTACTTGGGTAAAAACACCATTTCTTTTCATGGATTCTACCAGAGTATTAGCTTCCTCTATCATGCCTTCACTGTAAAACCCCTGCAACATTAAATTGAAAGTTACATTATTAGGTTGAGGCAATCCCAACTCCTTGTCTATTTGCATATCTCTGAAAATTCTAGAAGCCTCCAAGATCTTTCCTGAAGTACAAAGGGCTGAAATCCTGGAGTTGAAAGTAACAATGTTTGGACTAATGCCAGACCCTTTCATCCTTTCCACCAGTTTCTCAGCTTCATCAGTCTTACCATCTTTGCAAAAACTTGAAATCAGAGTATTATAAATTACCACATTAGGAACAACACGCGATTCTTTCATAGAATCCAAAAGCTCAACACTTTGGGAAGCAAGTCCAAATCTGCAAAACCCACGAACCAAAATTCCATAAGTGAACACATTAGGCAGACATCCTTTATCAATCATTTTATCGAACAAGTTCCGGGCATCTTCCAAACGACCAAAATCACAAAGCCCACCAATTAAAAGATTAAAAGTATAAGTTCCAGGTGAAATCCCGGCAAGAATCAAATCCTCATACAACCAGGATACAAAATCTGCATTCTTCACTCGAAGGGAGGACTCAATAAGCAAATTGTAGAGCGATATGTCGGGAGGCTTATCAGGGTAATGAATTCGAAGCGATCGAAAATGAGGGATCGCCTTGTCAATATGACCCGATTTCGCAATGATGCGAACAAGGGTAACTAGGTAGTAGTTATGGCAAGTTTCGAGGGATTGAGAGAGGAGGATTTCATTGAGGTTATCGATTTCCGTGAACATTTGGGCGCCGACAAGGATGCGAGTGATGAGGGGTAGAGAGCGAAGGATGAGAGAAAAGGAAGTTGGGTTTGAGGCGATGCGCCTGAAGAATTGCCATGCAAATTGTGGGTTGTCGGTGTTCTTGATCAGAGTTCTTGATATTTTCTTTGATCGGTCATCCATTAACCGTTGCTTTTTCTTGATGTCGCTCTGTGATTTTCTTTTTACGGAATCTTGGGCACCCACTTTCTGCAGTTCTAGGGGAAATCGAACGTCGTTTTAAGTTTCAATCTTGTCTTAAATACACTTTTATCATGAGAGTTCAGATTATAGTTTGAAGTCGGTTTTCAATTGTTTCGAAATTCTTCTAAAGGCCAAGCAAGTTGTTCTTGGATTGTACCAATTTTAACTTAAATTTTGATTTTCTTTTTAAAAGAAGTAAAAAATCTTATTTTATTTTTTGAATTTGATTTCAATTCTAAACAAACAAAAATTAACTTCTTTCAGCAGAAAAAATAGATTAATAATTTGAATTTTTTTTAGCCAGTTTTCGTTTAGAAAAACTTAAATCCAGATGTATTTGCGGATAAGAAGTGTTTTCAAGAAAAATTTAAATCCATAAGTATTTTACAAAAGCCAAAACAAATAAAAGTATTGCATGTTGTAACTTTATAATGCCAAAGCGTACTAAAGGAGCACTAAACCAAAGGACGAGAAAGAAAATTTAATGTTTAATTCTATGTATTGTTAATTTTGCCAAACAAAAATTTAACAAATAAATTAATAAAAGTGGAAAGAAAAACTTCTCTCCAACAATAATATCCCATTATCCCCTATCTAATCCGGATTACTTTGAAACCAACAACATATAGTACACCTCCATTAGAAGAAGTAAACATATTTGTATACAAAATGATGACTATCCTATGTACTTATCAACCACAGCTCAACAATATATTCTTCATACATAGTTACAACTTACAAACAGAACTCTGCTTTCCTGTTGAACAAGTATCAGTACAACATCAACAACGAAAGTCATAACAAAAATCTTAGCAGCAGAATTTATGGCCATTTGACCGAAGAATTCGTTCACTGTGTGAGTACTTATGCAATAGACTCTGTGGTTCTCATGCAAATGGATAATGCCAGAGTTACCGCGATGAGGGGTGATAGACCCGATTTCCATCTTGTCTTCCATTAAGTGGAGATCGATGTTGCAAAGACTGCTGCCCATACCTAGAAACTGTATGATTTGCAGAATGAATTCTAGGGGCCCTTGGTTTTTCATTTACTGCTTCAACTTGTTCCAGCCTCTCCACAACTTCTTTCATTGCTGGCCTGGTTTTCTGTTCAGGTGCAAGACATGTTAGAGCAAGCTGAGCAATTAGCACAGCAGCTCTCGAAGGATACTTCCCTTCCAACCTGGAGTCCATTATGTTCTTCAATTTTCGTTTATCAGATAGATATGGCTTTACCCAGTCAACCAGATTGTGCTGTGAACTAGGTCGATTTGTGTCTAGTGCCCGCAATCCTGTCAGCATCTCAACTAATACGACACCAAAACCATATACATCGCTCTTAACATACAAATGTCCTGTTAAAGTACAATGTTAGGTTTTTTTAACTTCCATTCAGGTTTTAAGCAACAAAGAGCAGAAGGATTGAAGGATTACCTGTGGCAACATACTCTGGAGCAGCATAGCCATATGTTCCCATAACACGTGTTGTTACATGTGATTTGCTAGCTGAAGGGCCAATTTTTGCCAAGCCAAAGTCTGATAATTTGGCATGATATGACTGCCAAAGCACATCAAACAGATTATGAGAACTATTTAAAACCTGCTACCACTAATTGAGAAATGAAGCAAAATTAACTATGACATTAGCTGGCATTTTCTTCATATCATCTGATACAGATTTATTGACTGTGAGTATTAAACCTACCCCATCTAGCAATATATTTGAGGCCTTGAAGTCTCTGTAAATAATTTGTTTCTCAGATTCATGTAAAAATGCCAGGCCTCGAGCAGCTCCTATCAAAATCTTTAAACGTAAAGCCCATGGAAGTGGTTGAACAGCGGAACCTCCTGCACATGTCAAAGTAAGAAAAATGAGCTTCTAAGACTATCTTAAGACACAAAAAGCAACTTTGCAGCGGCTGTAAACATTTAGCAAGTTAATACTTACTTCCAAAAAGGTGGTTCTCCAAGCTGCCCTTTTGCATAAATTCGTAGACAAGAAGTAGCTCTTTTTCCTCCCAGGAGTACCCCAACAGTTTAACAAGATTAGGATGAGAGAGCCGTCCGAGGAAGTTCACCTCCGACTGCATCAATAATTAAGCCATTAGCATCAGGAAACACAACAATTATAAAAAATATAGAGATAAAACAATAAAATGAAATAAAACACAGAGATATCGCATTGAAGTTTTTGCACATGCCAGGAAACACTTAACTAGCTAGAGCCAATACTAAAAACAAAAAGTGATTGGGGAACCTCGAATGTTGGCATTTTGCTAAATCTTGGTTTTATCTGCAGCTGATGCTGGTAGGTTTATGAGAAAAGCAATAGTGAGACATGTTGATGGAGAGGTTGGACTCAAACCAAAAAAAACTACAGAAAACTATAATGGGAATGTCTAGTCATAAAGATAATGAAAAACAGCAATACTAGTTCCAATAAGGGACCATCCCAATGTTGGCACTCTCATATGTTGCATTAATGCTGAATTAATTGCTGCCTGAATGATCGAAGAACTAAAGCCCCGATATATACATGTTACACAAATATAAAGAATGTCAAAGGTACCTCACTAAAGTCCCCAAAACAAAGAAGTAAAGAACATGTCTTTGCAGCAATACTATCGGCCCAAATACTTTGAGCATACATGTAAACAAAGAGCAAGATTCTAGAATACTAGTAAAAGACAAACATTCATCAAATTGTCAGATAAAAGATTGGATGTAGTTATAATGGCATTCGTCTTACCTGCCACTCTTCGTATCCTTGCATGCTCTCGGAATTTAACTTCTTGACAGCAATGACAGATCCACTTCCATTTCTGGATGATCCCTTCTCATCAAGCCAGCCCTTGTGCACTTTCCCAAATCCTCCTTCTCCCAACACTGTATCATTTCTGAAATTCTTAGTTGCAACCTTTAGTTCTGAAAAACTGAAGATCCTCAAGTTTGGGGTGGGCAATATCTGTCCACTCGGATACACCTCATCCCCACCACTCGACGCCGAGAATTGGCTGTTCCTAGAGACATTGCTCCCCCCTGAAGATGTTGTATTGCTGGTTGTGTGTGATATGCCTCCTGATAATTTACAATTCCAGCAATTCAAGTCAATATCCTACCCTAAACCCTGACTTAGTAGAATCAGTTCCTAATTTGATAGAATCTAATTTAGTAAATATGTTAATAACTATAACTACTTTTGTTTTGATTATTACTGCAGAAGGATAAAATTGAAGAAAACAGTCTTTACATCTCCCTTTGATGTGATCATACAATTAAGGAAATAAAGTTTAGTTTTTACTATTGAAGGGGGGAAAACCCAAATCAAGAAAACTTGAAGCAAATTCTTGACCAAAACCAAAAAGAGAAATAAGGTACATGAACAGCACAAACTGATGGAATGTTATGAATATGGGATAAACATAAGGCCGGAAAATAAGGTCAAATACTAAAGTTTGGTACCTGAAGTCCTTGAACTGATTTGGCCGGTAGTGATGGGGCTCTGATCGACAGAAGGAGAACCGCAACAATTACCCATTTGAAATCTCCTCTTCTTTCTTTCTTATTAGTTTTTCTCCTCTGTTTTTTTTTCTTTGCCCCCTCTTGAAATTTTTTATGCAGAAACAGAGATGAACATGTTTATCTTCTTCTTGCGGAAAAAGGGAATCAACTATTTCTTGATGGGCGGATGATTTATCTATCTTCAGAGCTCCTGTTGGATCAAAAGCTTGTGAAATTTCCTTGGAGAGGAAGAACTTGACTTTATATGGTGAGAATTCTGTTCTTATGGGAGAGAGATGGAGTACATAGGTTTGCTTAGCTGTTGGTGTTGTATTTTAGTCTTAGTCAAACAGCCGTGTTTATAAAAAAATACAGTCAACGACCTCTCTCCCCATCCTGTGTCCTCACTCTCTCTCCTCTCTCTATCTCCAATGGAGAAACTTTCAAAGAAATATAACTGCCAGTTCCAAAGTTTTCAATCCATCTAATAATCACCTTTTGCTTTTTTTTTTCCAAATACTCCATATGTCTGTAATAAAATCTTTTAATTTTTTTTTGCACGTAAGTGTATATATATATATATTCATATTAATTTTTTTGGGTTAAAATTTTATTCATATTAATTTTTATTTAAAATATTTGTTATTATTAATTTTTAAAAATTAAATAAAATATCTAACATATTAAAAAAAATCCACTTAAATTTACGTTTACAAAAATCATACGATTGTTATTATACTCCTTCGTAGTTTTCTTTTGAATTTTTGTAATAATCTTATAGGATGTATTATCTAGTATTAGCGGTAAAATTGAAAACTACATCTCATTTCAATGAATTAACTTCTGTTGACATTCTTTTTCTTACTAATAAATGTAGTATATAGTTTCTTCAAGACTATGTAAAGTCGTTCTTTTTAATTGTCCTTAACAAAAAAAATCTATGGTATTTAAAATTAACAACTATAGAATATAAAAGTAATGAGTGATTATCAACTTATCCACAAATAAATGTACATAAACTGATAATATGTTTTTCTACATTTATTTGTATAAGTTGTTGTTATT
Organism: Centella asiatica; assembly: GCA_014636745.2. Classification (NCBI taxonomy): domain Eukaryota; kingdom Viridiplantae; phylum Streptophyta; class Magnoliopsida; order Apiales; family Apiaceae; genus Centella; species Centella asiatica. Next base: position 5,007,698 of record CM025785.1, read on the forward strand.
CATAACATTTTTCAAAAAGAATCATTTTAAGTGCAATTAGTATAAATTGATACAACTGATTTTCAACAAAAAATTGAACAAATTAAATTCTGAGTAACAAGATTTATTAAATCATCTCAATAACTCAAAAGGCAAAGAATCTGAATAAGAACTCCACAAGTTAAGAAATAAGTCTCTGATTACTTGAAATAAAATAAAAAACATACCTTGAAAATGTTATAATAAAGACTGAGGGTTTCATGTCAAATATTCATATATCATGTTTGATTATTTCTTTTAATAAATTCTACCATGTATTATCATATATATTTGTTGTAATATCTAACACACTATAATCATGATTATCTTAATTAAAAAAGAGACGTATAACCAACAAAAAAAAAAAAGAGTAAATTTTGTTATCTAATACTTTGCAAATATTTATGATTAAAATTTAATTTGTATTTAGTTAATTTTAATGAAAGATAATTAATATTATAAAATAATATTAAGTTTTTGTCACAAACAAAAACAAATGTAGTTCGTTGTATGGAAAAGATAGAATATGATATATGCGTGTGGTTATAATAACGGTATTATATGTATGATATTTGTGTGCTCTCTCTTTTTTTTTAATGTCATTTTTATTCATCTATATTATTTTTATCTTATATGTGATTAGACCAAATTCATACATTATATACTTTTCGGTTGGCATTTACAGTATCATTAAAACGGCTAAACAATTAGTTAACTGAATGCTGGTGTCATGAATTAGGTAAATATGTAATTATGAATATATTCAAACATCATTATATTGTTTTTTATTATACTGACATTAATCGAAGACTCTTTTTGTGATACTTTTTTCTTAAACAAATGAGCAAAGACCGTCTTAAATGGAACTGACGTGGTCACATACTATATTTAATAGAGCGATGACATACGTGTTTAATGTAATATATCAGTTTAAAATAGAGTTGTGTTGCACGTGTTCGTCTCATATTCTTCTTGATTTTTAATTCCTTTCAAAATTAAGTTTTAAATTTTCAAATAAATTAATACACAACTTGCGCATAAACTTTTAAGCAAAAAAAGAAAGCTTGAAATTTTGTAAACACGCATAGAACTTTCCTATTTAATAACTTACGACATTTTTTTCTTATAATCATTTTATATTATTTATCAGTGGCAACATATCCGGTAACAGTTTCCAAAGAAACGCGAGAATCTTAGGAGAAAAGTTTAATTAAAGTCCAAAAACTTTTTCAATTTATACAGTTACATATATTCGCAGATTTATTTTCAATTTGAATAAGTCGATAAGAGACATTTTTAGTGAACAATTCCAAGATTTTGTATCGATGTTGATTTGTTAACCAAAATTTAGCTGCTGAATGCTGCTACATATATTGGGACACCATAAACTTTTCCTCGAAATTTTCAATCCTCTGGCTTTCTTACCTGATATACGATATTACTTAGAAATGGACGGCGTTGTTGACTAATTTTCATCTTAATCCCGTATTCGGAGTAATTTCGTTTCCATTTTGTCAATTAACAACATATGATTGATTACTACTTTGTGTACAATCTTATTCATTGACTTTAGTTATTGATTTTACAATTTAAATTTATCATTACTTTTAAATATAGACTTTACTAATTTTGTAAACACACCATAGCATACATGAAATAAAGTGAAGTACTGTTTCTGCATGGAGACTCTAACGACTCGATCCCTCCGCTCTTCTAAGAAGTATAAATTACCTTTTATTCTTTTTAAAAATTATTTAGCTCATTGAAACTAATATAATTTCTTTTGAAATTTCACACTGATAATATTGACCCTAATAGTATTTTATATTATTTTATTGTTTAATTTTTAAATATTTTATTAATAATTGTAACTTAATACTTTTTTATATTTTAAATTGATATAAATTATTTTTAATTGTTGTTTAATATCAAATTTGTATGAATTAATGTAATTTTGATCGTATGATACAAAAATATTTTAGCACATATATTAAGTATCATTAATTTCATGATTTCATCAAGTCAAGCTGACTTTATAAATTAAAGTTTGATCTTGTATATTTTTATTCATATTTAATACATATATATTTATATACTTTTATTATCAATACAATACTAACATATTCATTAATAATTTCACCAAATAGAACTTAAAATGTCAATAACAGAAGAACTTGTAATTTTGATAATAAAATTTAAAAGAAAAAAAAATAATAAAATATAGTAATTAAGAATGACAAAGACTATGATGTCTAACACTATATTTTAGATTATTCATTAACATTTCTTTAAGTTGTGTTAAAATTTTTAATTAAATTGAAGTGAAGTCAACATAATTTATAATTCAATCTCTAATTAAAAAGTATTATCTTAGACTTACTCTATAGATATTATATTAATTATAAATTTGAAAACATATTCCAAACGTCCAAATACAAAATTAGGGAGATCATACAAAAATAAAATATAAAAAATATTTGAAACATTTATATCATTAGAGAATACGTTTTTAAATCATATTAAAAATTACAAAGTACTTGGAAACTAAAATTGAAATATATGTTAAATCTTAACAATTATTAACTAAAAGAAAATATAATAAATACATATAACAGAATTCGCCAGACAATTATTATACGAATAAACTTAATAAAGAAAATCACAATTTAATCAATTATAATTGAAGATGTTAATTAAAATAATTATAACAAAATAATGATGATAAATATTAGTAAATTCAAAAATATATTAAATGAACAAAAAAAGCTCAACTAATAAAATAAATAATATTTTTGAGTCAAACGATATAGTTTTTATTGAAACATTGATTTTATTTGTATAATTTATAATGTGTTGATATATATATATATATATATACTTCAAAATAATTAATTATGATAATATATGCTTCAAAATTACTTAATATACACTTAAAAAGTTTTGTACTTATTTCATGAAATTAATCTTAAATAGGTAGGATAATTATGTTAATTAAACTATCGATTGTCATATTTAATTTTTATCCATAATTTCATTAGTCAAGCAGATAAATTTATTTATTATATTATATTCATATATTTTATTTTAAAAAATTTTAATTATGGATTTCGTAACTTTTAATAGAAGTTGGAATTGAGGAAAGTAGAAATAGATTAGGAGTATGTGATGACAATATTAGTGGATTAGGAAATGATTAATGAAATAAAAGAAAATTGAAGAAGTTAATATTTAAAAGAAAAAATGTGGAATTATGATATAAAAAAAAACATATTTGTGTTTTTAAATATATAATAGGCTAGTTAATTGATCTTCAATATCAAAATAAATATAGTATGTCACGTTTATTTCAGTTTAAATTTTAAAATTTTATATTTTAACAATATAATTTATACTATAAACATAAAATTTAATACAAAACAACTATAATGATACGACTCTCTCTCTTTCACTCTCTCTCTCTCCCACGTACTAGGACGCTAAACTAGTGAAAGTCCTTAAATTAATTGATATATTTAGTCAAATATCCGGGGGGGGGGGGGGGGGGGGGGGGGGGGGGGGGGGGGGGGGGGG
>CM025785.1:5011685-5093028 GCA_014636745.2 Centella asiatica
CGGGGGCGGGTGGGGGGGAGGTGGGGATCCTTCATAGAATTGGTCAAGCATGATCAAATCACTACCAAATGTTGAACATGCTCATTAATGGAGTGTAAAGAGTGGAAACATAGACGAGTAAGACAACTGGGAAGCGACACGATGGATCCCGTTAATAAATTCCTGATATTTCACATGAATTAACGGTTCCATCTATTTATATTTTCCATATTTATAAATCAATTTATAAGAATTGTTCACAGATTAAATCAACTGAAACAATTTCATCTGTAAATTGAGTTTTAAGCAATTTTAGTTAAACAATTTCAATCAAATTAAAATATAATAAAAATACTAATAATCAATTTACTTAAGTAAAATAATTATAACAAAATGAATAATCACGTGATTTATAATGTACTTATCAATAGTGACTAAATTAATTATACCATACTAGTCTAATGGGCACTATTTTTAATAGTATAGACATCATTAATTAGATATATCATGAATAAAAAATTGTAATCAAATTTATAATTACAAATTCACCACAATGTACATGAATTTTAAAGCTATTTACCAATTATATATAGTATGTGAAAAAAAAATTTATGTTCGTTAAAAAAAAGTGCGAAAATAACTTATTCTTTTTAATAATTCAATATCATTTCCATCTTTGTCGTATAATGTTGCACTTGGTTATATGTTGGAATGAGAATAAAATGAATTTAAAGAAGAAAAAGTAGTGATAGAAGAGAAAGATGACAAAAAAATAAAGGAAACTTGAAATGAAAAACATGATGAGTGTTTGAATTATCATTATTTACATTTTAAATGATATTGCTCATTTTAACACTCCATCGTGATATTCATTTTAAGCTCCCTCCGTTTTTTGTTATCATAATCTTTCACTATTGATTTTTCTTTTTTAATTTTATTCTATTCTCATTTATATTCCGATGTGAGCGGTTATAACGCGCATGTTAGTTATAGAGCTATAATGTACGCGTTAGCCACAAGAAAGAGGGGCAGAGAATTTGTGGTAACGTGTATGATGTTGATGAAGCAATATTTTTATTATTAGTTATAGCAAAAAAGAATTTGATTTATATTTATAATAGTATATGTTGCAGTAACACTTGTATTATCAGTTGAAGGATGTCTAGATTGAAATCCAATGTTTTTGTGTTTAAACACGTAATTAAACTTTTTTTAATTTTAGTATAGTTTAGGACTAAGTATACAGATAACAACAAGGTTTCGTACTTCAAAATCAAATTCAAACAAATAACGAAATGCACAAATTTTATTATTTTGGCCATATAAAACAAAACATGCCCCTTATTTGCAAGGTTAAAAGAGAAAATTCACAAAAAAGATAAAAAATTATGTGCTTATTCAGGGGATAAATCGGGGCACCGTACAAATAAACAATTACCGTGCTGGAGTTGTGCATCTGAGGGGTTACTGATAATTAACTAAATACTTTTTCAATTTAATCAAGCCTCTCAACAGGGGAGTAGTATAATTCCAAAATCTGTGAGTACGTACATGTAATTTAGGCAGAGTTTACTGTATTGAATTGTACCGGTACTCTCTCTCTCTCTAATATATATATATATATTTATATATAGACCATTATATAATGGATTTATCAACAAGAAATTAAGAAGCTTTTTTTTTGTGTTTTTAATTAACTGGTTCACAATTATATTTATAGATCGGTTGACATGCTCGCATAATAATTATTTGAATACATAAAAACATATATATTATGCTAATTACTTACTCGTTCTAAGATTAATTATATAATTAGTTGATAAATTTATAACTACAATAATTTAACTAATTTATAGTGTGATCTTTGTTACTAATAAAAATTAAATACATTTACATTAAAACTGAAAAATAGGATTTCACGGTCAACTTAGTTATGAAATTAAATATATATCTAATTCTAAAATAAAGAAAGTACGAATTTAATTTTAGATCTTTGCAAATATGCCTCTAATTTCAGGGAAAAAATGGGCAATATTATGATCGTATGAATTCAAAAAGTAATTTATAAAATGTGAATCCTTAAATATTATAAAATCCTTATAAAAAATGATATTAATTATGATTTTATAATTTTTTATATAAATTAAAGAGCAAGAGACAAGAAAGCGAGCGAGCTAGAGAAAGCTAGAATATAAATAATTAAGTAGAAGAATTTAATGTAGGTAGTAGATTAAAATAGTCACATGTTGGGTTGGACTTTTCCTTTTTTATGATACCAAACAAAAATACAATAACTGAGTGGAGAATAAAATGATGGTAGCACATAGAAAACTTTTGAAAATATATGAACTAAGTGGATCATTCATTACATACATGCATGTTGATCAATTTATTAATCAGTCTTGCACTCTGCAGCTGATATATATAAATTGCATTCTATTTTATTTGCAGCAGGCGTAGAAATATTGGCGGGGACGGCAAGTTACGGAAACAATTTATTTACGTACGCTGCTTCTATTTCCACTCTTTTGCATTTTTCTCAATAATACAAAATTTAAAATTTAGATTTATTTAAAAATTGATATAAATGTATCTGATTTTTTTTTTTTGGGTTAATGACATACTTAACTTTAATGAGAGAGTAAACGTTGTAAACCAGTACATTTTAAGTAATAAACATGAGGGATGATTTTTTTGTGCAATAAATAAGCAAACAAATAATAAATACGAACGGACTAGTATTTGAGCATATAACCATTGGGATAATTGCAGATGGTGTATATAAGTTATTGTGCGCATACGCCTTTTTTTTTTTTTTTTACTGTATGCCCAATTATTTTATAATTAATTGTACCATGTTTTAGGTGGTTTGTCTCTTCGGGGACATCCGATAAAATTAGCACGAGTAGAAGAAAAAAACAAAAAAAATGCGTGAAAATGAAAAACGTGAAAAACAATATATATATTGAAGAAAAAAGCAGTCGTAGAAAAAAAAAAAAGCAACAGCAACCAAAAGAAAAATGTGTGAAAATGAAAAACGCAGAAGCCCGTCCGCGTTATTAATTTCGGCTTGGACCGCATTACTTTCTATATGTGGGCGTGATGAAGGTGAATATTAACCCCATATGTTATAGACATGTTGTTACCCAATCCGTTGAGAGAAACATTTGAATCGAAAATTATAAATATGTCATTTAAATGTTTTTCTTTTTTCTTTTTATACAAATTTAATTATATTTCGTGATTAGTGTATATGAGTGATCTATATTGGTAAGATGTCCTCTTTAAAACTTATCAAAATTTGAGGAATTCAAACATGTTAATGACCTGTTTTCTTAATTAATAAAAAAATATTCGAAATGTCTCGCATTACTCATTTCAATTTCATTCTAGAATTTATTTTTTAGGGGAAAGTTCAGTATACATAAAGTAGCAGGCCGATGTTAGGATAACAAACTATAAATATTTGAATTATAGAATTTTTGATGCGTAACTTGTGGCCTGTTTTCACAAATTTTGAAATCTGTATTTGTTAAAATCATTTATTAAAGAAAAAAAAATTAATGTGTTTCGGGCCTCTACTAATAAATCTTGTATTGGCCACTTATAATATGGTTTGTAACATCAATATATAAAATTTTAAATTATGACCTTCGTGCTCACTAGTATTTATGAAGAAAAAAATTTAAAAAACAAATATGTTATTCAAAGTGATAAAATTCAGCTGGCTATCCATTATATGGGAAATTCATCATATTATACATATCAGACATTAAAAATTAAGCTGGTCATTTAGATGTTTTAATTAGTGAATCATTTAAAAATTTTAAAGTGAATTATTTCAAAGTCCATCTACCTCTAACAAAGAAGCCACCAACTACCCAACTTGAGATGATGTTGTCAAGATTCAAAACACCAAAAGGCAAAAGGATTCTAATTACTCCTCCTTTTCTTCTTCTTTTTTTTTTTCTTTCTTTTTTTCATTTTACTGCTGCATTAAATTTAGTTGGATTCACAATATATTTTTAACTTCTAGATTAGTCGTCTGCACTGGGAAACTTTGATTTTATTTTCAATGGAAAACTGGATTTGGTCGTAATTGAGTGACACCCTACATCTGTCTTAAAAGGATGAACTATTATCATGATGACTCACAAACAGAAGCACTAATGTTTGACTGTGTTTTATTTTTATTTTGGAGAAAATACTCGAGATGGGAAAAAATTATTTAATAACGACAAGCAAATCAAAGAATGAGTAGGAAATATATTTGACGATAAAATCTCGCTAAATAAATTGAATTCGAAGATGAGAAATACTATGAAAACTAACAATTTACACAAACAAATATACATCAAAATATGTGACAAATTATCGATAATTAAAATTTTAATTGTGAGTTCATCAAAGTTCATCAATTCTCTCTACAAAGTTTAACCACATCAGTCGAGAATACTTTTTAGTATATTAAACTTATTAAAAATAAATAACCAAATAACAAAAATATTCATAAATATACAAACTTGAATTGTTGATCAATGAGATCAGTCTGTTATATTCATAAATATACAAACTTGAATAGTTGATCAATGAGGTCAATCTTTCCTGACCTATTATATACTCCATCCCTTACTATAAATGTGTAAAAAATTATCATGTTAGATTCTTAACTTTTAGGCCCTTTGTACGTGGTATATAAATTTCTATTGACAATTTCTCAGAAAACGATACAGAAATAAAATATTATTTAATGTAGTAAAACTATTACAAAGTGTTCATAATACTCTCGCACTGAAATTTAACAAGATATATATTCAACATAGTTTTTTTTTTATTTAAAAAAAAAGAAGCAAAAGTCTGACAGCAACGCTCACCATCATCTACTAAAATCAAACTCAGATCAAATTTTTTATTTTTAAGTAACTCCATCAAATAAATTTTTTATTTTTAAGTAACTCCATCAAATAAATTTTTTTAAACGAAATAGACTTTGAAAGAACCTAATTAACGGCCGGAGAGATTCTCTCCAAGACTCCAAGTCAGAAATAAGGAGACTTATTTATTTATTTCTTGTTTTTTGTTGTGGTGGATGTAAAATATTAAAAAGAGGAGTAGGCTGTTTTCTAGGGACAACGGTGTAGAATCTCTCTTCTTTTCTCTTATTTTTAGTGTTCACTGTTTAACCTATTAATAATGTATAATCTGATATTTTTCTGTCGCTTACAATGATGTTATGTACAACAATTTGTGTTACATTTTAGTTTCTCTCGTTTCATAAACAACGGTATTATAACAATTTAAGGTAAACATATTTCCCTATGACGACGAATTAAGATATTTGAATTTCAAATATACAATTAATCACCTAGTTCTCATTTTCTCATTATATATATATATATATATATATATGATATTATAACAAAGGCCCGTTTGTTTGCGACTATTGGAGTCCATTAACGAGAAGAGATGGTTGAGACAGTGGGTCTCTCCCAGTCTCCACCCACCATCTCGAATTTGTCCGGCCCAGTTTTCAGTTTCCCTCTCTCTATCCTCTCTCCCTTCCTGTTGCGCACGCATCCCGAAGCACTTGTATCCATTGATTTGATTCTCTTGCATATGACTCCCCGGCGATCAAGTTTATCTGCTTTCGAATTTAGTTAGCTTAAGGTGACCCCTACAAGTATTATTACTCCATTGACCGCTACAATTCTCTTGTATCCATTTTCCTATGAAAGACAAGGATTTCATACTGTTCCCATATTATAGTTGGGCAAGTCAATGAAGGTTTGAAGAAGGTGAAGCAGAAGAAAATATTAGGTGATCAAAGGAGAAGAATATGTGTATAGGGGTGTTTATATGGCAAGCTCATCCCCACTATCCATTCCTTCTTCTACTCAACCGGGATGAATACCACGATCGGTGAGTTAATCAACGACCAATTCTCTTAATTTTGCAATCTAATACAGAATTGTAGATGATGCTTTTGTTTTATTCTGCCAAAAGGCTGACGATTCCTCTGGGATGGTGGGAAGGTGGGGAGATTCTGGGCGGTAGAGATGGGGTCGCTGGTGGCACCTGGTTGGCTTCTACCAAACATGGTAAGGTGGCTTTCCTTACCAACGTCAGGGAACTCCAATCACTTTCCAACCCAAAGAGCAGAGGCCACCTACCTGTTCGCTTCTTGGAGGTATCAATTTTAACTACCAGGGAGTAGGGACTGGTTGTTGTCATTTCATATGGTGAATTCATTGTGTTGTGTACATAATCTCACTCTCCACCTGTTTGCTTTATTGCCTTTTCTGCAATTGACTCGTATTAATCATTGCCCTCATGGAAACCATAGAAGAGATTATCCTTATTTAACTGGTTAGTTATAGAGGGAATTACTAGATATAGACAATTGATACTTGGTTACATACTTATTTAACTGCCATCTTCTCACCATGATCCTTTCCTTCAGTGATAGAAATACGGAAGTACTTATACTTTAGTAGCCTACCATTGTGGGGCATTACCTGAAAAGGTTCTTCCCCTGGGAACTGGGTTGTCAGCAGGAATAAGGGTTGTGCCTTAGAAGCTTGAAAAATCATTGTGAGAAGATTTTACTGGTGCTTGAGGGATGATCTTGAAATAAGAAATGGACCCTAGAAATGGTAATATGAGCTATTGGAATATAATGAAGTTCGTTCCTAGTATAAGTTGATATTACGATATATGCTTATACTCAATTTGATGGAGTTGTTTGATTGTAAATGATATATCTCTATAATTTTACACGTCCAATAGTATTTATTGGTTTTGTCTAGCTAGTATCTAGGTTATTACCAATAGAAAGTACTTGTAAGAAAATCTATTAAAACCATGAGATAAACATTTTTCCTGGAAAATCTGGTAGTGGAGAGGAGGACCTACCAGAGCGAAGGAGGTATCAACAAGCTGCATTTGCACAGCGAGAACACCATCTCAGGGAAGATTGCAGAGCGTCTTAAAGTTTTGCTGAAAGTTTTGATAGGTCTGGTTGGCATAATGGGATTAGCATATCAGGTCTTTGATTACAACATGAAGGAAGAGGTTGGACTTGGGAATACTATGAGCAAAAAACAAACCGCGAGAAAATATAGGAGCAAAAACAAACTGCAATAAAAAGTGTTAGCAAAAGCAAACTTAAAGGAAGAAGAGTGAAGGCTCCATTTTAGTCCAGTTAACTTGATCAGGATAGACGGGTTTTCTCATAACATGAGAGACATATTTTTTAATCTCATTGTGCCTTTACTTTTGTTCATTGCAGTCTTTGTGAGCTTGTTATGTTGATTCCCTATTTTGCTATGGTACTGCTTATATTGATCAAAAAGTAAAGTAACAAGGTGTCATGGGGATTGGGGATGGACGCTTACCTGGTAATGTGTCTTGAAGTTGGAAACTGTTGTGTGACTTGGTAGATTCTCTAATTGCAGGGCGATAAATATCCAATGGCTTTTGCGGAGGAAGTTATGGATGAGGCTTTCCTTTATAATGGTTTCAACTTAATTGTGGCCGATCTTCGTTCGAAGACCATGGTTTATGTTACTAATAGACCCAAAGAGGACAACACTTATATAACACAGGTTTCACCTGGTATTCATGTGTTGTCTAATGCAAACCTAGACACTCCCTGGCCTAAGGTAAGAGATCAATACATGTTTCATTTGTCTGAGTTATTTTTTATTCTGTTGTTTAGATTTCTATGCTGGATGAAAAGCAACTGTTTTCAGTGACTAGTCTTCAACTCTGGACTTGTCTTTTTTTTTTCCTTGTCAGTCACACTCCTTTCTTTTTCACGATTTTTTTTCTCTTAAATTTGTGACTGACTGATTGGTATCATTGACATGATCTGATAATATTAATGGTATCAGAACACGATCATTTCCCATCTTTTGGTCTATTACTAAATTTGAGATAAATATTAATGCACATGTGTTGCCCCGTTTGGATCTCTCTCATTTTTACAGGCTCAACGACTAAAGCATCACTTCAGCGATCTTCTGAACATATATTGTAATGGTGAATGTCCTGTAAGGGAGTTCGCTGAAAAACTAATGAGGAATACTGTCAAAGATGAAGAAAGAATGTTACCACGCATCTATCCTCCTCAGTGGGAGTATCAGTTAAGTTCCATATATGTTGAAGCAGAAACTCCTAAGGTAAACATACTTCTTTTGGTTCTCTGCATGAGCTATCTGCAAGTGCATCTCCCATTACCATCTCCTTTGTGTTCATACATATACATTTGTGTGTGTGTGTGTGTGCGGTGTCTCTGTCTGTGTCTGTGTACATATATGAACTCCTTGATGATGCTCAGGGGCGTTATGGAACACGAAGCACTTCTGTGATATCCGTGACGACAAGTGAGGAGGTAAGCTTTTTCGAAAGTCATCTGGAGAACAACATATGGGAGGAGCAAACTGTGACCTATCAGATCGAAAACATGAAGTAAATGGTTGGTTCTTGATTCAGTTATTTTCCTAAAAAATTGAACAATAGACATCTTTCTTCTTTAGCCTAGTTCAGAAGTTATGGTACCTCTGTAAGTAACAAATGTATCTGTGTCTAACAATTTTGCCTAAATTTGCATTTGCCGGTAGCCCAAAAATAATAATAATAAGTTGGCTGTGTTTCCAAGGCATGATGTAAACGGCTGGAGGGAGCATTGACTCTGAATAGAATACATGGTGAAGAGCATATCTATATCTATTCACAAGAGAAATCACATATCAATGAAACTTTGATATATTGACAACTTAATTAGTCTCTTTTCCTTTAACTAATGGATCCATCAATTTTCATCGTCTTTTATGTACTTTTGTGAATTTTTGTTGTAAAATAATTTGTATACATACAGATAATCTCATTCGTATGAGCTACAAAGCGGAAATAAAAAGAGTACGAGTAGCAAACCGGGAACAATGCATGTGGAAGTGGGTATCAGTTTTAGTTGGGGGGTTTTTCTGTCTGTGAGTGATTACTACAACACGACTGGTGTAGGTGTAGCACGTACCCCACCGGCCCACCACCAAAACTCGAAAGTCACAATCAACCCCATCTAGTCCTCCCGTGTATAAAGAATAATTATATTATTGCCCACCGCCCAAACAAGAAAGCAAACAACAATCATATTCATTTTTGTTTTTGAATTGTTTCCGTAGGGTCTACTATGCATGAGGGACGGAGGAAGTTTATTTAGTGGATCGAGAATGAGAATGGAAGGAAGTTAAAAAGAAAAAAAATCAATCCGGAAAAAATAGGATAATAAAAATAGAGACACTCCTTATGAAAATCATAGTGAAGCGGTGGAATGAGTAAATACCATCTAAAAGAAAAAAATTAGTTATTTTAACATTCGTCATATTTTTTATTTCAAATTTTCTCTATTTTTTTTCTTTTGGTCATCCTTCTTTTCTACTATTTTATTTATTTATTTAATTTTATTATATTCTCATTCTTCTGCTCTTACACTTGCAACAACACATCAAACATTTAGTCCATCCCCTATAAATCTGTAATCAAATGAGATGGTGGTTCAAACTTGTCAAATTCAAATGGAAGTGATTTCTTCAACGGGTAAACTTATAGGAGTATAAAACTAAAAAGGTCATCTTCAGCTTATTAATAACATTATCATTAGAATGCTGCAAAGTTGACTTAAGTTAGATTTGCTACTATACTTGGAATTTATTGTTGAATAACCAAAAAAATATACATTGAAAAGAGGCACACAAAATAAACTAGTTAATTATCACTTTTGAACATTCAGCAGATCGTCCCATTTTTCGGTAGTATAATATTTGGGATCTTATTTATACTTTTCATTGGAATAGTGAGGTACTCGCTCCATAATAGTAGTAACACAGAGCCTAATAAATCCAGCAAATCAAATCGTAGTAAAGGTGAAATTCTACCACCACAAACTGTCACACTCCATAGACTACAATGTGATCTGAATGACTTGAAATTATCGTTTACTCCTCATCAATTCGTTAAGGTCACGGAAAAATCTAACGACTTTTCTGTCAGCTGCAGCAGCAGCAGCAGGCAACATCATCTGTCATCAAACTACCATCGCATACTCCATGAACATCATCAATTCAAGATTTCAAGACAGAAACCAGAACTTAATCCTTCTTATTATCAGTAGCATATTTATATGTACATGTAACAAAATCCAACATAAAAATTGGAAAAATAAATAGAATCATGTACTGTTGTAGTAAGGAAAAACAAAAACCACAGAGGTAGGGATCCAGAAAGATAGGTATTTGTACCCCTTTTTTTTTTCCTGCTATTAGAACAAGTATTACTAAGTAAACACTAGCATTATTTCTGATTTAGATTGGAAATGTGGTGGAGATTAAGTTAATCCAATGCATTGGGACCAGCACAGGCCTTCAAAACGGGACTCCAAACCCACTGCACCAAAAACTTGCGGCCCCTCCGACCATTCAAATTGTAAGTCCGACCTTGCCTATCTTTCATCACTTGCCCGATATACCCTCCTCCTCCACCGGTACCGTACAGCCCCTCGCATAAATCTCCGATCTCCGTTGGCGCCGTCGGATCCTCCCCCGCGTACCACGCGTTCACCAGTGGATTCGACGACAGCTCCGCCAGCTCGTGCGCTATCACGCTTATCATCCCGTCTACCCCGACGTCGCCGTTCGGTGGCTTCAGCGACCCTGGCCCACCTCCAGCCATGTAGGCTGGCACGGCAAACGGGTAGGCGCACACCTCTGGACATTGTTTGCCGGAGTTTCCGACCCAGGCGTAGGGCAGGGTGTAGCCGACCTTGGAAGGGAAGGTGAAGTAGTGGAAGCCACAGACGGCGCGGCAGTAGTCTTGCATAGTGACGTCGTCGGAGGTGAGGATGAGGTAGATGCCGGTCTTGTGATCGACGGGGAATGGCTTGGATCGGACAGCTGTGGCAATGACGTCCTGGATGGTGAGACGGGTGAGGCTGGTGCCGTGGGAGTAGAGGTGGTCGGAGTACTCGCCGGCGATGAGGACGGACCTAGAGATGTTGGCGCCGGTCTGATCGGTGTAGAGGGAGACAGTGCGCCACCAGTCGGAGACGGAGGGGGAAGGAGAGGCGCGGTGGTTGAAGGTGGAGATGGAGAGGAGGAAGTCCTTAATGAGGAGCTTTTGGGGTGGGGACCACTTACCGTACCAGATGAGGTAAATGTTGATGGGGGAGGAGAGGACTGGGCCCATGTGGTAGCGAAGCTTGACTAGGTCGGAGGAGCCCTCGTATTTCTTGGAGGAAGAAAGGGTTCTAACCAGCGGCAGCTCCGCCTGTGGGTTGTAGTACTGAACATCAAGGGTTTCGGTGGTGGTGGGAGAAGCAGAGGAAGTAGAATGATGAAGAAGCTGGAACAAGAAGAAGAATAATATTATATGTTGTAATGAAAAAGATGAAAGAAGGGCCATCTTGGATCTTTCTTCAATAAAAAATGAATGAATGAACGAATGAAAGAACTGGTGGGCGTTTGAAGAGGGATTGTATTTTCAATGGGTCTCTTTATAAAGAGTAAAGAGAGAAACAAAAGAAGAATAATAATGGTAATGGCAGTAGTAACAGGATGTTGTTCTCGTAACGGAGGGAAATGGGCTGGTGACAGCTGCCTGCCAGAAATATTATTGTTGTTAAAATGTGTGGGCACTGGACTGGGCACACATACATTCAAAAAAGTTTTTCACCGATTCCCCATCCCCCATCCCCCACCCCCAAACCCACTCTCCATCACCTGTTACTTTCTTGATAACTGGTGTATCGATTTTTTGAATGAGTTTTAAAATTATATTTGGCGCTTTTTGAAATTATAGTACAGTGTATATATCTCCATCTTTCTTTGACAAATTTATGTGTTCCATAAGTTAAACAGTCTTACAGAGCCACAGCACGAGTACTATTCTATATTTCTATTCGAAAAGTATCTGAATATTAAAATGATCAAATGTATCGGACATACTTCCAAAAAATCTAAGCCTATTTTTTCTTTGTTTTGACTTTTAAGAGAAAAAAGAAAAAACACTCTACCGTCGCTACTTTTTACCCTGCATATTTTCAAATTTTGGAATAGTTCCAAAACGAAGTGGGTGTACATGACCAAAGGCCTGAATAAATTAAATACGCAAACATTTATTGAATAGTACATCTTGCATTAGAATGAACTTCATCGATGTTGAATCATTTTTCAATTTTATATATTTAACATAAGAGTAAATTCTTATGATCCTATCGCTGGATTTATCGAACATCAACTAGCTCACAGTTAAATTTTAAACTTTACCAAATTTAAAGTAGGAAATTCTATATCATATGACTTGATTGTTGGATTCATCCACCATCTATTAACTCATTTAAAAGAGAAAAAGTTGGGTTTCGAAGTTCACGAATTTAAAGTTGGACACTGAAAAATATTAGTCGTCAAGAGATGAAATATCTTGATGGACTTTTGGGAAGAAAGTGAGTACCGGACTTTATGGAAGTTGCCGTTCATAAATATCGATTGAAAATATCTAATGGAGGTAGTACAATATCATGGTCATCATTCATAAGACCAGGCCCATGGGGGAGTAATTATATGCAAGCAAAATTATTGCTTTACAACACAAAGAAGAGGAGACAGTAGGTGACTAGGTGGGAACACAAGAGTACTTGGTCCTCAGCAACGCGCAACCCAGCTGCTATGCTACCACCCATTTTATGTTCATTACAATGCAATGTCCATCATCCCATGTATTGATCTGAGCTAAGTAACTGGCGTGTACCCACACGCACATACACGTATATTAATTATAAATAATTTTGAACGATTCTTAATTCTTTATAGTAAATTATCAACGTTTTTTTTTTATAGCTAATGAATTTCACGGTCTTTTTAATTTTTACTATTTGTGATCGTTCAACCATTTTCAAATGTGTATACATACATTATACTGTAGCTTATAAATAAAATTGTTCTTGGAATTAATTTCTGTTGTATATTAATTAGTACTAGTCTAGTAGTAGATGGCGGATGGATGAAACTCAACATCACTGTTCCTTAATTCAATTAATAGTGGAATGAAGAGTATGTAATGTTTGTTAGGCTGCATTTGAATTGAGAAAATGAAACAAAAAGCAGAATAAATTTGATTCATATATAATTATTATAGGTGATCACAAAATTTTATGACGATAATGGTCGAGTAAATAATTCCTCCTACATGATTCATTTTTTTTTATTGTGATTTTCCCTCTTATTTTTTCTCATATTCTTTTCTACCACCATTTTTTACTAAATTTATTCTAAATTTTAATTTATCCTCTCTCGTTCTATCGGCTCAATTCAAGCGCACCATTAGTACCCAGACAGGATAAAGCATCTCCTTAAATTCACTTCCCACTTGGGTATTATTATTATTATAATACTACTTCCTTTCAAGTTCCACCACTACAATAATATCATTAGGTCCCACTCTTCGCTTCATCTAAATTACAGCCTTTTAATCTCATTACTATTTCTTTGACCAGCGTACAAGTAGTTGCAAAATCTGTACAAAATATAATACTCCGAGTATCATTCATTTTGTTCTGTGAACTACTAGAGAGTAGTGTATAATCAAATAAAATATAGTAACTCTATTTAATAGTATAATATAAAGGTATTAGAAAAGGTTATAAATTGTGGAGAAAGGCAATTACATCTTAGGAATATGCACAATTCATATTCGAAACATAAAGCATTATCGATATACAAATGGCTATAAAGTCTCAAATGAAGAAAGACGACAAGAAATGAACAGAAAATTTGAAATAATTGGGAATATATGGAGGTTGAGAGAAAGAGAAAGACAAAAAGTATTTTGCTCACCATTTAGCCAAAAGAACGTACGAGAGGTGGGGACAAGAGTGAGCTGAGCTAGCTGTAATATTCCAATACTCCATTGATTTTTCTCTCCCCCTTCCCCCACATAGTTGATCTCTTCTAGACTTTGGTTGGTGAAAGGGAATTATGCCATCGACATGGTTGTACATTACTATATCAGTATTAGTATTATTATATACGCGCCCACATGACTCGCAAGACTTGATTAATTGAAGTTAGCAATGGCTAACTAGTCTCTTTTCGAGGAGATTTAGTACAAAATGGATGACAATTTCATATTTCAATCATTGGATTGCATTGGAGGATTAGATTATATAAGCACAAATCATGAATTAGTTTGAGGATTTGAAGTTTGAGGATTTGAAGTTTTTCAGTTCTCCAATTAAGTTTAGCAGCTCTAAAGTAAATAACGACCGCCCCCACCCCCGCCCGGCGCCCCTCGCACCCCCCAGTCCCACCTGCAAGTCCTCAACTAAATTCGCACACCCCACATATATACCCTACACTTCAAAGGGATGAGGACAAAATAATAGACAATTCGCAACATTTGCATGCACAGCTGACATGCCATATACATTCGACATAACAGTGCTCTGTTTGGCACTGTTCATGTTCATTGTCCAAAAAGTGACACCATTTTTTTCCATTTCATGAGGGTGGCACGGTGTTTTTTTTTGCTCGGGAAACGCCCTCTCAAAAGGCATAATACATATACGACAAAATAAAAGATTGCAGACACTATCACATCATGACATATTGTGCTGATGTCATTTGAAAGGATACAATGCAATATGAAAAAATAAACATTGCTCTAACACGACGTCGTATGAATTTCTTTTTATCATGTATTTGATAAAGGAAATAGGATTTTAATATATGTATATTGCTTCTGTAATGCTTAACTTTTCATCATTATTAGATACATGATATCAAAGTCCTATTTATAGGCATGTTAGGTTGGTTACTGTAAAATCAAATCGACATACTATTCAAAAGTACAACTCAAGTCCAACTTGTTCTCACATCTATTAAACAAAAGTATTTAATTTCTATTTTGCTAGTATAGTTTGGCAGCGGTCAGAGGAAAAAGGAAAAGTAGGCAGCCGACTTTTTTGACTTTTTGATTTTTTCTTTTCACGTTTGAGTTTAGTCTTCAATTTGTGTTGCGTTTCGTGTTTTGACATATTTATTACGCCATTTAAACGGGCATTTCCCTAGTAAGAACAAAAATGATGTGTCATCCTCAAAAAGTGAAAGAAAATGGTGTCACTTTTTGAACAATAAACACGAACAATGCCAAGCAGCCCACTATGCCTACATTCGACTTGCTTGCCAGCTGACCCGCCCATATATGGACCCCTTTTGTTTCATTTTAGAATTATGAGATTGTAGATTTTGACAGTATAAATTAAATCGTGAGAATCTACAGTCTCATAATTTTAAACTGAAACAAATGAAATATATATTGAACTTGTTTCCCCACATTTATTGATATGTGTGTGACACTGTGACAGCCAAAAGGCCCAAAACCAGTTTCTGAACACTTGCAAGCTGCAGAAACTTACATTTATTACAACATTTGATTTAAAATTTTGGAAAGGAGAAAGGCCAAGCTATGGACATATGCAGGTTATGAAGTTCATGAAGTTATTATAGCTGCTAAATTTAGAAACTTGATTAGTAGCTACGTGCAAAGCCAGGTTGCTATTAATATAATCTCACTCTTAACCAGATCCCAGAGAGACCTGATCAAGATGAATGAGCTCTACCCTTTCCCAGAATGATTCCATTACACTTTAATACCATCTTATCGTGTGATCAGAATCAGCCATTAGTAAAGCTTAATTTCAGTTACAACTAAGTTTCACGGCAGCGATTATGTACATAAAACTACCAACAATGATGCTTACATTAGCCTATTTGGATATATATATATATAAGACGCGTGCAGGCCATCTCTATCACAATTTATGACTGCTCAGTTACACATGGTTAAAGTGCAACGGACATGGGCAGACCTAGGCCATCTCTCCTGAGTCTTGTTCAGCAAGTGATTCTGTCTAGGTAATCATGTCACTCGAGCTTCTTCTGTTTTATCACGTCTGCCTGAATAACTTACCAATGGCCACCCTCGCTTTATTGTTTCAGTGTTGGACTTAAGGTACTCGACATTTAACTCCAGAGACCCTACATTTACACTAGTCTTGTTGTTCTTCCTTCCATTGTCCCAAGATCTTCTGTTTTGTCTGCGTGCGCATGAATACTCATCCTCTTTGCCCAGTCACGTGCGAGTCCCTACATTTACACTCATCTTGTTGTTCTTCCTTCCATTGTCCCAAGTTCTTCTGTTTTTGTCTGTGCGCACATGAATACTCGTCCTCTTTGGGCAGTCACATGCTCTAAAACTAGGGATGTGGTCTATATCACATCTCCATTAATTCCCTCATTTATGTGTAACATTTTAGTCTAAATAGCAAATTGAACTAGAAAAGATTAATTATATCCACAGGATGGTCAGACTTCCTGCTCCGAAAAGTCTTTTAATTATCCATGTAACAGGACTCGGATTACGGTGATCTGAGAATGAACAAGTTAGCGAAGTGTAAATGCAGACACCCAACATTTGTGAATACTGGTCTACTCCAGTGTGTACAAATATGAGCTTAGTTAAACATTCCTCAGCAGTTGAATGCAGGGTTGTCTGCCTACCAAACACCATGACCTTTATGTTCCAACTTATTTCACCCATTCAAATACCATGCATCCCGCTAAGTTTTCCTATAGTTATCAAATATATCCATAATTCTACACTCAAAGCTTAACCACCAGCCAAAAGTTCGTGGTAATAGATCTTTCCAATTTTCTGGATCATGAAATACAGAATGAACTGGCACCAGATTTACTGTTTGGCCGATTCTCATAGAATAGTGAAAGATAGGAAGTCAAACATGTCTTTAACTGAGCTTAGTACAAATGATGACTTTAAAAAGAACACTTAACAACTTTTAACATAGATAATATATTAATATGGATACCGCAAAACAAGAGCCTAAGAAAGACCGTCCATTCTTAGAAAAATTAATTATATCAGAGCCCAATATTTGAAATAAAATAATTAGCATACGTACGCTATTAGAAATTTAGAATTATATTAAATTTTAATACAATATCCAGACAAATACTTTAGCTGATCTGTTCAATTTATGCAAAGCACTGATTCCCATATTGATTATATTTAATTTCTTGATTGCATAGTCCTTGTGTTGCATTAAAATATGTTGCAAATCAAACTTTTTGTTTGTATTTTGTTAGGCACGTGACAGCATATCATCTCTATATTAGTACGTAGTATTTCTTACTCATTCACGCTGCATGTCAACGTGAATAAACATAACAAAATGGTACGAGTAACCAAAGCAACAATTAAACAATGTAGCATCTTCATACAATGAGGTCTGCATTGAGAGAAATGCATAACAATGGAGAATCATTCTTTAATACTTCGAATTTCAGAGGACTTAACAAAGGAAAGAGAAAAAAACAAACGAAATAAAAGAATGATTTCCCATCATTCACTTGGTAAAACAATAGGAATGATGTTTATTATTGGGGGACAAAACAAAATCCACCAAGAATTACAGAATTTGTATTGTATGGAAAAATCAAACCTTTGATAATATCCGAGTCAGAGAAGACCAAGTTCCTATAATCCCAAGAACAATACCCAATAAAACAATGCCTAAATCAGCATATGCCACTTTCCACCCCACCTCATCTTTGAATGTTTGATAGTGAAACAAAGCAGGGAAAACAAATCCCAATATGCAGCAAGTGCTACTCCCCACCAATGACAGGAAATCAGCAAAATTAGGGATCAGCAATGCCACCAAGATGACCACCAAAACAAGCACCCATCTCATCCACAAGCAGTAAAGTCCATTCCAAAACCTCCTCTCAAACACCTCATAAACAGGATGCATCATCAAAGGAAGAGTAAAGAAAAGATTGATACATAGACACAACTGAACTGAGGTGCTCAACAAGCCTCTTCCAAAATTAGAGGTGACGATATCCTTTGTGTTCTCACCGAATGCGAAATAGCCGAAAAGACCAAATGTTGCAAACAGAATAGCAATGAAACACATGGTCCAGCCCAAGACTGTCCCAAACTTGCGCTTTTCTTTAGTCTCTGATTCCAAAGGCAATGCCATTCCAACACCTTCAAATGAGTAAATAGCTACACCCAATCCATAAAAGAACATAGGCACACTTCCAAAAGGCTTGACAGGAGGCATATGGTGCATGAATTTCACCACATCCTGGACCAAAACCACAAACATTGCACCAACTTGGATAATATCAGCAAAAATACTCAATGGGGCTAAAAGGGTCAATGTGGGGATTGCATTGAGTCCCAACTGGAAAGGAAAACAACCCCAAATATAGAGGCTCTTGGCAGACAATAGCGTGGACGGAGAATTGTAAAGATTGGCCAATGTGTTACCAATGAAGATGATGTATCCGACGCAGAAACCGGCCTGAGTTAGGACGATCATGGAATCAACCGCGAATCTGCCGATAGGCCCATACACGGCGAAGCCGAGATCGCCAAAGGAACAAATGTTGGAATAGGATAAAGGGGCCTCGATCTTTCGACGGGTGTGAACGAGGAGCATCATACAATGGTTGGTGAGGGCGGCGACGGCGAGGATCATGACGGTGCTGGTGACCCAACCGGTCTTCATGAATGTGTATGGGAGACCGAGAACTCCGGCGCCAACGATGGCGATGAAAACATTGGCGAAGGTCTTGGGTTGGGATGAAAGGGAATCGTTCTGTTGGAGAAGAGGGGTGTCTTCTGTGGGTCGATCTCGTCGTTGTTGAGGATTATTGGAAGACGACGACGACGACGACGACGGTGGTGATGACGATGAGGTACTACTGATACTTGCTTTTTGCCGCCCCATTGTTAGTACGGAGTATTATCTAATAATCAATGTATATTTATGAGGCTAATTAAATGATTTTAGTTTTAATCCAGCAGCAGCAATGCAAGATTACTACAAGTGATATAATGCTGAAGAATTGTAAATGGTTATGTTTATATAGATTTGATGATGATGGATACGAGTACAGATCAAGAGTTCTTTGTTGATGTAATACAAGCACAAAAAAATGTAGTAGTATATTTGAGAAATAATTAAGATAATTTAAAACATTAGTGGGTTTTTAATTACAGTACAAATAACGATTTCATGGATAAAGACCAACTCCAATATAACAGGAAACGCCACCGGAGGAGACTACTGACAGTGGTTGTACTCCCTGATATTTCTTTTTCTTTTTTAAATTAAGAAAATATATTTCTTATCCTCCAAAATTATATATATTTTGACTTTTTAAAGCACACCATTGTATATAAAATTTTAAAAGTGATATAATCTAATTCTAAATTATGTCGTAATGAAATATTTCTATTATAAATTTATAATAATTGTATTAATTAAAATTTAATATGTTATTGTCTCACTTAAAAAATCAAAATGTATATCTCGTTTTAAAACTTAGAATAATATTTATTTTGAAGAAAAAATAAATAAATAAATTGGTGAAAATAAGTTAGTAGGGGTATTATCGCGATTTATCATCCTACATGCGCGTAGCTGCCTGTGATTAAACGTGTACGTAAACCAAGTAGCTTCCCTGCTATTTGGATCATCTTTCCTTTTTTACTAGTACAAAAACGATGTCGTTAACATGATTCACATGTATTACACCTACAATTTATATTTTGAACCAAAGACCCAAATAATCAAATAGTTTAATTCATTTCAAAGTTTAACTTCACATACCATAAACATCTATGGTTGAAATATACCAAAGAATGGAAAATTACCGAGCATCTTTGTTAAGGATGTAAATGCTTTAGAACATAATTATAATTTGAAATGTATAAGGTGAAGTTTGCATTTAAGTATCATACAATTGATATTGATTATGCTACGGCTTTTTTATTATATATATCGGTGAAAACATAAAAACAATTTTACAAGGAACTACTCACTTCGTCCAAATTATCATGATTTGATTTTTTCTAGTTAAAATATTTTATATTTATTAAATACATACACATAAATATTGTAAGAATATGTATTGAATATTCTATCATAATCAATTTCTATAATTTTTAAATATAAAATAAATTTATCAAATTATGATTTATAAGTTTTAAAACTAAGTCAACTACATTTTGAAAAGTCAAGTTGTGATAATAAATTTGGACGGAGTTAATAAGAAATACTCCTCTTATCCTTTCAAATAAGTCTTTTGGTCACTTTTTTTTGTCCCGCCATATGAGTCATTTATAATTTTTAGAGAGAATTAAATGACTTTTTTTAAAAATATTTTTAATTAAATATGATGAAAATTAGTTATTTAATAAAGAGAGAATAAATACTTACTCTTGTGCATTGAAAAAATACAATGTTATTTTTTTACATTTCATGCAAAGTTAATATAGTAATTACTGGTTTCTCAATATTTGTAACTTATCAAAAAAAATATTATATAAAGAGAGTAAATTTTATCGTTTTTTATTACGGATGTACTCCGTAAGAAATATTGAAAATTAAACTTGCACGCATGTATCGAATGAGTGATGGACGTGCTTATTCGAGGAACTACGATTATCACTATTTACATAAAATTGATGCCAACATCCAAATATGAATGTCACTGATAGTTTACTTTGTGAAACAGAGGTGGGAAGAGAATGATAATAAGATGTTAATGAATGAGGGAATAAACTTATTCAAAATTATATTTTTTTATTTATTTAAATATAAAATAATGAATAAATTAAATCTTTTTTTATAATACATAAATAAAATTACACTTTAAAACATATAATTATATTAATATATGTATTATAGCATTTAATTTTTTTTGAAACAAATAAGGGAATAGAGGTGGAATGAGATTAGATCATTTTCATTTCACCTTACAATTAAGAAAATAAAGAGCCTTTAAAGTTTGCAACTTACATGTTGAGATCATTATTTGCTAGAAATTTAATTTGACTCAAAATTGTATATATATTTTTAACTTTATGAGTTAGATAATGCGTATTAAAATTTAAAATTATTATAATGCACAAGTAAAAGTTTTCTTCGTAAATTTAAAAATTATAATAATTATATCAATTGAAATTAATATTAATTTTAATTTTAATATGTTATCGTTTGACTTAAAATTCAAAACGTATATCTAATTTAAAAATATATTATATTAATATAATACTCTTTATTTACAATTTTTTTGACTTTATTTGAATTTTGAGGTCAAGTGGATTTTAAAATTAAAATATATTCCATTCTTCTGTATACAAGCAAATAAACTATAATTGTAATAAAGGGAATGTAATTTACCATAATATTTAATTTTGAAATAAAGAATTTAAAGATACTTATAAATTTAAGTAGATTAAGTTTAAAATTGAGTTATTTGAACAAAAAAATTTAAACTAAACCCATTTATTTCAGAGTGGATGGAATATAATATAATATATTCTATGAATCAAATTTGTAAGATAATTTATTATTATGAAAATATAAAATAATTTGAGTTTACCATTTTTTTAATAGACTAAATTCAATATTTTTTTTGTTATATAAAAAGTTACAACCTAAAAATTTATTTACACTTATGTATTTATTTTATGAGGTAGTCGATGCCCTACCAACACTTGTACACTTATTTTACGAGGCAGTGGATAACTAACTAAGACAACTGACGGGTCATAAATTCACCACTTATTTAAGAAAAACATTATACAAAACTTTTCTTTTTAGAAGGAAATTACGAGAATATGCTGTGAACCGTTAGTGATGGCACAAAGAGGAGTTTTGGGAATTGTTGATTGTTGAATAGTCGTCGGACCGGCAACGCGGAAGTGAGAAAGTTGTCGGATCTCATCCGATCCAATATCCACACAACTTTGGTCGCTGGCTTGAAGAAGAAGAAGTAGCAGCAGCCAGCAGGCCATGCCAGCTCGTCCACACGACGGTGTTGGCTCTGCCCCTCTGATCCTCCCATTCCAATCACTTCTTTAACAACTCCTCCTCCTAATCTTCAGTTTGATCTTCACAATCTTCTCCTTCCTCCAAGAAAGAAAAAAGTTTCAGAGCATCAATAGGAGTAAAAATGGCGAAGTGGACACCAACATCATGCTGCGATTATCGTTACTTACTCATCATAGCTGCACTTGCGTTCTTCTATATCCAGGTAACTACCACCACCTCCAATCCTGCAATATTTCACCAATTGATTGCTTCAAACCCTAATCAAAAAATTATAAACAGCAGATTGAGTTAAAAAAAAAACGTACATACTCCTATCAATGTGTCTCTAATTAAGTAGAGAAATTCAATTTCAGTTTCTTGGAAATTAATTCCCTTCTTCAGCATTGGTAACTATACTGAACGGCCTGAATCATCCGTACGTCTCAGTTTTTCCTCTTCTATAATCCGTACTTCTTAGTTCCATTAGGATATTTGGTAAACACTAGTTTTCCAAATTATACGAGAACTCGAGTGGTCATGTAGTGTTTTTATCTCATAATATTGCTCCTAATGCTTTACCCCAACATCATGAGTGTTTTTTTAAATAAAAAATATGTGATCAACAGTGTTTTTCTCGCAAGAGCTTGTGAAGGACCTTAAATCACAGTAAAATTGGCAATGCAAACAATGGAACTACCAATTCTAATAATTCTCCTACTCATGCATCTTTTTTGTCAAATTATTTTTTGATTGTTCCTGTTGTACCCACCCACAGATGCGGCTCTTTGCCACACAATCTGAATATGCGGATCGGATTGCTGCTGCGGTATGTATAGCACCTTTTGACATTCTCATGAAGACATTTATCCATACCTTGCCTGTTTCCCAGTTCTACGTTATTCTTTATTATATGTAGATATGTATTACCATGTAAATCTACCAAGAACTACCTATTGGTTTACATAGGATTAGCCCCTATTTATTAGCGTAAATATTTTATAAAATGTGATTTGTTTTTTGTCTTCCAGTCGTGCTATATTTTTGAAAAATGTGATATGCAAGGATTTCTTTTGTTGATAAATATATTCAATGAGAAAGGGTTTATAATTTTCCCCAAATATAAACTGAATCTTTTTTGCTTAGATTTAGGAGCTTGTAAGTTCTGTTGAATTTATTTGTAGTCAAACTCTTACGGTTTTAAGATCTACCTTTCATAAAGCACCAAGCGTGAATTCACTCATTGGATTAAACAGGTGGAAGCGGAAAACCACTGTACAAGCCAAGCACGGCTGCTAATTGATCAGATAAGTGCGCAGCAGGGACAAATCATGGCCCTACAAGGTGTGGTGAATTTATAAATGAAGTCTCTTTTGATTCTGTATCTCAAAATTCTATTCAAAGAGGGTAGTTGCTAACACAACATACAGGAATTGCCAAATTTGGTGAACTTCAATGTTTAGTGAGAAAATTCTGGACGAACGGTAATTTGAGGCTCTAGCTTGTTAGGAGGACTGAATGATAGTGTCGAACTGTCGACAAGAAGACAAGCGACAGTTGCTTCTGGATTTCTTTATATTGAAATCCATTAAGAGGGGATTCCAAGAGTTTCTAAGGCATTTCGTGTGGATTATAAGCAGTGTTATGAATATATGTTTGTTGTCAAATAGTTGTTCTGGTCCACTTTTTCCAGGGGATTGCAGGCTGAACCTTTTGATTTTATAGGTTAATGTCTAGAACTGAGATAAAAGAGTGTCTGCAATGGTGCAACCAATAAAGCTGGAACTTAAAACTATTGGGTTTTAAAATAGTCAACCTACTCTTGCCCCACTTTCCTGAGGGGAAGGAGTTGATTTTAAGCAAGTAGACTTAGATCACATAAATGGCGCCTTTATCCATAGTTGAAACAATTTTTAATGAACTAAGTAGACTCAGTTCAATGAAAATTTGGCAGTGGTCATTCCTTGTCTATTTGTAGTTTGGAGGGGGGACCACTTCAAAACTTTGCAGTCACCTTCTTTCCCTGGATAGCTTACAACACTTAACAAGAATTTGAAGAAGAGGATATGCTTGCTGGTAGGTGTGTTATGGGTAGAGGAGATGATTGATTATATTCTTCTTCATTGGGAGGTGACATGAAGTCTTTGGACACTTGTGTTCTCTTTGGTTGATGCTGGTTTCAGTTACTTAGTACCATAGGCACATCATGAGGGTGAGAAAAAGGGAGACTGTACGGGATCTTGTACCTCATAATATTCGGTGAACAATTTAAACTCATGAACACAAGAGTTGGTTTTGCGAGGGAGATCAAGGAGTTATACCACAGAATTGCGGACTCATCACTTCATTGGGGCTTCTGATAGAAGTATTTTGTCATAGAAAAAGTAAAAATAAATTGAAATGATACTTTCCTATCTATTGTCAGATTCAGAGAAAATTGTAAAAACATTTTCTAGAATTTAGTGTGTAATTTCTTCTTTTCCTTGACAAGTACCGACATCAGTAGACATTATATTTGAACCTGAAAATTTCAATATTATATATTGTTTCCATTTCCTTGAGAAAGTATCAAGTAGTTATATCTGCAATACACAATAAGGGGCTTTCCATTTTCAGAGGAAAAGGAACGTCAAGATGAGAAGTGCAGACAATTGAGGGCACTTGTTCAAGATCTTGAAAGTAAGTTATCAACATTGCAGTTTTCTTGCTCTTTCACTTGGAAGCATATTTATATTCTCCTAATGCTGTTACTTTTTTTTTATTAAAGCTGCACAAAAAAGTTCTTGCTTCGAAGAACGTTTTGGTTATTTTAATTAATAAAGAAGGAAGAAGAAAGTGTGCTCTTAGGTTAAGAGTAACTTGTTCTCTAAATATTCTAAAGTCAGTAGTATTATTTTTGTTGCTTTCTGAATGAATGTGTACAAGCCACCAGAATATGGTTAAGGAGCGTGCAAAAGATTTTAATGCGTGTAGATTATTTAGTTTCTATTTTCTATTTTTCTTCTGAGTTTTAATTTCACTTATGTATCCTATATTTGGTCTATCCAAACGTTTTACAAGGATGGTGATAGTTTAATTTTCTTGTGAATGGAAAGTTGAGCAAATTTGATGGACTCACACAAAACACATGCGCGCACGCACACATCTTGTGATTATAGTTGTTCATCTTTCAAAAGATAAAAAAGTAAATGTTATTTGACACATATCTCAAGAATCTAGGTTGAAAATTCTAGCAGCTGATCTTCCTTATTTTGTTTTAGACCATACAAAATACTTTAATAAAAAAGTTACAATATCTATTAGGATTTCTGCATTTCTATTTTTTGTTGGATTTTTGGACTTCTGCCTTGACACTTCTTTTAATTGCTTTCTTTCGCTCTCTACAAATGCAAACATTTCTCCCACTTCCTACTCCACATGCATGAATGACCCATGCATGTGAGTTTGATTGCTGTTATCTATTTTGTTTCAGGGAAAGGGCTCAGAAAGATGATTGGTGAAGTGCAGGTTGAGATATTTATTGAGATTGTGTTCTTTTATATACAATAGTATCACATATTCAGCTTGTGCACTGCCAACTCAGTCAATTCATGTGTCCACTTTTTGATTTATCAGGTTCCAGTGGCAGCAGTGGTGGTTATGGCTTGTAATCGTGCTGATTACTTAGAAAGGACTATCAAATCTATCCTGAAGTATTTCCTTTTTAATTCCTATCAAGGCACTTTGAGTTAACTAAGTTGTTCAATTGACTGAACCTTTGCGGCTCAAACTTTCAACTTTTTCAGATACCAAAAGCTTGTTGCATCAAAGTATCCCCTTTTCATATCTCAGGTACTCATCTAAAGGCCCGCTCAAAAAAAAATTCAGTAGTCTTTTTAATGTAGGCTTTATTCATATGGTTAGATTGAGTATTCTAGGAACTTAATTTTGTATCTTCTTTTTCTTCGTAAAAGGATGGCTCCAATCCCGATGTTAAAAGGAAAGCTATGAGTTATGATCAGCTAAGCTACATGCAGGTATATTGTTATTCTCGATAGTTTGGTGTAGCCTGCTGAAAAGTAAGTAGAATTCTGGTTTGCCTTTCTGTGCCAGTTCAGTAACTTGTTTTTCTTTGTACTGGATTTTCTGGTGTTGCCTTGTCTTTCCTGTAATGGTTTATGCATCAAATGCTATTTGAGAGGAGATGAACTCTTTTGATTTGATTATGCCCTTCCTTTGGCATAAATTAACAAATTGTTTACTTCTTTCATTAGCTGCTGGTTTTATGGAACTTTTCAACATTGACCTGCAAAAGGTTTATCTGTGTTTGAAAGAAGTTGACATATAAAAAATCACTACAGTGAGGATAGTCTAGGTACTTGAAATTAATTATTAAGAAATGAGCTCGACTAACTCCTCTCAAGTACTACAATCTTGTGCAGAGAAGTACCATTAACTTTAGCTGAACAACTCCTCTTATCCAAAACCAACTATTCTTTCCTATTAAAATACTTGACATATAATCAAAATGCACTAACAAAATTAGTTAAAAAATTTAGCACAAGTAATACCCATTTTGAGTAAGAGTGCAAGTGAAAAGAGATTCCCTCCGTCCCATATTTATTGCAACCATTTGACATGGCACAATTATTAAGGAAGAGATTTGACTTTGTAGTAAATGTCTAATTTGTCTATGTATTATTTAAAATAGTTTAGGAGAGAAAAGTTTTGAATAAAAAAGTAATGAAGAAAAAGTAAAAGTTGTAATGATGATATGTGAGTCCTTAAGATAAAAGTAAGAGAGAGAGACTAGTTTGGTCTTTTTACACTCTAAACATTACTAAAGAGGAAATGATGCAAAAAATGTGGGACGTCCCAAAATGAAAAGTGTTGCAATAAATATGGGACGGAGGGAGTATACAATATTTAGACCCTGCATATGGGAATTGTTAAGAGGGACTCGAGTGCAAAGAATGTGGCGCTAACTTTAAAGCTTAAATATATTGGTCAGCTGATAGGTTTTATTTATTTACTTAAGTTTGATTTAAAAATTTAATATGTATTTTAAATAGTCAAATTCTTTGCAGCACTTGGATTATGAACCTGTGCATACTGAACATCCTGGAGAGTTAATTGCATATTACAAAATTGCACGTAAGGATGGCTTCCCCTGATCCTGCAATTGACAGTTTAATTTTTCCTTTGTGCTTTATTTTCATCAGTAAAAGGAAATCATAAACGTCTTTAGTAAGCCAATATTCTTTCTTTTCTAGGTCATTACAAGTGGGCATTGGATCAATTGTTTAACGAGCACAATTTTAGTCGAGTCATCATACTTGAAGGTGCAAGTTGTTTACCTTTCACTGATCTCCTTTTGTCTGTCCTATTTTTATTTGAAACCAAAATTTTGCTGAATGAAATCGGCATGGATTTCAGATGATATGGAAATTGCTCCTGATTTCTTCGACTATTTTGAAGCTGGAGCTGCACTCCTTGACAGAGACAAGTAAGCCTATTGTGTGAATTCAAATTTTCAAGCTCATCTTAGATTTTCTCTTCAAAAGTTCAACACCAACAGATCACAAACCCCAAATTTGGTTGTGCACCTTTTTATGGTAAAACTTGGCAGATCCATTTTAGCTATTTCTTCGTGGAACGATAATGGACAAAAGCAGTTTGTGCATGACCCTTGTAAGTTCCTCTGATCTTATATCTTATTGCTGTGCAAGAGCTAAATGCATAAGATGCATTGCTGTAACAATTCAATCTTGAATGTTTCCAATCAATCTGAAGCTTTATGTTGACTGTTGCATCTAGTATGCTTTTAAAGTATAACCACTTTGCCTAGGGTAAAATCAATTCTCGAACCATGACAATTTCGTGTTCAAGTTTCAAAGGAATTTCCCAGGTTTGCCCTAAAATCCAAATATCCAATACTGACCGGCTTTCTTTAAGTATTTCCCAATCTCAACCGGTGCACTTTCTTTGATTCCGTACAACTGACCAACATTGTTTCTGGGCTCTCTTCACTCGATACTCCCATCTGTTTCCTGTTTCACCCTCATAGTTTCTTCAATGGGTCAATATATTATTGGCACATGGGTTTAATTATGCTTGCTTGTGTTGTTGCCAACTTGCTGCCTCTAAGATCTCTCAAACACATTCGCCTAGTTTATTGCTTTCTTGACATTTTTGTGTGATGTAAGCACATGCAACCAAAGTGATCCATTTAGTCTTCTTATTGATCTCTGAGGCTTTTTCAGTTAATGCCGTATTGACCTGAAAAGTAACAATGAAAACTTGCATAAATATTGGTGTTGGAGACTCCTCATATTCTCACGTGTATCTTTGTTCCCTTGAGGAGATCACAACTCATACTGTTTAAGCCTTGCCACTGATATAGGTTGCCTGTCCCCATCCAGTTATGTTCTTGGGGTTGGCTAACAGTCATTTCTGGAAATATTCACCCTTACCTTTGTGTGGAATATAGTCTATTACTATGTGATCTGGTGACAAGGTTATCAGTAGTTTGATTCCTGTAAATTTATCAAGCTTTTCTTTGATATGCTAAATGACAAACTCTGCAGATACACTTTATCGCTCGGATTTTTTTCCCGGTCTTGGATGGATGCTCACTAAGTCTACATGGGATGAACTATCTCCTAAGTGGCCAAAGGCATATCCTTTGCTAATTTATTTATTTGGGAACTTACCTACTAATATTCCCTTTCATTTTCTAACCCATTCATAAAGCACATTCTTTAACAATATACACTTATTGGGATGATTGGTTGAGATTGAAAGAGAATCATAAAGGACGACAATTTGTTCGCCCAGAAGTGTGCAGAACGTACAACTTTGGTGAGCATGTACGTATAGCCGAATTAATGTTTGGGGTGTCTTGTATAACTAAACCCCCACTAAACCCCCACCCCTTGATTATTTCTGATGCTCATCTCCTTAAGAAATGTTTCATGTTCCTTGAAACAATAAAGTTCTTGGCTAATTTGAAAGACAGTGCTTTACATCACTGTAGACTTCTTCAAAATGTATTTAGTTCTTTTTTAGGTGGAAAGTTGCAATTGTTATAAACTTGTACCAAATATGCAATCCTTACGTGATGTCATATTTTGTTTCCAAATTCTACAAAGTGGATTTGCCAACCACTTCATATTGAATAAGCCCCCCTCTCTCCACACACACACATGCACACTCACTCACAGTCACAGTCACACACTGACACACACAAACATTACTCTTTCTCTATCACTCTCTCATACACATGCACTCACACACCTATCCAGATACACATATAGACGTGCTCAAACTTCCACGTGCGTAAATGTACACTCTACCTTTTAGGTTGTTATTAGCATTCAATAACAGGTATATAATTTCTTTAAATTATGCTGGGATAGAAATTGAAAAATGCTTCCGTCTTCATCATGAATAATAATCATCTTATTCCTCGCTACAGTGAATGAAGACTGCTACAGTGAATAATCATCTTATCCTTATTGTAATAGTTTCCTTCAAAGTTCTGATTGGACCCTTATTCACTTCTTGCAGGGTTCTAGTTTGGGTCTCTTTTTCAAGAAATATCTCGAGCCTATCAAGCTGAATGATGTCCAAGTACGCAAGAATTTCACTTTAATTTTTCTCGTTATGATTTTGCATGTCCTTCGCAATATAAACGAGTTCTGTTTCTGCATCTAGGTTGACTGGAAGTCAATGAACTTGAGCTACCTCATGGAGGTACATTTTACATTTCTGAGTAAAAAATTAATCTTGCAGAAAAAGAATATTTTGAATAAATAACCATCAGCATTTTCTTTATCGTGTTCGCATAATTTTTAGGACAACTATGTCAAGCACTTTGCTGACATGGTAAAAAGTGCAAGGCCCGTCAATGGAATTGATGCTGTTCTGAAAGCTTCTAACATAGATGGTGACGTGCGTATTCAGTACAGAAACCAGGAAGATTTTGAACACATAGCTGGCCAGTTTGGCATTTTTGAAGAATGGAAGGTGATATTTCCTTTCTGTTTATATTTTTCTATCGATCTATATCCTTTTTTTGGTTGTACCGTATGAACACTTATTCATGATTCTATTTTTTGTTTTGGCAATTCTTATGAATGGAAATTGTACGTCCATTTATTGTTAAATATATTTATGCATTTCTTTCCTTTAAACCTCACACTTTCTCCAGGATGGTATACCAAGGGCAGCATATAAAGGAGTTGTAGTTTTCCGATACCAAAACCCTAGACGTGTATTCCTAGTTGGTCCAAATTCTCTCCAACAGCTTGGAATCGGACAATAGTGCAGAAGAGTTGTACTTGGTTTGTCTCGGTCTTTTTAATTTTTGAAATTTCATGGAGAGAAGTGATCTCGTATTGATAAATTTCTCTTGTGCAGTGGTGTCTATAGGCAACAATAGTTTTCAATTCAATACTGGTCGAGGAGGGTATGCAGAAGCATGATATTTTCAAAGAAGGCTGACAAGGATCGTAATGAATGCATCGAAAAAATAGACCAACCATTTTTTTTGTTACCCAGGTTACTTTCTTACATAACAGAGATATCATTGCATGAATCACAAAATTTATAGGTGGTAGGTTCTCAGATTGTCTTTTTGTTACGATAAGTGGACTTGCAAGAGTTGCAACTGTAGGTGGAAAGGGTCGTCTTCTAAACTTTTCACTCTTTTTGATCTGTAACTTTGTGGCAAGTTGTAATTTAGATTAGCATTTGACATCTGGTAGATATTGTATCACATTGGAAAAATATAGCATTTTCTTGATATTAATTGAAATACACGTGATTCTCATCCCCGAACACCTCTTAAGGAGTAATACTATATACTTCCTGCTACCTTACTACCTTACTACCTTTAAACATCTGCACATCTGGTATTGTAACAATGGAACATACGGCTCATTTATTCTATTGGTGGGCGTTAGCTGTAAAAGATACACCATGCAATTATAAATGTAGCTGCTGCAGATACTGTTGGAAGAAGTAACTAAAGATGGCCTTGTTCCATCAAAGATGTAACACAGTCATCGAACATCTCTTCAATAGACTTGAACTTGAATCCTAATTTCTTCAACTTGCTAGTGTCAAACTCATAATAGGGTCGATCAAGCTTCTCAAACCGCTTTGGAATTGGTAGGGTTGGATATCGTGCTGACAGAATCGATGTTAGCTCATCATTCTCCAGAACAGTTGAGCTACAGAGGTAACGTCCATGGGCATTTTCCTGCTCATAAACAAGGATGTGGCAGCACGCTACATCATCAATATGTACGTAACCCATCCTTCCATGCCATTGGAACTTGATGGTTTCTCCTTTAAGCAAACCAAGAACATCAGCTGCAGTTGAACATAAATCAGGAGGCAGACTAGGTCCGATAACAAACGAGGGAAGGACTGTGACTAGATCGATGTTATTGTCGTTGCAGAACTCCCATGCAGCCCTCTCAGCCAACGTTTTCGATAAGACATACCAAATCTCCAGTCTCTCACAAAGGTCCACGGAGCTCCAGGTTGATTCATCCAAAGCTACATTATTATAGTTTTCTCTTGCTCTTACGGTCGAAGAAGATGAGGTGAGCACCACACGTCTTAAGGATGGATTCCTTTTGCAGGAGCGCAGCACATTCAGAGTTCCATCAATTGCTGGTTTTAAGATTTCTGCCTGTTACATAATATATGACATAAGAAACTTAATGCAACATTACAAACCCTTGCTGCTACCTTACTAATTTGCAAACTACAAGCCATATAACTTAAACTATATACATTACAAACTGACATATAAGAAATTCCAAGACAAACATAAACTTGTTTGAATCCCTTTTTACATTAGATCAAATGAATGTAATCGTGCCTTGGGATCAGAGGTAGGCCTTCCAAGGACTGGAGAAGCAGTGTGGAAGACCCCGGCACAACCGAAGATTGCATTGTCGAAGCTGCCCTCCTCTGTTAGTTCAGCCTTCACCAGTTGAAGTCTCTCCTTGGCCCCCTCCAGCTTCCACAGGTGTGCCAACTTCTTCT
The DNA here is from genome assembly GCA_014636745.2 of Centella asiatica. Taxonomy (NCBI): domain Eukaryota; kingdom Viridiplantae; phylum Streptophyta; class Magnoliopsida; order Apiales; family Apiaceae; genus Centella; species Centella asiatica. Next base: position 5,043,664 of record CM025785.1, read on the forward strand.
CATTTCCTGCATGTGCCAGCTACTTAATACACTACTACTATTCATCAATTTATGGTAGATCAATTAATTTATTAGGAATTATATTTTTCGCGGAAAATTTCGAAATTCGCTAATTAAGTTCTTAAAAGTCAACTAAAGATGATGAAAATTAAGTGAAATAAAATTAACCTGGATCTCTTACTGTCCCAACCACATGATAGCCAGAGAGGAGTAATCTCTTGATTAGCCATGAAGCCAAAAATCCTGATGCACCCGTCACACATACTTTGCGATCCATTCCAATGATCTGCATCATACCTTGGTCATCGTTCATCTATATATATGTAACCATATGGGAAGAATATTAAGAAAATGTGATTCATCTTATACTTGTGTGCTATCTATAATTCCTCTAATTATATACTGATGGTAAATGAACTTTGTGATGGGTGTATTTCCCTATTTATCTACATATATTTTGTGGGGTGTGTGGGTTGGAATGGAATTGGTGGCAAGTAGGTAATACGTCCAGAGATTCATTTTGTGTTAAAGACAAGTAATTGGTAAACTGTTACAAAGTACAAACAAAAATAAACGCACCAGGCACCAACTTTATTTTAGTAGTACAACATTTTCAGAGATTAGTTAATTCCGAAGCCGAATCCTGTTGGTCATCCAACATAGGATGGGATCAGGTCAACGATGTCCAACATCATAACCTTAATTTAAGCTCCTAGCATAATAAAAAGTCCAGTGTTATAAAGTATCTAAACCAATTTTCTTTCCATATATTTATTGTCAGTTAATATAATAATAATAGTTGCAGTAATGATAATAATAATCAATGGTAAGCACATCTTCATTTGTGTAAAACTCTTAGTAGGTGGACTTCTGAAAATTGATTCTAATCTGTACTTTTACAATTCAAATTTGAATATTTAGAAAGTAATATTTTTTAATAACTTGAATTTATTGAATAAAAATGTAGGGTGATCATTACTTTAATATATAAAATAGGTAGATTATTTGAATATTGTCCGATCAATTGATATATAAATAGATAGATTATAAATGAATAAATTATGATCTTTTTACAATGTGACTCATTTATGACTAATGGTTAAAGTTTGAATAATAATTGCTGACGTAATAATAACGGTAGAATAAGCATTAAGTGGTTGGCTGACTGATTTTTTGTATTTCACGTGAAGAGTATTATTTATAATGTCGTGGTTAGTAAAAATATATTTTTTTTAGAAGAACCATATCAAACTGAAATTCAAATTAATTGAGATAAGTTGAAGATGATTAATAATTAAAAAGAATATAATTTCTTTACTCGAAATATTTATTGCGGGTTATGACGTGTAAAGAAAAGAAAAAGTTTGCTTGTACCAGGTGTCTTTCTTACCGCAAGATTTATTTTTGTGTTTCTTAATTAATATTAACCAAAATTTCCCTAACCTTTTATTTTGTAACCCTAATAAACTCCAAATCAACGAAAGCAGTCATGAGTGGCTACTGCTAGTGACTTGCACACCTTCTACCACTCATCTTCTTCCCATCAAGTACATATTTACTGGTAAATCTGCTATTCGTTGTCTGTTGTTTGTCTGTATTTTCTTCTCGTGAAAATTCAAGACAGTTAATAATGCAATGTGGCTGCTGCTAGTAGACTTGTCTTTCTTCTCTTCGCTATCACTGTCATTGACGCACGGGATCTTCTTCTGCCTATTCAGTAGGTTGGGATTGAGTTTGAGTTTAGCTATCAATACAGTTCGTATGCCATTTCATTGACAGATATCGAAGGAGATGTCTAGGGTTTTCGGGTTTGGCGCTTCTTCTTCCAAATTGCAATTACGAATGAAAAGAGCAGCAGCAGCAGCAGGTACTTTTTCCTATTCCTTTGTTCCCTTCTTATCTTGTTTTGTTATGATTCATACCAGTTCTTTCCTCTCCAAAAACCCTAATCCCATCCCCAGTCCTAAACCCTTTCTTCCAATTTCATCAAATGATCATGGTAGATTACAACAGCTTCTCCTTGAGAAATCCAAATCTGGATTTGATAATCTGGACGATGCTCTTCATTTATTCGACCGCATGCTCCAAATGCGCCCTCTTCCATATACCATCCGCTTCAATCAACTATTAGCATCTCTCGTCAAAATGAAACACTACTCCACTGTTGTCTCTCTGTTTTCGGATATGTGTGCTTTAAGAATTCCGATTGATACCTATACCATTAACACGGTCATAAACTCTTGCTGTCACTCAAATCGAGCCAACATCGGGCTTTCTTTGTTGGCTGGAATCTTCAAGCTTGGCCTACTGCCAGATGTTGTTACCTACACCACCCTAATCAGAGGACTGCTTGCAGAGGACAGATTTGTGGAGGCTGAGGCCTTGTTCAAGAAATTGATTATAATGAAAGAAATTGAGCCTGATGTTGTTTCGTTCAATACCATTATTAATGGACTTTGCAGAATAGGTAACACCTCCATGGCCATTATGTCACTTAGTGTAATGGAAAAACTAAATTGTAGACCTGATACAAGAGCTTATAACACAATAATCGATGCTTTATGCAAGGACAAACAAGTTGACGATGCTTTGGGTCTTTTCACCAAAATGATTGAGAAAGGCATATCACCCAATGTTGTAACTTACACATCATTAATTCATGGGCTATGCAACTTGGATCGATGGGGGGAGATCAATGACATGTTGGTAGAGATGGACAATAAGAAAATCTCTCCTGATTTGTATACATTTAACATCTTGGTTAATGCACATTGCCAAGTAGGTAGGGTAAAGGAGGCAGACCATGTTGTTCAACTAATGATTCAAAGCGGTGAGAATCCTAATGTTATCACCTACAGTGCACTCATGCATGGATATTGCCTGCGAGGCAAAATGAAGGAAGCTTTGTCCGTATGGAATACCATGGTCAGTAAAGGACTGAAGCCTGATAGTCATTGCTATAGCATTTTGATAAATGGTTATTGCAAGAAGCAAAAAGTGGACGAAGCGATGGATCTCCTTAGACGTATGCCCTGTGAAGGTCTAAAACCCTCAATTGAGACATACAACACTATTATACAAGGGCTATTTGAGATGGGCAGACATCTAGATGCACAAATTATTTATAATGAAATGCAAGCTCAAGGTCAGAGACCAGATATTTTGACATGTCGTATTTTGTTAAATGGCCTTTGCAAAAGCCATTATGTGGATGAGGCAGTGTCCTTGTTAGACGTAATGGAATCTAATGGTTTAAGCCCTGATATCCATGTTCACAGTATTCTCATTGATGGATTTTGCAGAAATGGAAACATTGACAAGGCAAAAAGTATTTTTGATAACCTTCCTTCAAAAGGGTTGCAACCTGATGTTGTGACATATGGTATAATGGTCCATGGACTTTGTCAACAAGGGCTATTGGAGGAAGCAAATAAATTACTTCTAGAGATGGAAACTAATGATTGTTTGCCTGATGATCTCACTTACAATGTTATAATCCGTGGATATTTTCATAAAAAGAAGTACAAAGAAGCAAGTGATCTTATTGATAAAATGACAAGTAGGAGCTTCTCGGCAGATGCATCTACAACCTCAATGCTACTGCATATACTGTCAGGAAAAGAACAGGATCCTAATCTCCTTGCTTTGCAGCAGAAGTTCTTGCAATAGGTTGATGACATACATTGTCAGGTATTTTGATCTCAGCACAAACTTTTGCCATATACATGTCCCCAAAGATTTCTTTTATGATATTTTTATGTAATGTTTACATGTGTTGTAGGGCAAAATTCTTTTATGATATTCTACCATGAGACATTTTTGAACCTAATGAGGTGCAAGATTATGATTCTTTTATCAAACTTTTCATCCACCAGCTCGAACTGAACGCGGGGTAGTCAAATTTATGGTTGACACCCTAGAGAATATAAAGCCGATTTCACCCTCATGGTTAACCTTTATGATTTTTCTTATCCACACTATCCAAATTCATAATACATATCTCCGATTTGTGTGTAATTTACACTTCAGCTTCTGATATTATTGGTAATGAATGTTCCTGAAGTCTCCCACACATACCCCACATACACATAGACGTGCTCAAACTTCCACAGACATAAATATACATTCTACCTTTCAGGTTGTTATTAGCACTCAATAAGAGGTCTATATTTTCTCTAAATTATGCAGGGATAGAAAATATCTGAAAAGTGCTTCCTTCATCATGAATAATAATCTTATTCTTATTGTAATAGGTTCCTTCAAAGTTCAAATTGGATCCTCATTCAACTTCTTCCAGGGTTCTAGTTTGGGTCTGTTTTTCAAGAAATACCTTGAGCTATAAGCTGAATGATGTCCAAGTATGCAAGAATTTCACTTTAATTTTTTTCGTAATGGTTTTGCATGTCCTTGGCTATATAAACGGGTTCTGTTTCTGCTTCTAGGTTGACTGGAAATCTATGAACTTGAGCTACCTCATGGAGGTACATTTTACATTTCTGAGTAAAAATTTAATTCTGCGAAAAAGTACTTTTTAAACAAATAACCATCAGCATTTTTTAATTTTGTTCACATAATTTTTAGGACAACTTATGACGGGCACTTCGCTGACATGGTAAAAAGTGCAAGACCGGTCAATGGATTTGATGCCCCTCAAGGCTTCTAACATAGATGGTGACGGGCGTATTCAGTACAGAAACCAGGTAGATTTTGAACAAGCAGTTGACCAGTTCCGCATTTTTGAAGAATGAAAGGTGATATTTCCGTTGTATATATTTTTTCTATGGATCTATATCATTGGTTTGGTTGTACCCTGAAATCATTTATGATTCTACTTTTCGTTTTGGTAATTCTGAAGAATGCAAACTGTACTTCCATTTATTGTTAAATATTTTATGCATTTCTTTCTTAAAAACTACATTCGTTCTCCAGGATAAGGGAGCATATAAAGGAGTTGTAGTTTTTCGATACCAAACTAGCCGTGTATTCCTAGTTGGTCCAAATTCCCTTCAACAGCTTGGATGGAACTTGCAAGAATTGTAACTGTAGGAGGAAAGAGTCGGCTGCTTCTTAACTTTTCACTCTTTTTGATCTGTAACTTTGTGGCAAGTTGTAATTTATCTATTGGCATTTGACTTCTGGTAGACATTGTATCATGCGGGAGAAATATAGCATTTTCCCGATATTAATTTATTTATAAAAATATACAGTGATAATTACTTTAGTAAATAAATATAAATTGATTGATTGAATATTGATAATCTATTGATAAATAAATAGATAGACTTTGATTGTATAGAACGTTACTCATTAATCATTATTCGCTAAAGTTTGATGATTTTGGAGGTAATAAAGTAGGGTAAATTAAACATCTAAGTAGTTTGTGATATATTGTTGATTTTCTTTATTTTACATTAGCTTTATTTGTAATGTCTTGATTAGGAAAAAATAAACCATTTTCCCAAAAAAGAAATTTAAGTGAAAAAATGTATTGCACCACTGGGAGTTTAGCTCAATTTATATTACAAAAAATCCTAAATAATGATTGGACTATTTTTAGCTATAAATTTATAAAATAAAATAAAAACTTAAGACGACAGATAGATAATTATCTACAAATATTTGAGAAATACATAAAACTATTTACAAATTTTAAAACACAAGTAATACAATTTAAATGGGTCAAATCATATGTAATTTGCTAGATTTTAAATTTTGTATCCCTAATAAACTCCAAATCGATAAAAACAGTCGTTAGGGCCGTAAACAGAATTCGAAATACCCGATATTCAAATTAAAATACTCATATTTGAAAAAAAAATGGATATTATTCGTATCCGATTAAAAATTAATAAGATACGAATATATGTATATCCTCATTCGTTAATATCCGTATCCGTTTGTAATAATCATTTGTACTAAATTTTACTTAATAACTATGTTATTTTTTAATGTACATATAGTTTTTTAAAGTTATATAACAAGATTACATTCATAAAGTTATAGATAATTTATTATAAAATGAATATTACGGTTATGGTGGATTTTTTTTAATCAAATAAATAAAATTTTATATTTTATGTGTTACATATTTTATTAAACTATTAAAATTACTCACACTTAAAAAATATATTTAAAATATTTAAAATTTATATTCATATTCGATTTTATCTGACTAATAATATTTATATTCGCATCCATTTTAAAAAAAAACAAATACAAATATAGGTATATATTTATTTATATCCTTTTACACCCGCAGCAGTCTGGAGCGGAACTTGGCGTGAGCGGAAGATAATCCAACCCGACGCGACACAACGCGACCCCAACTTTAAAATAAATTAAAATAGAGTTGACTAAAAAGGTTGCTGCTGCTACTATTTCTACATCTTCTTCTACCACTACCACCCTTCTTCATCCCATCAGGAAAATATCTACTGCGAAATCTTCTATTGGTTCTCTGTTGTTTGTCTGTATCTTCTTCTCCTTCTCCTCTGTGAAAAATCTAAACAGTCAATAATGCAATGTGGTTGCTGCCATTAGAGTTTTGTTACTTCTCTTCGCCATCACTTTCATTGACGGACGGGATCTTCTTCTGCCTATTCCGGTAAGTTGCTCGAGTTTAGTTGTCAATACAGTTCGTATACCATTTCATCTTGCTGATTCTGGTTGATCTTTTTCTCTGTGATTTAAGCTTTCTGATTTAAACCCTCCAACTTCCACATTTCCGTTTTCCCCAATTGTTCTCCAAGGTATCCCTCTTTGGGATTACTTGGTAGATGAATGGTTGTTGATAAAGAGTGCTTTTCATGTCTCCATCATAGGACATACACAGTGTTGAATTTCTTCGTGGTCAAATGATTGCGTATTGATTTACCCATCTGACCCATTTTCATCCATACTTAAACCCCTTCTCCATGACCCATGACCTAATTCACAATTTATATAGCACCAACAGTTCATCCACAACTTATTTCATCACCCCTTTATAGTTAACCCACCAGCACTGCCTCCTTTGTCAGTTAATAAAGACGGGAATGTGAATTTAATTGTTCTCTAAAATTATAAATATGAGAATCTTGCATTTATGAATATATTTCCTATATTAGAATTGTAGATACTATAACAGAGAATTATTGAAATTTAAACACCAATAGGGTTATTAATCAGTACCCATAAGCCATTCGGAATATGCATTTCAAATTTATCTAAGCTATGAAATCATCAAATTTTGTGTAAATATGATCTACTTCAGCCACTGATCTCTTGATTGGCCAATTCTGTCTGGCCTCTTTCTGGTTTTGAATGTTTGACTGGGCTATGGTCCAGTATATGGGTTTCCTAGTGTATGTTATGACCGGAGCTTTCTTTTTCTTTTTTTTTGGGTTGGTGCAATAACTGCTTCAAGCCTTGAAGGTAAGAAACATATTAAATTAATACAATAACTACAGAAATGCTGAGGAGGTTCATCAACATTCATTGTATGCCAATAGTTTTGGCTATGTTCTTGTTTGTTAATAATATTTGCTGCTCAATTGGTAATCCTGTTATTTTGAGATCTTCATCTCCCATGGCATACTCAATAGATATTGACAGTCTTGAATCAATATTTTCACATCTGAGTGCTTCCCATTGGCCTTGCCCAACATTCTACCTATATTTTGTAGCAATAACGCTAGAAATTTTCAGCTGACATCCGACATGTGAATAATTATAAAGTTTCTTAAAGCCAAAAGTCATTCATGAAATATCCGTTACTCCTTCCCATGATCACTATAATGAGCATAAATCATCAAAAGTAATCATCTGCCACATTCTATTTATATTGCTCGATGTTAATTCAGCGATATTGTTCTTACAAATCTTTTTTTTTTTTTTTTAAAATATATTTGCTTGTACAGTTGTGCTATTCTTTTGGGAAGTTCTTTCAAACTAAAATTACTGACCACAGGTGTAGCTAATAATTTTTCACACCAATTTCCTGTCTTTATAGGATCAAGGAAAATAATTAATTTTTATTTCCAAGGAGAACTGCAGAATCAGTTTATGTGGCGCTCCCATAGTTCCAGAATTAGATATACGTTATACTTTTTTATCAGTTCCCTAAATTAGAGACGTCAGTTTCTGTCTGAAGTGTATAAAGTATGTGATATTCCTAATTTATCCTTTATCTTAACACAATAAAAATGGTGCATCTAGTTTAGTATGTAGCTGGGTACCACCTCTGTCCTCAGAAAGGTGTCTTAGTTATGCAACACACATTTTTAAGTGAGATTTTGTACATATTAGATATTCTAAATAATTTTACTATTTTCATAATATTTATCTTCATTGATTATAGTTTTATTCTATAACCTTTTTTTTTTTAATGAAATAGCATATCTAACGCATGCTAAATTACCCCTAAAAGTTTGTGCAAAAAGTAAACTTAGACATCCTTTTGCGGACGGAGGGAGTACTACTGCGATACTGTTGATATAGGAGGCATGTGAAGGTGGTAACCATAGAGCACTCACACCAAATGTCTCGTACTCTCTAAAAGCCATATCTTAGGGAGTGAGGAAGAATAAATACTCAAACTTAAATCTGCAACCAGAATCCCTAAAGATACTCTATATCCTGGTTTGAATAGTGAATCCCGACAATGAGAGCTTCATGGTCAAACCTCTCACATAAAAACCGTAACTTCATCAGATAGGAGTTCGTCTTCCCGAGCAGCGTCTTACTCGGAGTCTTAGTAAAGTTACATGCATAATAATGATGCTGAAAGAGGATATTCTGTAATATGTGAAAAAGTGTAATCTAGCTTCTAAAATAGAGAAGCTGTTAAAAGCATCTCGCGTGAAGCTTTTATGTCAATCTAGAGAAGAGGTGGTATGGTTTGTCGTAGGGGCACAAATTCATGAGACTTCGTGATCAGCAGTCGGGATCCTGAGGCGATTAGCTGCCTAATACATCCAATTCTTTGGAAGGGTGATATTGGAATTAAAATTGTCTATAAAAATCCATTAGTTTAGAAATGTCTCTAATTTTGGGATGGTGGGAAAAACTACTTGTTTCCACTAATTATTATTTGTTTGCCAGCTCCTCATTGCATAATGCTGGGTGATTTAGATGTCAACATGTCATACAGTATTTGCATCAGGTGAATTAGAAGAGATCTAGTGACTTAAGCATTTCATAATCCATATGACATCCTTGTAGTATACATATGTATATCTGTATCTGTTATACCTTAGCCTGTTGTGCCCGTCATTTACGTTTTAGTGCAATTTTCTTCTTTGCACCCTTGTCTTGCTTTAATCATTGGTCTTAACTTTGTTGTAGGTGCAGGTAATAGCCAGGAGGTGTCTGTTGTTTAATATCACTTTATAAAAAGCAGAAAACCGTGAAGCGTGTTAGAAAGTGGATTGGACATTATTCACAAATTGGACCTGATGTGGGCTTTTCATTTATTAGTCTAATAAAAGATGGGCAGTAAGAAATTCCCTAGCCGCTATATCATAGTCATTTTGACCTTCATCTGCACTAGTGTATGCTACATAGAGCGTGTGGGCTTCTCAATAGCATATACTGTGGCTGCCGATGCAGCAGGGGTTAATCAGTCAAGCAAAGGCACAATACTCTCAACTTTCTATTATGGGTATGCTTGTTCTCAGGTGCCTGGTGGATGGGCAGCTCAAAAAATTGGTGGAAGGCGTGTTCTACTCCTCTCATTTGTGTTATGGTCTCTAACTTGTGCATTGGTACCACTAGACCCAAATCGAGTTACAGTACTAGTGATAGCTCGTTTGCTTGTTGGAGTGGCTCAAGGCTTCATATTTCCCTCCATACACACTGTTTTAGCCCAGTGGGTCCCACCTCATGAAAGGTCAAGGTCTGTTTCTCTTACAACATCTGGTATGTACCTTGGTGCAGCCATGGGAATGCTTGTACTCCCAAGCTTAGTGAAGCTTAGGGGTCCTCAATCTGTATTTATGGCTGAAGCAGCTTTAGGTGGTCTGTGGTCTCTGCTTTGGTTCATATATGCCAGCGATCCACCTCGTTCTGAGCATCCAAAAGCGACGGCTGCTGGTTTTGGAGAATCTTTACTGCCAGTTAAAGGAACTCAAAAGGTAAAAGTGGACAGTGGAGGACATTCCATCAAAACTTCCAAAATACCATGGAAGAAGATTGTTCTTAGCTTGCCTGTTTGGGCTATTGTTGTGAATAATTTCAGTTTCCATTATGCACTGTATGTGCTTATGAATTGGCTGCCCACATACTTTGAACTGGGGTTGCAGCTTAGTCTCCAAGAAATGGGTTCTTCTAAAATGATGCCGTACCTCAACATGTTCATATTCTCCAATATTGGCGGTGTCCTTGCTGATCATTTGGTCACCAGGAAGATGTTGTCTGTGACTAAAACAAGAAAGTTCTTGAACACGATAGGATTTGTTGTTGCTTCTTTTGCATTAGTGGTGCTGCCCACGTTCAGGACTTCTGGAGGGGTTGTGTTTTGTTCTTCTGTTGCTCTTGGTTTCTTGGCACTGGGAAGAGCTGGTTTTGCAGTGAATCACATGGATATTGCTCCAAGGTATGCTGGGATCGTTATGGGGGTTTCTAACACAGCTGGCACATTAGCTGGCATTATTGGGGTTGACCTGACAGGGAAGCTTCTTGAAGCTGCTAAAACTTCTGATTTAAATCTTTCCAGACCGGAAAGTTGGAGAGTGGTTTTTCTCATACCAGGGCTACTTTGCATTTTCAGTTCTATGGTCTTTCTGTTGTTCTCAACTGGGGAGAGAATATTTGACTGAGTGCTTTTCCGTTACCAGTACTCCTGTCGATGAGATCAGCAATAGGAATAATATTCAGGGGGGCTCAAATTTGTCTCAAAATTTTTATTTCATTGTTGCATTGTTATTTGTTAACTGTTTAGGGCCCGTCATACTGAGAACCAAATGCAACGTGATATTGTATATTTGAGACCCAAAGTTTGATACACATAACGTCACCCCACCTATATTATTATTCATTAGACAATACAATATACACGATTGTACTGGTAGAAGAGGAGTTATGTTTTTCTTGCAGCATCTTGAGCACCGGATGCTCGGAAGTAGTTATAGCTGGATAGTTGCTCAGAACTTATTGCCCTCAAACATCTTTAAGCTCCTTACAATTGTATCCATAATAATAAATTATTTCTGAAGATTTATTGCTGTCTTCAGATTTATTGACTTTTGAAGCTTCTCTAATTGTTTGAAGTGTGGAAAAAAAATTCCTTTTCCGCAATTAAATCATAGCTAATTATCATATGCTGTTAGAGTAAAAAACAAAAATGAGCTATATGTTTCCAAACTCTTCTCAAATCCACTTATAATTTTTTTAGTATATGATTTTGTATATATTTAGAGTACAAACACCATAGTAGAGTTATTACATTTAAAGAGAATGCACAATTATCATCATTACTCACAAAGGAAAAATGCAGGTTGATAAAACCCTAATTAGACTTTAAAAACCTTACAGAAGTAATACAGTGTGCATCTCTGTTCCGTGGCAATCTTATCACGAAATTCCGTATCAGAAGGAAGAACTCGTAAATCCCTAATATTCGGTGATGACGTTGTCTTGCACCTCTCAATCTACCATTTTGATGCAAAAGCTCAACTATCACCATTACAATTACCAATCTTCTTCATCATCGTCTCCTCCTCCTCGTCATTTCTCAAAACCTAATCTTCTTCCCCTGCACTTTTTCAGATGCAGATGCAGCACTGCCAGTAGCAATAACTTCTCTTCTTCTTCTAATAAATCTGTTGTAACCATCACCGAACCCGAACCGGTCTTCACTTGTGTCAAGTCATTCGCACCTGCCACTGTCGCCAACCTAGGTCCTGGCTTCGACTTCCTTGGCTGCGCCGTTGATGGCCTCGGCGATTTTGTCACACTTTCCGTCGATCCCAATGTCCGTGCCGGCGAGATCTCCATCTCCCAGATCACAGGCGATAATAATTCTTCCAAAAAACTCACCAAAAACCCTCTCTTCAACTGTGCCGGAATCGCCGCTATTTCTGTTATGAAGATGCTCAACATCCGATCTGTCGGACTCTCACTTTCTCTCCACAAGGGCCTTCCGCTCGGTAGCGGCCTCGGTTCCAGCGCCGCCAGTGCCGCTGCTGCTGCCGTCGCCGTCAACGAGATCTTTGGCAGAAGACTATCGGTGTCGGAGCTCGTCCTTGCCGGGTTAGAGTCGGAGTCAAAAGTCTCCGGTTATCACGCGGATAATGTGGCGCCTGCTATAATGGGAGGTTTCGTCCTGATCCGGAGTTATGATCCTCTAGAGTTGATTCAATTGAAGTTTCCCGTTGACAAGGATTTGTTCTTTGTGCTGGTGAACCCTGAATTTGAAGCCCCAACTAAAAAAATGAGAGCGGTGCTGGCCAAAGAGGTGACAATGTCGCATCACGTGTGGAACTGTAGTCAAGCCGGGGCACTGGTGGCTGGGGTGCTGCAAGGGGATTTGAAGGGACTGGGCACGGCATTGTCAGCGGACAAGATTGTGGAGCCAAAAAGAGCACCTTTGATTCCGGGGATGGAGGCTGTGAAGAAAGCAGCTCTCCAGGCCGGGGCATTTGGTTGTACCATCAGCGGCGCTGGACCTACTGTGGTTGCTGTTACAGATGATGAGGAGAAGGGGAAGTTCATTGGGGAACAAATGGTCCGATCCTTTATGGAGTTCGGGAATTTGAAAGCTGCTGCTATGGTGCAGCAACTCGACCGGGTAGGTGCCAGGCTTGTTAGCAGCACTCCCAGGTGATGTTGATGCCGATGACATTTCAGTAATTGTAATAAACAGGATGATTGATTGAGGTTTAGGCACTTCTTATTGGCTCGATTGAGTTGTATTGTGCTGGATGCGAGCATTTGTAGGATGTGTTGTCATCAATCTGTCTATTTCATAATTTGCAGCGGCAACTAGAAATTTACCATTTTAAAGTCTCGGATCGCTTTATTTTACCGATAGTTTATCTATTCCTGCAATTTCATTGTGAGTCACAGCTCTGGGAATCTTATACAGCTGTGGCCATTAATTGGTAAAACCTCACCTTTTTCGTCTTTTACTTCATTATTCCGTGTAAATTAAGAAGTGCTAATATTCTTTAGTACACAGAAATACATGTTCATGCATTTTCCTTTTTCCGGGGACACTACCTCCAAAACAATACTCGACCGTCACTTGGACAACAAAATGACAGTTTTCTTTAATATCAGCTGGAATGTTGTACAAGGTTCAAACACCCATGATATAATATATACACGTACATGGGCATGCACACACATATGAGCTAGCTGGTGGTTCCACAGGGAGGCTTGTATTTTTGCATCTTTTCAAGTTAAATCACTGTTGACTTTCTAGAGGCCTAGCCTAGTTTGTATGTTCCAGTGCAAAAAGCAAAAGCCACCCCCAAAAAACAGAAAGAAAAAAGATAAGGAAAACAGTAAGCACAAGATTAAACAAGCAAATAAAACAATCATCTCCAAAATATTATGCTTTCTGTTCACATTGAAAACTAAATCAACCAAAACTGGATAAAAACTGAAACACCCATGAAGACCTTCAATTCCTTAGTTCCTAAATCAATTGTTTCGAGCAGCAGCAGCCTGCTTCGCACCAACAGAAAAGAACTCAGATATAACCTCAAGGGGCATGCCCTTTGTTTCTGGAACCCTCAAGAAAACAAAAATCCATGATATGATGCACACAACAGCATACATGCCAAAAACACCGGAGAGGCCTACGGAAGTGAGCAGCGCAGGAAGGGAATAGGTGACAATAATATCACAAATCCAAAATGTGAGGGCACAAATAGCAATGCAGAGACCACGGACCCGGGTGGGGAAAATCTCTGCGCAGAGTATGTTGGGAACTGGCCCAAAGCCCATGACAAAGCAGCAGAAGTACACCACAACACTAACAGTTGAGATAGAGGCATTCACAACAGAGCCTAAATTCACAAAACTGCTAATAACTAGTATAGCTAGGGTTGCAATTAGAACAGGGATAGTGCTAAGCAGTAAAGTCCTGCAAGGAGTAGAGAAGAGGTGGGAGACTGGTTATTAACTGTAACAACTTAATAAAAGACTAAAATAATACAGACATGGGCGAATTGCACATGAATCATCAAATCATAACCTACTTGTTTTTGTTTTTTTTAGTTACAACCTACTTTTTTGTTACTACGGAGATACTGACTAGTGACAGAAATTTACCAGTTACAGAATGACGGTATCATCTGCTACTACCCTAGAAATGCGTTCAATGTCATAACTTGGAATTGATCAAATCCTGGCCTTAATTGTAAGGTAAATAAAATGATTCCAGCCAAACATATGATTTATCATTTGGCAAAAAACAAAATTTTGGTAGGAATATCCAATTAAATATATGAAAGTGTAACATAATAATGTACTCCCATGTCACACTTAAAAAAAATCTACGGGATGCATAGCATTATGTCGCACATGGTAAAGTTAAGGATGGAATATGACATCTGGGTAACTAATTTTCTTGCCAATTATCTAACTTTTCCCTAGTCACAGACGATACATTATCCTCTATTGCCACATAATTATATACGGGGCACACAGCTGCTAATAATTGACTTTACTAAGTTGATTAAATCAGAATATTTTCCATTACAAATCCATTTATCTTTTCAAAAAAAAAAATAATCCCAAAGAGATTTTCTAATTTGAAATATGAAAATGCACTTACTCACTCACAAAGGATAAAAAGGAAAAAAATACAACATTGCATTAATCCTTGCTAATTGACTCATGAAATAACATTCTACCAGATTTCATACACAAGTATAGATCTCATCGAGATAAAAGAATCAAGAAGTAATAAGAGAGTTACCTTCTCCCAGAAAGATCCATGAGCCTCATGGCAACAGCTATGCAGGGAAGCATCAACAAAGTCGTGATGGCACTAATAAGAAAAGAGATAGAGGCTGCACTAATGCCCATATTTGATAGAAGAACGCCAACACCTGCCTGCTCAAGAATTTGAGGTGTATAGTAGAGAACCCCATTTATTCCAGAGAACTGCAAGCATGAAAACAGTCTGAGAAATAATAGTACATAGAACCATTTTAGAAAGTTAAAACTGCAACCTCAGTGAGTTTTTTTTTTAATGAGAAATGCTTTTTATACTAGATGTGTCAAATAAATTTATCGGTTTCAACTCAAACAGCAGCCACTTTGAAGTGGAAAGTGATGCATTCGCCTGGAGTAGGACCTAGTATAAATCTTAAAATGAACATAACAAACATGATTATAGAAGGACAAAAGTTTGAAATGCCATTTAGATATGAAACTCGATAAGTCATCACAAACACATATTCCAGTTTACAGCTAGCTGCCAAAAAGGAAATAAATCGAACCAGCAGAGAAAAAGCAAACTAGGAAGGAAAATAGAACAAATAAAGTAGCAAAAAGGAGATGTTAGGTAACTCTGAGCATTAACTGTCAAAGTTACAGATATCTAACTTAGGTTTATCCTAAGACCAACACAAGGATTGGACACCATGTATATGTCCCACCATGTAATTGAAGTCATTAGATAATATATGCTCTTGGAACTTCAACAATGGAAGACTGATTTTTACACCATGTATGCCATAAATTTGTAGAGTTAGTTGCTATTCAAGTAAAGAGTTAAAGTCCATATTGGATATTAGACACTCTCACCCATTCTGTGTAAGACATGGGTACTTACTGAGAAATGAAGATTTCATGTAACACCATTATGTTACATGAACAAATGGACACTTTAAATTGGAAGAAGTACACACGCCAGACAACAAAATACTAGACAAGGTCACATGGGTGGGTCACCGTGGGTGGGTGGTTGGCGTATATGTTAGACACTCTATATCACCATAATAATTCTTTGATCTCATTTGGTATCAACAAGGTTCTGGTAGAAGCATATTAGAGTTAACTTTGGAGAAACTATAGAGTAAGAGTTGTTTAAGTCTTCGTCTACACGTGCATAACACCCATATCCAAATGCTACAAACTTTTTAGTTGTCAAATGTATGAAGAAAATCATTTTACCACTTTCAGTACCCAGTGATATCCTTGAACATGCATACAGGTAGATGGAATCTCTACTAAAATCAGGTTTTGACACTTGACACGGATCATCCTGAATACAAAATATTGTCCAAAAGCTGAACATGTAGCAAGTAATTAAAAAAAGGAAAGAGTGCACAAGTGGACACATCCAGTGAATACAGAACGGCTTCAAACTATCAACTATCAAGCAGTCATAAAATATTACTTGAATAGAACAAAAGAAGGGCATATAGATCAAGATAATGAGGATAAGAATTAGAAATGAAACAGCCAATTGAAATTTAAAAAATTTATAATTAAAAAAAGCTTAGGAAATCAAATTTAAAGTGCTAGAGAAGAACATGCCAAACTAAGATTTATTTTGTAGACATAATTTTACCTGCTGAAGTATCTGAATTCCAACACCAACAACTAAGGCATGCTTGACTCCTGGTTCAAAAAGATCATTCCAACTTGGCCCTCTGGCTGCAGCTCCAGAAGGGTGAACTGTAGCTGGTCCAATTGGTTGCTGATCCATAAGCTCCTTAGAATAAAGAGCAGGTTGACTCACTAAAGCGGCAGCTTGAATGAACTCACCCTCTGCAG
Organism: Centella asiatica; assembly: GCA_014636745.2. NCBI lineage: Eukaryota > Viridiplantae > Streptophyta > Magnoliopsida > Apiales > Apiaceae > Centella > Centella asiatica. The sequence goes on from CM025785.1 coordinate 5,060,377, forward strand.
GCACATCATCACCTCGAAGAGACAGTATAGACCCACGTTGAGTTCCAGTGATACCCTCTTGGTGCAAATAGATTCTTTTAAAACCTCCTTCCTTTGTTCCATCTTGACCTTCTCTCTCTGTCCATTTCCAGGCAAGCTGCCAACCGCCACCAATGCCCACACTGTTGACTGGCTCACCAGTGTTACCCACAAGACTTCCATCCCTCATGCTTAGAATACTACCATGAGAAGCAGGTCGGACCATATCTTTTTCTAAACTTGTTGTCTGACGCGAAATTAACGGACTATGCAAATTATCATCTGATTCATTACCAGAAACATCAGAAGTGTAATCCTCACCCTCTCTTGCAAGGCTCTCTTCATCCCAATCTTCATTCTTAGGTTGATTCCCAGCAACACTGAACATGCTGCCGAAATGTGGAAAAAGCATGCTTCCCTTGCTGCCCATATCTGGAAGTTTCTCGTGGACACTGCCAAAAAGGGTGACGAGAGGGTCCATAAGAGGCACATTCTGGCTCACAGTGCTTCCTTGGCGTGATGCAAAACCAAGGGTACTTTGTCCGGTAACAGGTCGAGCTACCCAGGAGAGACCTTCAGTCCCATATAGCTTCACTTGGTCTTCATCAGCAGCTGTTTCCTCGTCATTAGTTAGTTCATTTGCGGGACAGATAATGTACTCCTCTATAGATGTTTCACCCCCAACTCCAAGCCCTTCAACCAGCAAAGCCAGCTCACCTGAATTTAAAAAAAGAAAAAAAAAACTTTAGATTTATGCATATTAAGCGTAGTCGTTATGAGGACGTATGCAAGATGACATTTATCCTCCTGAGGACTCATATATACTGCATCCACCACAAAAACATATGCAAACAGGATTTGGAAGATTTCAGACATAAACCCTCAGTGCAGATAATTATGCTATGCCATACAAAGCCGAATCTTCAACTCAAAAGGCTGGTACAAGATGAACTGTAGAAATTGCCACTTATAAGGAACATCTTCACTTTTTCATAAAAAGTAAACAGGTTAATGAAACAATTTTAAAACATGCGAATCCTCAAAAACACCCCAATATTCACTTGAAAGAGAAAAACAACACAAATAAATGTTGGTAATTCATTGATGGATTATAGAAAGGACTTTGAGGGGCTACACTAGCATGGTGACCGCTCCTTGCAAATTTTCAACTCATTTCAATGGCTTTTAAGCACTTCTGTCATGCTTCCGGTGTATCAACTATCACAAGTTGTTACTCCATTACCTTTTCACTTGTAATTAGGCAATCCATGACAAGTTATATACTTCAAAATCATATGACCTAGTTTTAAACTGTCTTCCTGCTGGTAATGAAACAGATAAACATCCATCTGTTACCACTAAGCGAAACCTAGATTGGATATGAATAGAAACCAGTCTGAGGCATGGACTTGCAGGGAATCAAAGCACCACTAAAGCAAATCCTAAAATTGTTGAGCCAGAGACATACGTTCATATTCATGTATACATAATAATAATAATATTAAATTATTTGTACCTCATACTAATACATATCATGCATTAATACTTATTGGTTACCATACACAAAATGGGAAAACAAAAATATAACTGCAATGTCAAATTTTTAATTTGAATTTTTAATTGGTGGGATTTCATTAAATTTTTGCACCCATTCTATTAGCTTCTAAGCAAAATCCAGAAAAGGGAGTACAGATATTAACCGACTCACCAGCTACATCATCTTTCCCACGCAACCTCTGCAAAACTTTCTTGGCCTCAAGCATTCGGCCTTTGCTCACAAGCCACCTTGGAGACTCAGGTAAGAAAAATATTGTTAACACAAAATAAATGAGGGAAGGAATGGAAAGAACACCAAGCATCAACCTCCAGCTAGGTGAATTCATTAGCGACATTCCAAAAACCATGCAGTAAGACAAAAACATTCCACCAGAGCCAGAAAACTGAGGCAAAGTATTAAGTGAACCCCTAATTTCAGGTGGAGCAGTCTCAGATATATAGACAGGAACAAGAGTGACTGCCAACCCAATTCCGAACCCATCTAAAAGACGCCCCAAGAGGAGGACATAAACATTTGGGGACCAGAGCATTACAAGACCACCAATAAAATAAAGGACTGATGACATAATAAGCAGGGGACGACGACCAAGCCAATCAGCTATCCCACCAGAGCAAGTAGTAATCAAAGTAGCACCAATAAGCGACATAGCAACAATGAGGCCTTCTATAGTGGGCTCACTTTCCAAGTTGAATTCTTTCTTGATGTATAGAACAGCTCCTGTAAATAAAATGAAATCACATGAAAAGGAGAACACAAATAACATTTTTCACTAATAAATAGTAACCGCAAGGACTACTGAATCTTGGTAATTGGCAGATAGTAGTTTTACAAGAATTTTCACTACCACTACAAAGTCAACAGAACTAGGTTTTTAAATGAAAACGGGCCAAATTCTTTAGTTAACACATGGTAAATTCTTAACTAAATATCAATATCACGGATAAAATGAAAAGAGCAGAAAAACAAATTTACTTCTACAGTGAGGTTCATACCAGCAATAGTAGCGTTGTCCCATCCTTGGAGTAAGTTGCCGATTGCAGCAGCAACGGCCACAAGCACAGCTCCGCTCATCTTAATGTGTTCTGGATCAAGAATCAACACCAAATCATGAGAGGATGAAAATAAAAGTTACAGATCAAACCAAGTTCATGTGATTACAAAGACAAGTAAGACGGTGGATTTTGTGCAGTTGGAGTATTTCTGTAGGAATCTTAAGGTATATATCCGTACAAAACCAAAATAAGACATGTATCAAGTGAGTGAAGAGGCAACAATAATACATCCGACGGAGAAATAGTAGAAAAGGGTACAAATTTGAAAGAATCAGAAGATCCATCCATTACCTTAATTGAGCATATGGTGATATGGGGAGGTGGGGTTGGAGTGAAGCAGGCTATACTATGAGGGCTTCAAAAATGGAATAACTTCTTTATTATCATTATACTAATATTTTGTACTGGGGTTTTCTTATGCTGTGTGAGAGTGACAAACCCAACCAACCCTGTTAAAGAAACAACCCCATCAAGAAGAAGCTAGAGAAAAGAAAAGACCTCTCCCTTTATTTGCTTGCTAAAAACTCTTTCGTCTTCTTTCTTCTTCCCCGTATTGGTGATTGTTTTAATGCGGAGTCTTGATTCATCCGAGGTGGGTTTTTGGTGGGGGCTGGGCTTTCGCTGAGATGGGTTATCAATTTTTTAAACGGAAAAAGAAGTTGATACCATGAATCGAAATGATTGGATTTAGTGAATTTACTACTACTATACTAGTGCCCTTTTGCAAGAGAGGACTAGCGGTATCAATCAATCAATCTATTCTTTAATTTTATAATAATATCATTGTAGTGAATAATAATACAGGTGTTACTACTACCAATTACCATTCGACATTAGTAGTACTGCCGAAAAAAAATAGTTGATAATTCTTCCCCTTTCTTTTCTTTTCTTTCAAAAAAAAATTTCGAGAACACAGCGTCAGTTATCAATCAATTATTTTTTCGCTTTTTTTTCTTTGGTTAAAGTTATCAATCAATTTCATTTAGCAGTACTACAACTTATGGAAAACAGAGGAAAGTAGCAAGAGAGTGGCAGAAGGACGCTAGTGTAACATGGGGAACCTGCTTTTGCGCCGAAATAGCTGTGTATTTTGCCATTCTTGAATTAAAGGTATATTTTAACTTTTTTAGTTAAATAAAATATATTAATAAAATTATTTAATTTAATATTATTATAATATAAATAAAATTGTGCAATCAACATCTCTCATCATCTTCTTCTTTTTTCATATAAAAATATGATTGTTGGGTTGGGATATGATTATTGGGTTGTGTCTTACTTTTTGATTTTAATAGATCCATTATATGCACAAGAAAGTGTATGGATGTTAAGTGCAGATAGTAGTATTTAGTCACTCTATCCACCTCATCGAATAAATCATTTGAAGAATTTACAGATATATTAGAAATCACAAAATGCTGTGTAAATATTAAATGAAATATCAAAAATAATTCTATATGTTTTTCAATACATAGAGATAATTATTTATTTTTTCACAAAGGTAATTTTTGAAGAAAATAAAAGCACTAAATTAGCAGAATAAATATAAACTTTAAAATACTTTATGTAATGAAACGGAAAAAATATTATAAATGTACATAAATTAAATAAAGGAAGCCATAAAGAAAGAGAAAAGGGGAAGGTGGTTGGATCAGTGGGCAGAAGTAGTTTTTGATGACAGCCGCCACTTGGGTGAGGCTGCCAGGGCGTCAGCCATCTTCCTATGCCAGCCTTTTCCCCACCACCTCGCTTCTTTTTCTTCTGTCCGGCCTGCAGATTTTTTATGTTTCCTTTTTATTTTTATGAATTAACTTGAGATAAAAACTAAAATGGGTTACATCACTTGTTTGCTCCTCTTTTTCCTTTTTCTTTATTTTTTGGTTGAACTCTCTATGTGCCCAAAAGAAGAGGCTCAGCACCCCTCTACCCCCAACCCTACTCGTACCCCACCTTTTGTTATTTTAATTTTTAAATTATGTATCAAAACATTTTCATAATTTATGCGGAATTGATTCCAAATACGTTTACTTATAATGTAAGACTTTTAAATAGTTTCTATTTTTACTCATACTTTATAATTTAAGTATTTATCCATCTATGTATTTTTATAAATCAATTGTTTGAAAACACATGTTTGTGGGACAAAGTCAAATGTGTTAAATTAGTCAGCCAACTTGATGTTTTTTTATTGTAGCTAAAAATCTATGGCTTCAATTTTTTTTTTCTAAAGATAATTCTAATTAGTTTAATCAAAATACTATTTAGTTTCGATTTTAAACGATTCATACTTCAACTTAGATTTTGAATACATAAAAAATCAATAAAATCAAAACATGTTAATCTTCCAAAAATATTTTATTTAAAAAAAAAAAATACCAAAAATAAGATTTTATACAACTAACATAATAAATAACATTTGTACATGTATAATATACATATAAATATATTTACATGTACTAAAAAAATTATAACTAAAATGATATTAAAACAATATATTTTACCTTACAAAGATTAAAAAACATATATAATTTATACACGTAAAAAATACAAATATATGAATTTCTTAATATCACTCAAAACATATAAAAATAAAATCACTCGTGTTATACACGGGCGAAAGACTACTTTATAAGCAAGTTTAAAACGAATAGTTATCCGGACAGACTCCTAATCTTCATTCAATTGTTGGGAAGAAAAAATATCAAAATCAAAATATAATGTGACTTAATTTAGTAAAGTGTGTGATGTTTGTTGAAAATTCTATAGTCAAAGAATGGTTGAAAGAAGTTTCAAAGTCAGATGCTCGCCTAATTTAGAAGTCTTTGAACGGCGCATTGCACTTGCCCCATTATAATCAGCATACCAATAAATCAAATGGATTATTGATCACCAAGAAATTACAAATATTTTGTAATCGTCGGTAAATCCAATTATCCCTTTTAAATATACAGGTCCTTTGAATTAGAAACACTGATGCACATGTGACCACAATTTTTCATACCTCTAAGTTTGACATCCTATGAAATTAAAAAACTATGGTTAGAATATAATTAAATGAAAAGCAAATTATAAAAGCTTAACCATATAGCAAGATCAATGGAGTGCGAACCAAATTAAACACATAATTACTTTGATTACTAAGTTTATTCAATTCAAATGTTATGTCTCATTTGGTATTTCATTTTTTTTTTTTTTGTGATTGACACATATCATTTTATTTATCTTATTTTTTTATTAAAAGATCCAAAATCCTAAATAACACGAAGAAGAACGGAGCACAACATGAGTTACCGTATTTTGATGACATATATGTTACACATTGTATAGACATGTACACTACACTAGTTCGAAAATTTGTAAATATTATTTAATAGTAATTATCTAAATTATGATATCTTTGATGATAATTAGTTTCATTATAGTAGATTGAGTAATTGGTTTGTAGCCATAGATAAATTTGAGTGGATTCTGATTGTATACTTATAAATAGTTTCTTTTTAGATGCTAATTAGTGTTCTAATAAAATATAATTGAAATCATTTTTAGTCGTTCTCAAATTTTTAATTATTTTTTATAAATTGAAATTATGATCATTTTAAACACATGTCAAGTCTTCGTCTGTTTAATATATTAATATTAATATACACCTAATAAAAAAAATACTATAAACATGTACAAAAATTTTAACATAGAAAGTAGAAAAATGAGAAGGGGAGAAAAGGAAACCAAAAAAAAAACCCAAAAAGGGAAAGAAAAAGAGGGGGGAGAGGGAGGATCTGGTCAGCACTAATCCAATAGGCAATAGACATTCTTTCATTCCCCTTTGAATCTTTGATCCTCTTCTTCAACGCTTTCTTTCTTTCTGCTCATAATTTTACGCGGACATACGTCGTCATCATCAATCGCCCCCACCTTCATCACAAGTGATCGCAGACACAATTTCTTTTCTGACTCTATCTCTTCCGTCGTTGAACCTGGTAATAGATCTCTCTCCCGACTTATGAAGACTTCCATTTTCTATATGTCGAACTTATATTCCTACCCATTTATATGATCCCTTTATACTGCTATGCGCAATTAATTTATGTTTATTGTAATAATTACTGCATCTGTCTCCATATTCGATGTTTCTTGCAAATTTCTTTAACTTTTGATGCAGACCCATTAATATGAATCCGATCTGACCCTATATTCTGACCTTTGTTAGAATTTTCGTTATTTGTTTTTTTCTTTAATTGTTAAAACAAGCACAATTGAAAGTTTTTCCCTTTCCTGCATATGATTAATTGATAAGAAAAAGATTGGATGAGGAAGGAGCTGTTAAGTGTTGGAGGGAGATAGCAGGGGGAGGAAATTGTGATTGTTTCATGGGCAATACATGCCGCGGATCTTTTGGAGTAAAAAATTTCGAGGGCTTCAATCAGCCCGAAGAACGTTCCAACTCCAGGCACGACGACCCTTCTTCCGCCCGCTCTATCTCCTCTGACTACTCACCCACTACCTTAACCTCTCAACAGCTTGTGGCTCAGGAATTTTCCAAAGACAACCAACCTAGTTCGAACACGCAAAAGGACCACAATACAGACATCAGCAATCACAAAAAAGAGATCATCATGAGCCGGGGTAGCAACAATCAAGCTTATTATGTATTGGGTCATAAGACTGATAATATTCGTGATATTTACACGCTGGGACGTAAGTTAGGACAAGGCCAATTTGGTACTACTTTTTTATGCACTGAAAATTCCACGGCCACTGAATATGCGTGTAAATCTATCTCAAAGAGGAAGTTGATTTCCAAAGAAGACGTGGAGGATGTTAGGAGGGAGATTCAAATAATGCATCATTTGGCTGGTCACAAGAATATTGTCACCATCAAGGGTGCATATGAGGACCATTTGTATGTCCATATAGTGATGGAGCTCTGTAATGGGGGTGAGTTGTTCGACAGGATCATTCAGAGGGGACATTACAGTGAAAGGAAAGCTGCTGAATTAACAAAGATTATCGTAGGTGTTGTGGAGGCTTGCCATTCTCTTGGGGTCATGCATAGAGATCTGAAGCCAGAGAACTTTTTGTTGGTTAACAAGGATGATGATTTCTCTTTAAAAGCTATTGATTTTGGACTCTCAGTTTTCTTCAAGCCAGGTAAACAACTTAATCATTTGAGTCGTAGTTTCTTGAGGCTGTATTTCATTATCAAATATCAGTTGATATATGAGCTAACATTTCAGTTCCAAATTTTAATACTGGTGTATCGAATGCAAAATGTTTATTCAGGTCAGATTTTCACTGACGTGGTTGGAAGTCCATATTATGTTGCTCCTGAGGTGCTTTTGAAGCACTATGGGCCAGAAGCAGATGTATGGACAGCAGGGGTTATACTATACATACTGCTAAGTGGTGTACCACCCTTTTGGGCAGGTATGTAGTGTGTTGGAATAGCACTCATGTCATATTAAAGCGATAGACTGACACTTTGCCCTTTTATTTTCCATTTTTAGAAACTCAGCAGGGGATATTTGATGCCGTTTTGAAGGGACATATAGACTTTGATTCTGACCCTTGGCCCTTGATTTCCAAAAGTGCGAAGGATTTAATTAGGAAGATGTTGTGCTCGCGACCTTCAGACCGTTTAACTGCTCATGAAGTATTAAGTAAGTTTTAAACTTTTAATTTATTATTTCATAGTGCAAATATGCCCCTCTCTCTCTCTCTCTCTCTCTCTCTCCCTCCCTCCCTCCCTCTCTCTCCCTCCCTCTCTCCCTCCGTGTCCCCCTCCCGCTTCAAACAACATGGTGTAATTAAGTCATTGTTATCATTCCTGGCAGCTGATGGGATTAATTGGGATGACACACATTCCTCAAAGCTTGGAGTTGGGAAACATTTGAATTCCAAAATCCAGATTATAGGGAATAAGGAATTTTAACAATAATAGATTAATATAAAACAGAGGATATGGTCTCACTCATGGTTCTGCTGATATTGAAGAACAATAGTAGGCATAACAGGTCTCTGATTGGTTTTATACATAGATAAACATAATCAAACATCTGAAAGTAAGTTTTATAGATGTAACTTTTACAGATAAAATGCATCAGATAAGCCAATATTTACATAATTTGCATTCAGTACAAATGAACTTATGCTGATCTTAGACTGTTGGCCGAAAGTAACTGTTGTCACGTTATGATTTGATGATTTTTTGAGGCATTACTGTATTCCATGTCTTGTCTAGGCATAGGTTATAGTTATTTATGTTTATGTTTTATGTCTTTGGTTATTGAGTAATATGATAGTCGCCCCTCCTCCCTTTTCTTCACTTGCCTGTTGTTTTGAGTCCTGAAGCTCAAGTACGTAAACTTCTTTTCTGCTTCAGCTGATGAAATCAAGTTTTTGGCTTGTTTTCTATTTAAATAAATTAGTCATCAGATTGAGTACTATTCCCTTCATTTGCAGTGGCCAGTCTTTTCAAAGTGCTACATAGTTTATGAGAGGAGCTTGATTAGAACATTGCCATAGTTTCAAATTGAGTGTCCAATTAATTTATTTCACAATATATCATATAGATCATAAACGATGGATCTGATCAAAAACTTCTAAATTCTCATTAATGTATCTTTGTTGCTTTCATTATATGTCAACAGGTCATCCTTGGGTTTGTGAAAATGGAGTTGCACCGGATAGAGCCCTGGATCCAGCTGTACTATCTCGTCTCAAGCAATTCTCTGCAATGAATAAGTTAAAGAAGATGGCTTTACGGGTAAGTATGTGATATAATCTTAAGCATGAAGATGTACTGTAACTGTACGTAGCTGATATAATGTTACACATACCTGTCTCAAGTTTTCTACCTCTCAATCTTTTAAAACCAATATGGCAATGTGCGACATTGTGAATGTGATGAAAACCATTCTATTTAAGTTGATGTTGTACATGTGGAGATCACACATCCATATGTTTCCTCTATGATATTCATTAAATCATACATATACATCAATATCCGGAGGCCTGAATTCCTCAACTATTAACATTCCTCTCCTGAATTGAAGCGTGGTGGAGTTAATTTAACAACGATGCACATTTTTTCTTTTTTAAAGTCTGTCATTATGTGTACCTAGGCTGCTGACAAAAATGAAGCAGAATTATTTTCTTCCTCCTGGGTTCAATAAAGTTCTCCAGTTACTTTAGTTTTTGCAATCACGATAGGGACTGCATATAGTTGCGGTACCATAAAAAAAAAAAAAGGAAAAGAAAAGATGAAGGAAAAAATTTCGGGGTTATTTCATGTATGTTTTTCTTGATATTTATGCATCATAAAACTTCTACGTTTCATTTACCATGTTTCATTTGGGTAGAATAATCTTACATGCATGTCCCTGGTCTCTAAATTATACGATTGACTAAAAGAAGTTCAAATTTCTTGCTTGTGTCTCTAGGTAATAGCTGAAAGTTTATCAGAGGAGGAAATTGCTGGTTTGAAAGAAATGTTCAAGGCAATGGATACTGATAACAGTGGTGCAATCACATTCGATGAACTCAAGGCTGGTTTAAGAAAATATGGTTCTACTCTAAAGGATACTGAGATACGTGACCTTATGGACGCCGTAAGATGTTTTCCTAATAATCCTGAGTGATTCTTCCTTCTAAATATCTCTAGCCCTGATGTTATCTTAATTGCAAGGAAGAGAACCTGATTAAATCTTGCTGCTAGTGCTACAAGGATCTGGAACAGATAAAAGAAGTTGATATGAAAATTTTGATTATATTATATTCTAGTAACCTCAACAAATAGAGATAAAATCAGTCTGGCATTTCCTTTGATATGAAGCTGCCTTGGTTTTACTTCTGCGCCTCATTTATTTTTTGGGTGATCTCATTGTTGCATAGATTGATTCGCTGTTTATGATTGTTTTGCTGATTTTATTTTTTCATGTATTTTCTTTTGCTTGTTCATCTCCTTTTCACCATATTTTTGTGACTTCTTGTTATTTTCAATGCCAAGATGAAACCATTGAGGTGCCATGTTCTCCTGTTCTTTCCATAGAATTCTACTACAATGTGAAAACATGTCCATATAGAAATCATAAGTTCATGTCCATGATTGACATGGTGATGTCATTTACGAATTGTAGATGACTTAATGTATGTATTATTGAAATAAATTTGGTCAGGGGAGACTGAACTCAGAAATACTGATCTTGGACTAGTAAGACCTTGTGTTAGTGGAAAATTTCAGTGCACTTCTTCTTCCATGTGGAACTTAGAAACAACTTTAACAGAGGCTTTTGCTTTGTTGTTTGGTAATATCATCACAAGCATGTCTGGTCTCTTTTTAAATGTTAAAGTTTCCTTTACTTTTCAGGCTGATGTGGATAACAGCGGGACTATAGACTATGGCGAGTTTGTAGCTGCAACAATTCATCTAAACAAACTGGAACGTGAAGAACATCTTGTAGCAGCGTTTAAGTATTTTGACAAAGATGGGAGTGGTTATATTACAGTTGATGAGCTTCAGCAAGCTTGTGCTGAGCATAACATGACTGATGTTTACCTTGAAGACATTATTAGAGAAGTTGATCAAGATAATGTGAGTCAAAACTACTTTAGAAAATTATAGTATATAGTCTTGTACTTTGTTGACAATAATTGATGAACTGATTGATGCACAACATAGATTCAATGCAATATGCAGCACATGACACATTGCTTTCTCCCAAGATAGGATAAATTGAAGGGATAATTTTAAATTAAACATATAATCTCTTTGAAATATAAGATAATTTTTATTTTAATTAATATATATAGTTTTGATATAAGAGATCATAACAAGGATCTAGCAAGCTAGTGGAAAAAGTCGGCATGTCATATGTTAAACATCTCTGAATCTATCATTTGCATTGATGACAGCCTGTAGGAGTCATAATAAAATAATAACAGAAAACACAATTTAGAAGTCTCCTTTGTCTCCCTACATTTCCTGGTGCATCCTAGACTATGAAAGGGGAAGAAAGAATAGACACGTTGAGATGTATCTCTATACATGACACTCAGAATACTACCACGTTGTCCTCCAGGAAGTGTTCACACTTCATAGTGAAGATATATCATGACTATTGTCTAATAAATAGCACTGCTATTCGTATAAGAACAATTACTGTGCTCATGTCATCCTTGGATTCACCTCATCGCATGTAAATGCATCTCGAATTTCAATGTAAATGATTTAAATTGATCTCTGCTGTCAATACATAATGAAATTGCCCATGCATACTTTTGATGATTTCTTCAATTTCATATATATTCGACAGTAGTGAGTATTAAGGGAATGTTCTCTTTCCAATTATCAAGCTGTCCTCATCCTGAATGACATCTAATGGTGTAATATTAGGAGATAAATAATGAACTCTTTCATCACAAATAATGGTAGTTGGTGTTGATGCATGTGCATCACAAAGAACCTGAATTGATCTTTGTCATATACTTGGCCACACTGGATGTGTTACTGTTGGATAGCCGATTCACTATATCAGATTGTCATTACAAATGTAATATAGAGACTGCAGGAAATCACTGTTTTGACCTCTCTTTTTTTGTGGTCTTTTGGGTTTTTTCATGTATTCTACTTAAACAAAGAGAAAAGATAAAACCATCATGTGTAGTAATGTGGTATCATCATTCTGATCTGCATGTTCTTTCAGGATGGGACTATCGATTACGGTGAATTTGTAGCTATGATGCTAAAAGGCAATGCAGGAATTGGAAGACGAACCATGCGAAACAGTGTGAATATGAGCATCAGAGATACACGCGGGGCTCACTAGCTTAGAAGAAAATCTGTAGGTATCTTTCAACTTTATGTAGTTTCAACAATTCCGTATGTCATACATGATAAGCTTGGAGATATGACAAGTAGAATCTCCTCAGCTTTATGAATGATTAAAAAGAAGTGCTATATGATCTGCAGTTGTCTACAAATAACAGAAGTGAAAGGATATTTCTTACTACCTGGGATGGACCCAAGAAGGGTCTTGTGGGTTCTTTAGCCTTTCCAAAATTTTTAAGGTAGGACTATAACTGATGTTTATGCAAATTCTCGGATCCTAGTAGAATGAGTTTTTAGTTTTGGAGTTCTTTAGACCCCACTGAAGTTCTTCCATGGGTGGGGGTACAACTGCACAAGTGCATTTTGTGCAAATTTCTGGGTCCAAGTATCGGGATCTAAGTCCACTGAGCCCCTCTACGATAACAGTGTGGATTCTCCTTTGGCGCATCGTGATCTGCCCCTTCAATAACTTCCTCATAATGCTTTTAATTGTGACATAGAGGCCCAGCTGTGAGCTTCTCACCAGAGTAAAAAGAATGAAGTTGATTTCTCTACTTTTATCTCACTGAACCATGGCTAGTCCTATACTCTAGATAAAATGGTTGTTGGATTTCTTTCAGAGTAGGTAAGCAACATTGCTTTGTAGGTTGAGATGGATGTGAAGTTTTGGGGTTGGTACATGACTGATTGAATTGCAGGTTTGGAATGTGTGAACTATGAGCTCTGGAGACTGGAGCTTCACATGACTTGGATTTCTTATATGCTTGTCCCACTGTGGGCGAGTCTGTAACAGTTTCACATCTTCTTGTTTGCATGTGTTGAATGTACACCATGTTTAACTTTACACCCTTTACGTAAAATGAATTTAGTTGCACTTACATGATTTTGTTGTCATTTTAAATTGCAAACTCAAAACCATTTCTCCTTGCAACAATCAGAGATTTTGTGCTTTCTGTAGGCATATTAGGCAAATTAAGGCTTTAATACACCCGTGCAAAATGTGAAACAGTCAAAGTCCATCGATAATTGTATCGGAAAGTAGGCCAGAGTACAACTTAAGACGAAAAAGGTTTCTTAGGGTTGCACTTTTGACTCGTGTTTGGTGCAAAATGAAACTACGCATATAGTTAAAAATGGGTAGTTTTATGTTCTTTTGTTTCTTGATATGGCCTCCCACAAAATCCAGTGAGGGAACTTCTTTCTGAGCATGTGAAGTTCTAACAATCTTACCCTAAATCTCTCAAGCTCATCATAGTACGTCTTCACATCTTTGCCCTGCTTGAGCTCCTGGAACTGGTGTTTATGCTTTCAAAGGCTTCAGAGTATTCCCTTGAGTGACCTCTTGCTTTCCTGCTATAGTGCTATGAAAGATTCATACTAGCTTTAGTAACTCCACTTGGGTGCATAGCAACCCACTGGGGTTTTCTGGTGTTCTGAGCATCATAAATGCAGTAGTAATCCTCATAGTCATTACTCTCAACTCCGAGAATCCTCACTAGCCACAGGCAGGGAAAATTATATGAAGATTTTTCAAGTCCCTGTAGTGGATGTTGAGATCCCTTTGACACCCGAATGGTCTATGTATTGATGTTTATTTTCTAAGCTTGCTGGGGGTTTCCCTCTAGTCGCTTGATCTTCCTTGTAACCGATGAATTGGCTTTTTACTCCCTCTTCACAGTTCCAAAGTGATTTTCCTAATCACTGCATGGAGACTGTTTATTAATGAAACCCGGTCATGACTTTTGACGCTGGAATTTCTCACGAAATCCGTTTCTGACTCTAGTAAGATGATGCAGTTATCTTCTCATTTCAATAGGGCGGAAATAGTGGTCAAAGAAGCAATTTAGACTATTGAAAAGTAAAAGATAATCTCACACAAGTTCTCTGATTTTCTTTGCCTTTGAATTTTCTCGCTAAATTCAGTTTCGGGCTTTAAATTGTTTGCAGGTGTACAAGGACAAAATCGAAGGTTCTGTGACCCTTGTTGAGAGATTATATTATGCATCCTTTCTGCCACTGGTACCCCTTATGTTTCTGTATCTAGAGCTTGAATTGATCGACTATTCATTGATTAAGTTCCCCTTTAAGTTTATGTACTTTGTTATTTTGCAAGTTCAGTTTATTTCAGCATGAAAGCCCTAAGTTGCCAATCTGTAACTTCTGCATTTATGGTGTTCTTCAGGCTGTAAATTATTTTCGGATTTGAAAGTATTATTTATCAGTTGTGTCATACAACTTTTCTAATTTTAACAGATCATGCTTCTTTTTGAGATCTGGCTGTTGGCTATTTTTTTCCCCCTTTCTATGAATTGTGACAGGTAGGTTTGGGTTTAAATGTTTCTCAGAACAAAGGCCTAAGCTACAGATTAAATCCGATGTTTACACAGCAACTTATACGTATCACTATAATTTTGGCACACTTTAATTTCATTTAATAAAACACATTTTTAGGAAATACATAATGTAGTACTCAATCTATTCTAAGTTATATGGATCAAAATGAGTTTTTAATTTAATTCAAAATAATGTCAAAATAAAATTTGTGATGTAATAAAAACATAACTATTCATTTAAATACTACTCCCTCCGTCCTATAATAAACGTCTTAGTTTGATTTTGGAGGTTAAAATGACCAATTTTAAAATTGCAATTACTGGTATTTTATAAAGTTATAGATAACAATATTTATATCAAATGAAAGTTTATACAATTAGTTACAAAACCTAATTTTTATAATTATGAAAATATAAATATATTTGTCAAATTTTAAAGTCAAAATTTGGTTAATTTGATCATCAAAGTCAAATTAGGACATATAATTTGAGGCGGAAGGAGTATATATTATGCCTGAGGCTAAAAAAATAAAATTTGTAATTTTTTTGTTTAGTATATAAATAATTCTTTTTGTTTATTTTCAAAATTAATTTGAAAAAGGTTATTTGTATGATAGAAAGAAAAAGATATAAATTTATAGTTATAAATAATATTTTAAGGTTCTAAAAAAATGTGAATACTCAATATTTATGGAGTTATTATATCCATTTTTCACTAGAAGGTGATAATGTATTTTTGGAACGGACGGGTATGATTTTATTAGATCAACCAACGGTTAGAGGAGTCCGGGTTTAACTCTTGTTCGCTGGAAGATTCAAATACTGATTTCAGTATAACAGGAAAACCAACTACAACAATTTCTGTTCTATTGAAATTACATTCAACCTGAGAGTTTCTGAAGCTTCACCTCAAATTTTTTTATGTTTTTTTATCTATTTGGCTTGAGGGCTGAAGCATTGTATAGAGCATGAACTTCGCCAGATTTGAGAATAATTTCTAACATTATTATAAACTATAGACATGTTTGTTTCGGTTTAAATTTTAAAATATCTAGATTCTAACGGTGTAAATCACACTACAATAATCTAGAATTTTTGTTGTCAAAATCTAAAATATCTAAAATTTAAGCTTTAAGCAACAGACAAACTAAGTTTATAGAAAACTAGGATTATAAGATCTCCAATAAAGTTCAAGCGCCACAGGAGGCGGCTAAAGTTCTTTTTGGCAGAGATTCATGATAGTCAATTGCTAATATTAATTGTAAAGTGAGGTAATGTTATCATTTTTGGAAGTCATCTATGTCATAGACTGTGTTCAATAACAGCTTAATAAAGTTTAATAAGACTTCTCAATGAATAAACTATATTGAAGTGTATGTTTTACAATTTGAAAGACTGAATACATCAGAATATTGTTGGAACGAAAAAGATTGATTTCCCTTGCTGAACCGATACAAATATTTACTGAACTCCTTTTTACAAGTTTAGGGTTGATAGTAAGATATTTAGTATAATTTTTTAACTTATCCAAGTTACTATCATTTGGTTCCATCGAATAGACCATACATTAAGACTTTCATGTTAAGCTCCTCAGAGAAAGACAAAAGGAACTCACTATCTTTTTACTGTTGAAGTATGATCTTAGAAATGTTGAATTGTGTTGCAGCCTTGCAGGTGACTGGAAAAGGTTCTCTGGTGCACTATGAGTAAACTAATTGCTTCCTAATTAGCTTCCCTTTCTGGGTGCTTGTGTTTGCATGCTACTAAACCAGATCTGCAGTTTCATGTGCTGTTGCGATTTCCTACAAAATAATGGTAAAATATAAAATAGGAAATTATATATCTTTAACCAAAAGGTGGATAGAGAATTCCTCAAACAATTTAATTACAGAAGCAGTATACGCTATAAGTTACCTGAAGCCAACACAAGTCTAATGTCTTACTACTCTATGTCTCTATTCTAGATATCAAGTACCATATCAATTAACCGACAAGTCGATGCTTCAAAAACACCCTCACACGTTTGAAATCCATTTGGGCTGTGTCTTATTTGGTCAAATGTGAACTAGTGATACTCATTAAGAGCTGAAAAAGGCCATGCGTATTTCAAAGCATCAAGACAGAACAAGGGGGAACAAAATATGCTAATATTACTATCATTACCTTCAAATGAACGTTGCTGGAAAAGATGCATTTTGATGTTAGGGCATGCCCGTGGTCAAACAGCCATCCCACCTCACAGTGTGTTTCGCCGTCTTCTCTTTCTTTCAGTGAGCACCACAATTTCTTAGGGAGCAATATGAGATTGCTTCCATCTCTTACCAACTTCTGGGCATTCTCTTCAAAAACTTGCTGACGAATTTTCTGAGATAACCAAGAAAAACTCAAATAGTTAGAGATCAGCCCATGAAGTATTATATAAGCACAGCAAACCCAGTCATCAGATGCTTAGGTTGTATAAAAACCTGCTTTAAATATGTAATATGCTTCTCATGTAAATGGACTGCTTCAAGAACTCATAAGAAGCTTCGAAAGACTAGTTCACCAGTAAAAGTGACCTTACAACCTTTGAGAAAAAATGGTAAAAATAAGTTCAAAGACTCAACAAACCACTCATATAACTATTTTAAGATGATCAAAAGGATCTTTGCTAGTCCACCATTTTTATAGTTATTGCCACTCAATGAGAATTATTAACATAAGTGACCTGAATGGATCAACTCGTCCTGATTAGCATGTAAAATGAACACAATAATAGAAAATTGAACAATATTGCAGCATCTTCCAGAGACGTAAAGGTACATTTATATAGATCTGTGTCTGCTCATACAGGTGTGCAAATAATAGTATTTTATCATAGAAAATCAGAACACCTGAAGAGGAAAAGGAAAACAGGAAATATTTTAGAACTAACATCGGGAGAATTTTGGAAGATTGCAATAGCATTCAGGCCTTCCCAAACCCCAGAAACTTCTGAACCTTTCAAGGCCTCTGTGGAAGCAAATGCTGTATCACGTATAGAACATCCACCAAGCTGTTCACCATTCCTGAAGGGTCCATACCACTGCTCAACGAAGACTTTGATAGTCTTTATTACAAAATTGCAGCTTTCAACCTGTACAACCTGAATTATTCGGACACGTGATTCCCGATTTTGAGGATTAACCAAGCAGTACTCTAACTCAAGTAGACTGTATTTCTCATGATCTTCAGCATGCCAAACAGCTACATAAGATCCACTAGATTGATAAGAAAAGGCAACCATGTTGTTATCAACTCCTATTTTCCTCTCATCCACACTGTACTGTGTAGCGGCATCAGCTTCACATCCAACTGTAGGAAGTAGCTTGATCAATTTGTACTTAGCAACAAGATCATCTGGTTCAGCAAGGGTGGGACACTGAGTCTGCCAATCAAATACCTTAACCTCCCACTCTCTGTAAGCTTCGGGGACAACAGATTCTGGAAGTTCAAATGGCTTTCCTTCAGGAGAAAAATCTGCTCCATAACCATCCCATTCACCGGATACATTTTTGGCAAATTCTGACCACTCTTCACCACATACAAAAACAAAAGCTGAAAAAAGTGCAACTAAAGAACATAGAAGAAACTGCAACTATTTAGTAAAAGAAAGCTAATTTTTTTAAACTCAATTCACAGTTTATGTAACTTGCAAGCTACTTCTGCTCTGCTCGATATATTAAGGATATGGGAGACATTTAGAAAAAAAGAGAACTAGTAGGCAACTAAAGAAGTAGTAGTAGTACTAGTAGTTACTTGTCCTTTAGAAAAAAAGAGTCTCATTTGCGAAAAAAGGGGAAAAAATATTTGTTCCACAAAAAAAGTCCAATTAATATTGGTTGCAGTAGAAAATGGTACAATCTTAAGACAAAATGAAGAGTTTAAGCCAATGTACTTGTGCATTCGTATATTTTGGGTTATTAAACTTTTAAGTTTTGTGATATACCACTAAAGTAAATTTACAGATTTCAATCAACTGGAAGAGTCCATAATAATTGATCAGAATCAACTTTTTCAGTGAAATGTTCCATAAAATAAAGAACAAAACAAGACCCTCTATAATAACTGTCGTATTTGCCTATGTATTGATCGCGTATATTTTGACTGGAAATTACCATCTTAGAACCTACCCAAGAAAGCCATGTACATGCCAGCTAACAGTCTCCATCACCTGTTTCCTCAACCGTTAAAAACTACATGTATTTGTGACAACTAAACCTTATCAACTTATACTGTGTTACTGAGTTTTGAACGGAAAAGAAAAGAACAGAAAACTTGAGTACAATTGTACACAGAAAACGGAATGACTGACGCATAAATTAACAATTGATGTAAATGGAACAGCAGAGATGACATTAATTTAGGTGAAATGGGTTCATAATGTTGGACGGAATACATCAAATGGCTAATGATATAGGCTAATATATTGCAAGTTTAATACTCCGTATTTGCACAATTTATGTATTCATAAATCGAACCCATAAATGTGACCTAACTGCTTATACATAATGAGGAAGTAGTATTACTTACGAGCAGAGGATTTAGTTATGGTGTCGTTGTGTAGAACAGGCGGTGGCGATGATGAGTCAACAGCGGTCTGTGCAGCGGAAGAGTCTTCTATTGCAGTTGCGGAGATGGTGAAGATTCCGGCAGCCGCCCGACGACTACCATTATATGAATCAACGAGTACCAATTTCTTCCAACTATGATTATGGTATTGAGAGAATTCTATATCAAATTGAAGAGGATTAAAAGCACTTTTCTTCTTCTTCGTCTTATTTTTCAACAAAGAGGAGAAACAGGGCATACTCATATTAACCAAGCTCCTGCTCTGCCAGATTGCGTTTGCAGCAGCCATGTGTATTCCGCTCCGCAGTTCACCTCAAGCTCAGCACAGAGACCAAGATTTTTATTTTATTTTTTTTATTTTCAACAGTTTTTCTTTTTCCCTTCTTCGAAAAACCTGTGGGCTGTGGCGCTAACAGATGGATAAAATAGGTTTTCGACTTTAATTTTAGATTTTTACGGTATTTAAGTAGAAATAAACCGAATGAATGTTTAACTTTCCATATTATTTAATGGAGCATTTATTTGTGATTAGCGAATAATTTTTCTACCCGTTACCTACTTGGCAATTTGGCATTTATTGTCTTTTAGTTGCGAATTGCGATTAGTATAAACGTCTGTCCGTTATGAATATTCTCTCAAGTATGCGTTATTTATCCTCCACCATTACATCATTTCTTTAATTTTTGTGTAATCTTAAATATGATTTGTTTTGTCTCATTTTAACCATATGTAATAATAATATAAATAAATAAGTGAATTTACTAATTTTCATATAATTTATTAACTTGTAATTATTAATAATTTTAGCATTTGACACCATTAACAAATGCTATACTAATATTACTAGTTATCCACATAAATAAATTTACAAGTGTAACTCACAAATCAATAAAAATTTGACACGCGAATAATTTTATTATTCTATTTGTTCATTTAATTAATGGAGTCCATCAATTTTTTTTATCTTTTATGCACTTTTATGAGTTTATATGTAAAAGAATTTGTGTGTAAAATTTTATTCATAAATTAATGTAACTAATTGATCTAATAATATTATTGAATGACCTGTTAGGATTACTAAATATTTATTTGTACTACAATTGATGTTTAAAAAAGACCTACTTTAATTGTCATTTTCATATTATAATTTAATCGACTGTTGCTTTCCATAACAAAATTGTATTTGCTGCTAGTTGGACCATGATTGTTTCAAGCTACTACTACACACTGCAATCATCAGTTCTTGAACTATAATACAAGTAATCGTAGTTTTTAAATTTTCCAATAACATCTTAACATATAATACTCTCCCCATTTGATAAAGAATGTTCTTTTCAATTGGATTATTTTCTTAAAATATCGTTACAAATATATTATATATCTGCAATCAAAATTAAACAGTTACAATGTTAATTAAACTCTACATCAAATGGAGAAAAAAGACTCTACGTTAATTAGAACAAAGGAAAAAATTTCACATTAAAGAATCATGATCTTTTGTTTAACTTATATGATTTTCAAGTATTGTTTATGTCATTTCAAAAAACTAAAGATACATTTTTTTTCATTTTGCATAATTAGTTCAGCTTATAAAATTTTACATTTGAAATAATGATGTAACATAAACTTTCAGCTTAAAAGTTATTGCGTGAAAATGTGTAAAGTCATAAGTGTTGAAATAATTAAGAGGAGTTAATATTGCACAAATGACAAGGTATAACTCATAACTCTCCACTATTAATTGAATTAAAATCTTGACATATAAAATTTGGCATTATATTATTTTTGTATGTGAAGTTTTGATGCAAGCTTATTACATGATATTAAGCGGTTTCTTAACAACGATTCGGTCATTTTGAGTTAGTAATAAAAGAAGAAAAAGAAAAAGCTTCCAAATAAATAGTTGAAATTAAACTCTTAATTTTTCTCCATCTCACATGTCTCTTACTTTACTAAGGATAATTGTCTTTTCCGTATCTCTCTAACTTTCATTTTTACCTTCTTTATTATTATTATTATTACTTTATAATCACAATTCTTTCTTTTACAATCGTATTTGGAGCAATAATATTTTCATAAAAATTGAATTATAATTGAAGTATAAATTATGCATGTGTATACATGTGTTCCCATTAGACTAGTTAAATATTAAGACGGAGGATGTATATTTTAATTTTATTAATTTAATCAATGACAAAACATGCTTATCAATAAATTAAATTTTCTTAGTTTCTAAACTCACCACAAAGACAATACATACATACATCAAGCAATGAGCATGGGAACGTATCGGTGAAAAGAATAACTAAATCAACCCAATTGGCAGGTCAATCTCGTAAATCTTATCGACCGACATATCAAATATTAGATTTTTATGAGCCATGTAAGTTCATTTTTGGTCCTTTAAAGTGAGAACCAAATTCATACATCACAAATATTTTTCAAAACATTTTTGGAGTAATTTAAATTATTATTTTTTTTAAAGCAAAACTAAGATGGATATGTATACAAGAATACAATAAATATAAAAAATTTAGAAAATTAAGATTTTGAATATTATTAATGTAAACAATTATGTTGACATGAATGATAATATTATTAAAAATAATGTAGACAATTTAACATGATTAATTTTTTATTTGGAGATATATATTTACTTAGTTTTTAATTTTTGAATTAAAAAAGGATAAACTTCTCTAAATAAAAATCATTGCATTGTATCACTAATCTTTATCTAACATAGTAAATCCCATGATGTAACTCAAAATTAATACCCATTCCATTTTTAATATTAGAGATATATTTCAGTTAATACAAAATAAATTTTCTGAAATTATATAATTCAAATTTAAAGTGCCAGTTTTTTACCTTTAATGACTTCAAAGTAGAAAATCATAATAAAAGATAATCTTAAATACAAATTCTTAAACTTTTTGTATTTTTATAAATTTATATTACTAATAAAATTATAAAATTTATAAATAATATTACAATAAAAGAAAAATATATACCTAATTTGAAAGTGAGAGAATTTAATAATAATGATAATATTAATTAACAGTGGAGGTAATTCAAAATAGGTGATAAACATTACACTCCAAACTCCGACGTTCAAATTAATTAGTTAAAGTCGTCTGCGTGAGGCCTAAGCTAATAAACTATCGCGTATGCGTCACATATAAGCTAACGCTAACGTGACTACTAACGCCTCACGCGTAAACGTGAATTTGAGCAGTGTCAGCGTCGGCGTTGGCGTCGAACATAAGCTAACGTACCTGTTAACCCCTTACCCCTCACGCGTGACCAATCATATTTATCTAAAATTATATATACAGGAGGAGGAGGAGGAAAGCCGTTGAACGGAAAAGAGAAAAAACAATGGCAAGTGTGGTGGTAGGAACGCCATGGATGAAATTGAGGAGTAGAATTTCAGAAATTACTCATACTCCAATAATATTCGGTCAGTCGTCCCCAACATCGCCATTGCTGCTTTATTATCGTAACAAGAATTGCATCAACAACAACGACTCCAGTCTTTTGCGAAGAAGCAGTAGATGTTTTTCCATATCTGCTTCCGCATCTTCCACCAGAAGAGACGATGTAGTTCGCGTTCGTTTCGCTCCTTCGCCCACCGGAAATCTTCATGTTGGTGGTGCCAGGACTGCTCTCTTCAATTACTTGTTCGCTAGGTAATTCATTCCCTTATTTACTCCCTTTTTGTTTCTTTACTAATTATAGATGAATAGTCTTCGCTGCTACTGCTTCTTCTGATACTATCGCTACTGTTGGTTTTGAATAGAAATAATTCTCTATTTCTGATTTTGTTCTTTTCCTTCTTAAAGGTCCAAAGGTGGGAAGTTTATTCTTAGGATTGAGGACACTGATTTGGAGAGATCCACCAAAGAATCGGAAGAAGCCATGTTACAGGATCTTACCTGGCTTGGTCTTGATTGGGATGAAGGTTACCCTATTTTTGCTTTCCCTCATAACACCCCGTCTGGTTCCATATAATGAGTTATTTTTTAATTGTTCTTCAGTACATTTCTGGCATCCTATGATTCAAATATACGTGAATTGATATGATTTTGATTAATAAGAAAGTTGATTATAAACTACTTGAAAGTTATTCTTTTAGAATTTGTTTATAGGTTTCATGATAGTTTGGAACTTCAAAGCTCAAGTCGTGAACTAAAGTTGCATGTACCATACAATTGTTGATCATATAATGTGTGAAAACCAACATACAATTGCGGATCATTTCATGTATTTAGAACCCACATAACTTATTTCATGTATCGCATTGTATGATACAAAAAAGAAAGAAAAAGAAAAATTAGCAACAATACATGTTTAAGCATGCAATTAACATAATTTATGGGAGAATCAAGCATATTGGCATGACCATAATGTAAAGGTAGCCAGCGTATCTATATGTTATTCAAACAATTGAGATAGATCTCCATTTATACATATGAATAACACAATTTTTTTTGGAAAATCAAGCTTATTAGCTTGATTTCAATGTGAAATTGGAGAAGTAATTATTTTTGGAACCTAAAATATTACCCCAAAATAAGCACCTAACATGAAATATAAATAGGTAGAAGTATTTAGAATGTTAGATGCTCTAAATAGCTTTATATTATTTCAAGTAAAATATGTTGTAAAGAGTGAGGCTTTAAATTCAAATGGCATAAGGCTTTGGTCTCCATAGACTACCATTTTTTTCTGAATTTTGAGAAGAATCGTGAAGTGTATCACTATAATACAATACATGTATATTTGTATCATAACTGATATTTGTGATGCATTCCCATGTCTGATACACCTTATGAAACTTATAAGGCCTTGCATCATGTCATATCATACTATACATGTCACATATTTCATGATTTTAATGACTCATATGCACCGACAGTTGGGGGTTATGATGTGTGGGAATATTTTTGTGTTTCAGACTTATTTGGTTGTCTACTTTGTTTCTTTGAAAATTTTATACTACTACCAATAGGCGTTTGTTTACTGCTTATAAACATTAACATCAATATCATCAATACCTTTAACCCAAATTGATTAAAGTTGGTTTGTTTCCTGCCTATCACATTATAGTATAGATTTAATCGATACTACAAGTTAAATGAAATTAATTATCTGGATACATATAATGATCGTTGTGTTTCATAAATATGTAGGTCCTGGTGTTGGTGGAGACTATGGCCCATATCGGCAGTCTGAAAGAAATGCACTGTATAAGCAACATGCTGAAGATCTTCTAAAGTCTGGTCATGTTTATCGTTGCTTTTGTTCCAATGAGGTATTGTTGTTTAGCTTCAGAGGAATCATATATAATTTATTGTTATGGAACCTACACTAATCCATGATCCGTGCTAGATACCGATCATGCTTCTCTCTATTTGTGGGTGGTACACATTAAAGAATAGAGGGTTACAAACAGTTTGATTGTAAAAAATTAGCCAAAAAAGATATCTAAACGTTTAATCTTTAGATGCTATTTTCAATATTTCTAACACAATTATTTTGAAAGGATGACTTTGTATACAGTTATATATGAGTTTTCAAATTCTGACAGTCCGTAACACAACTATTACAATTTTATTTGTAGGAATTAGAGAAAATGAAGGATGTTGCAAAGTTAAAGCAGCTGCCTCCAGTATACACTGGGAAGTGGGCAAGTGCCACGGATGAGGAAGTGCAAGAAGAGCTTGCAAAGGGAACCCCATTTACATATCGATTTCGTGTGCCTAAAAAAGGGAGTCTGAAAATCGATGACCTCATCCGAGGGGAAGTGAGTACGGTTTTATAATTATATTTTGAAATAGCTGCTACATATTGATTGAGTATTTAAGTGGAAAATTCATCATCACATATAATTGACAAGTAATAAGAGTTGAGCATAATTGCTAGTCCTGCTGTGGTCTAGTTGAACCTTTATGCAATTCTGTATTTCGGTTTAATTCTTTCAAAAGCAAATAAATTTAAAGTTGCTAGATTGTAGGCTTAAATAAACTTGGTTTGGAATTGAGCTCCATTAACTTCAATTGGTAAGGATCTTTATGAGCCAAAAATGAAGTCCTGTACTGTACGACTTTAGTCATAACTGCTTAAGAAACTATGTCAATGACTTCAATGTTTGAAGAAGACTAAAGAAGCTTTTGCGGAGAGAAGTTTTGTCACTCTTCCACCACATTGTTGTAGTGCACCATGAAGAGGCCATAGTTGGTGCTAGTTCACATCAAATTCAATTAAAGACAAGTGTTGGATTAATCATGTGTAAAAAGTTTAGAAGCTTGTATCTTTCTTTCCTCTTTCCAGCCATTGGTAGTGGTGTTTTAAAACACATGCTCTGTTTTTGCAGTCCATAAACTAATTGTATTTAAAACTCATAATGCTAAATCCCTTTCCGATGCTTCAAAACTATTTCAACCAACTTACAGACTTTTTTTTAAACCAAATGTCATAAAACATAATTTATCAAGGTAGATATAATATTTATGTTTTAAACTCTTCTTACAAGAAGGAAGGTTGGAAAGAGTCCAAGTCTAGTGTTGAATGCACGTTGGCTTTTATGAGATGAAAATTTAGGAGGTCATTTAATATAAACTAAATACGTGGAAGTGAAATTGGTTTTCCTTGCTAGTATTACATTGATTGTTCCAAGCAATGCTACATCGCTACTCAATGGGTGATTAGCCCAGATCTTATTGGGTCTGCTAGTAGTATGACTTGGTGGAGGTGTATTCTTTTTTCAAGTTGGCATGCAATGTGTTTCCACTACCCAACACATTAGCTTCTTTTATTATACTGATCATTATTTTTGGTTGGTTTACTTGGTAATATGGTTTGATAGTGCAATGAAGGTTAGCTGGAACTTGGATACGCTAGGAGACTTTGTGATAATGAGAAGCAATGGTCAACCTGTTTATAATTTTTGTGTTACGGTCGATGATGCTACCATGGCAATCTCACATGTTATAAGGTAAATCTATAATACACTCGCGTCAATCTTTCTTGTGTGCTCTTGTTCTCTGCTATTATGAACACTGTTGTTATTATCAATATTTCATCCATCCCATATTTTAGCTGATTCCTTTTAGGTTTGTGTTATCTTTTAGATATATTTATAGTGTCATTGAAGATATATCATTAGAAATACTGAATATAGAAAACTGATTTAAATCTTGCACAGCTTAAGATCAGTGCAACACACTAAATAAAAGGAAGCAACTAAAGTGAAAAGGAGCGTCCTCTGCTTACACATTAACATGTCTTGCAACATTGTTCTTGTCATACCACTAATTTACTATTACCATTCTCGTTATGACAGTTTTTTGCTTTTTTGCAATTCAGAGCAGAAGAGCATTTACCAAATACTCTAAGGCAGGCCTTGATATACAAGGTTTCTCTTTGACTTCCTTTTGAGTAGTAATTCAATGATTTATCACATTTTTTGTTGGCATGAAGTTCCTGCTTAACTATATTTCTTTACAGGCTCTTGGTTTTCCAATGCCGTACTTTGCACATGTATCTTTAATTCTTGCTCCTGATAGGAGCAAATTATCAAAACGACATGGTGCAACTTCAGTGGGTCAGGTATATAATTGAATTAGCAAAACTGGTTTGCAGTTATCTGCTTATGCAGTCTTTATGTAATTATTATGGTTTGTCATCCTGCCTTTTTCTTTATATTTGGTAGGATTAACACGAGCAGTTTTTGTAATTTTATCAACAGTTCAGAGAGATTGGATATCTGCCTCAGGCAATGGTTAACTATTTAGCACTGTTGGGTTGGGGTGATGGTACTGAAAATGAATTTTTTACCCTTGAGCAACTAGGTCAGTCTCTACATAATATATGTTCGTAAAGGTGCGTATCTGCTTGTGCTGATCGAAATATGACCATCATCATTATCATCATCTTGTTTTCTTGTGATTTACAGTTGAAAAGTTCTCAATTGAGCGTGTGAACAAGAGTGGGGCGGTTTTTGACTCTACTAAATTTAGGTGATTGTTGATTGCATAGAAAATTACTAGTATACACCTGCAATTACAGCTGGAGCACTTTTTTTCTTGTTAAATTACTTTTATCGCCTTATGCATTTGAAATGATCCACTTTTGTTTAGTTGTCTCTTTTGATCTTCTTGGTGTTCAATTTTCTTGATTATGAAAGACATCATTAGGTCTTGTTGAATATCTTCCTGAAGATTTTTACTTATTCATGTTCCAAATTAATGAAGGTGGATGAATGGCCAGTATTTAAGGTTGCTTCAGCCAGAAGAACTGACCAGGCTTATTGGTCAACACTGGAAGAACACTGGCATTCTA
Source organism: Centella asiatica (assembly GCA_014636745.2). Taxonomy (NCBI): domain Eukaryota; kingdom Viridiplantae; phylum Streptophyta; class Magnoliopsida; order Apiales; family Apiaceae; genus Centella; species Centella asiatica. The sequence goes on from CM025785.1 coordinate 5,088,097, forward strand.
AGAGAATCAGAAGGGCTATTTATAGAGGTTTATTTATTTCCTACCACATGCTTAAAGTTTCGCAGAACAGTTGCAAGTTAAATTTCTATAAACTTTACAAATCCATATTTAGAAGTATGGGTAAGTTCAATTGTTTTCTTATGCATTGTATGTAGTTCCATTTTGTACTTTGATACTATGCAGTTTTCTTTAGCCGATAGACCTCTGAACTGATACATGGTTTGGTTCTCTCCAACGCATTTACTTCTATAATTTGCATCAATGCATGCAAGGGATTACCATATATTACACTCATCTAACTTTAGACTTGATTTTTGCTTGAGTAAAGTTTGCTTTTAGCCCTTGTTCTTTTTGTTGGTTTATTGAGGAGTTTACGCTGCATTAGTTTTTTTTTTTTAATCTGTGTTTTTTGTTATCTTTTTTTTCCTTCTAATATAGAGTTCATTTAGTAATCAAAATGTATGCTTTATTGCTTATGCACCATGATTCTGTATGCTCCAAATATATAGGTTGAAGCCACCACTAGGTGCTGGTAGTTGAATTTACTACTAACGAGTTTATTATAACTCACAAGGTAAATCTGTATAAACAGGAGGCTGTTCAGCTGCTTAAGGATGGGATTGACTTGATACCTGATTCTGAGAAAACACTTTCAAATTTTCTATCTTACCCTCTATCTGCAACTCTATCAAGGTATTTACTGGCCTTATCCATGTTAATGTTTAGTTAAGGGTGTTATTGGTCTTTGTTTTGCCACTAGTAGTACTGCAGAGAATCTAATCTGTACATTTTGAAGTTGGACACTTGGACGTTCATATTTGTGGAGGCTGCATAAGACGATTCATTTTCGGGGACATTTTTAGACAATTTCCTTGGAAAAGAAAAATACCTCATCTCGAGCGGTTATAAGCTCCACTTTCTCCTTTTGCACTTATTTTGAAATGCTATGATCATAACCTTACATTTTCTCTCCTTTTTCTTAATAGCTTTACAGACGTGGAGTGCATGGAGTAGTTTTACTGGCTACTCATATAACGTCTTTCTTTGTATGTGTAAGACCAAGGGTCCCTAGGAATGTTAAGTAGCTCATAACGTCTTTCTCTATATGCATAGGACCAAGTATCCCTAGGAATGTTAAGTAAAGCTCTGGACAATGTCAGCATCCTGTCTTTGAAATTAATAACTTTAAGCAATACACTCTTCTTTCCATTTAACAATCTATCCCTTTCTCTTAAAATTTTAAAATAAAGTTCCAGAACTTCAAGAAGCAACCGACTTTCAACTATCCAACCGGTTTCATATCTGACAAGACTTTGCAATATTTTGATTCTGACACTTGTAACAGTTTAATTTCTCTATCATCTAAACTGGCTTTGCACTTTCATACAGAGAATTTACAATCAAAGACTAGCTTGTATCTTCTTACTGACTCACTAGCCTAGCCTCTCTGTTTCCTTACTTTTTCTTATCATTCCTTTTCCTCGTCATTAATCTTTGTTACTTAAATGTTATTGACCTAATGGCTTCATACGAGTTTCTAGTCAGCGGTCTTCCACGTAACAAAATATAAATAATATGTGTGCATGTTTGTGTGTGCACACGCGCTTGTGTGCGCGCTTATATGTATATTATTCACTTCCCATGACAAGCCTAGGTTTCTTTAATCCATGAAAAGAAGTAACGATATGGTGTCTGTAGTTCCGAAGGTAAACCTGTTCTAGAAGATGGACTTTCTGAAGTTGCAGCTAGCTTGTTAGCTGCCTATGACAGTAGTGAACTCCTTGATGCAATAAAAGAAGGAAAAAGTGGATGGCAGAAGTGGGTGAAAAGCTTTGGCAAATCGCTGAAGCGAAAGGTTAGTTTCAGTTCAAATAGGTCAATTGAAACTCATAGCTGGTCTTATAACCTGTCGCGAACAAGTGGAATCTCATTTCATGTCATTTCCGTGGCAGGGTAAATCGCTCTTCATGCCTCTAAGAGTTCTGCTAACAGGAAAGCTCCATGGCCCAGATATTGGAGCTTCTGTAATTTTGCTACATAGTGCTGGAACAAGTGATATTGTAGCATCTCAGGCAGGCTTTTTGACACTGGAAGAAAGGTTCAAAATGCTGAGAGAAGTTGAATGGGAATCCTTTAACAACAATCAGACTCTCTTGGAGACTGTTGCATCTCACTAACGGTTGTCAGTTTTGTACTACTTTTCCTTCAAGAGAGATTGTGCCTGTTGTGCTGTAGAGTTAACTGTTCCATTTGTCCGATCACTTGGTAACATGTCACGAGTTCATAAATACTGGAGCCGATGAGTAAAAGTTGCAGGTCGATACCGCGCCAAGTAGGGCATGAAAATGAGAGTTTGTTCTACTGTAGTCTGCCTACAAATTTTATTTTATTTTGTTTTTGTTATTAATTTTATTATTTTTTGTTACAGTTTGCCTTCAATTTTGTAGAATGGAACTTAGCAGTTACCTGATTGTTTTTGGTTTTGGTTTTGTTTTGAAATTCTCATTGGACCTCATTTATTTGAATCCCATCTTGATAACATTTTAAAGGATGTGATTAATTCAAGGAAAAAGGGAGGTGTCCCATGTTTAAGCTAGGAATTATTATAGGATTTGAGGACTTGGTATGTTCTGCGTTATGTTTAATTTAGTTTTTTTTCCGTTTTTGTTTTTGAAACTTTGAATTATGACCTTGTTTGAATGACGAGTTTAAATGACCGATAGGATTAGATGGGATTCAAATATTGAAAGGGCTTTGAGGTAATGAATCAAGTGTTAATGACCTTTAATGCGACGATTCCTACTGAATGTTCTCTTTCTTCTTTGGTTTATTTTATTTTATCTTCTTTTTTATTTTTTTTAAAATTTGATTTATTCCACTTTGCTAGTTAGAGAAGATTCTTTTCAATAGGAGAAAAAGCGTAGACAGTTCTCTAGAAGATCATTGTGATTTAATCATAGAGGAAAAAAAAATCTCCCGACTTGTGATATTGTTTAAGAGGAATATAGCTTTTGTCTCTTTATCACGCATATAAATAATATTGATAATGTTAAAATTTGCAAATGAATTTATTTGGCGGAGGACCTAAAAGTTATTTGATATGGTGGTGAAATTTTACAAGAAACAATATCTATATGTTGAATAATGTATTCAGGTTTTATGTTGTATATTAATGTATTTAGGTTAGCTGGTGATGTAAAACGTATTTATCTTTATCTTTTCTTTTAATATAAGTTATTCTTTTGACAAGTATTGGAATAGTATTTGTCAAAAGTTATTTACAATTAAGTCATCAGTATATTGTTAAAAGTTTACTGCATTAGTAGTTTGCCCAGCGAATGAATAATACAGACCAAGTAAAAAACAAGAAAAGAAGTGCGACAGTTGTGAGACTTTTGCGGTTGAATAAAGGAGAAGAAAGACGCCCCGAGAGGTTGATTGCCAAAATGCGAAACTGAAGAACTTAATCAAATAAAATCTATGTAAATCTAAATGGCTAGTAGTCAGTTGTTGTAATGGAAGAAGAGAGAGACTGAATTACAGTCCCGTCCTCTGCGACATTGGTCGGTTCCAAAATTTGCACCGGTGAGCACGACGACAACGACAACGACGAACTAACAAAACAGAAAACAAACAAAGAAACAGAGAGAGATCACCTGATCTCACCTCGCCTTCATCTCTCCTTCAATCTCAATCTGTTTACCTAATCATAAAAACTCATCTGATTGAAAAGGAAGAGAACGATAGGATATTAGAATTAGTATGGCGGCAGCAGGTGGTGGGGGTGGAGGAGGAGGGCAAACCCTAGGCGGGCCGTCTCGTTGCGGATGGGTTCTGGGGCCATCCCTCGACAAGATCATCAAGAACGTGGCCTGGAGGAAGCATTCTCAGCTCGTCTCCGCCTGCAAATCTGCTCTCGACAAGCTCCACTCCCTCTCCTCTGACTCTTCCTCCTCAGATCCCGCTTCCTCCGCCTCCCCTCTCTACGGTTTCTCTCCTTCCGATGCCGAATTCCTCCTCCAACCCCTCATTCTCGCCCTCGATTCCGCCTCCCCCAAGGTTGTCGAGCCCGCCCTTGATTGCTCCTTCAAGTTGTTCTCCTTGGGTCTTATTCGCCGTTGCGAGATCTCCATGGATCATGGAACCTCCTCCAACGGAGGCACCCTCATTTTCCACCTCATAGAATCTGTATTCAAGTGCGGCGCCCTGGGCGAGGAGGCTCTTGAACTGTCTGCGCTCAAAGTCTTGCTTTCTGCTGTTCGATCTACCTCCATCATCATCAGGGGTGACTGCCTCGTACACATTGTCAAGTCTTGTTATAACATCTATCTCGGTGGCCTTAGTGGGACCAATCAGATCTGTGCAAAGTCCGTTCTTGCTCAGATGATGATCATTGTCTTCACCAGGGTCCAGGAGGACTCCATGCTGGCATCCTTTCGACCAGTATCTGTGGCTGATCTCTTGGAGTTCTCTGATAGGAATTTGAATGAAGGGAGCTCCATTCAATTTGCTCAGAACTTTATCAATGAGGTGATTCAAGTGTTCAATGAAGGCATGATTTCTACTTCGGATTCTTCGCCTCCTCTTACAGCCACTGAAGCAACTGCAGACCAAAAGGAAGGTGGCGAGTCTCTTGCAGATGGGGGCTCGCCTGCCAGTTTGAGTGGTTACTCTAGGATTAGAGAGGATGGCTTTATGCTTTTCAAGAATTTATGCAAATTATCAATGAAGTTCTCATCGCAGGAGAATCCTGATGATCAAATTCTGTTGAGGGGAAAGACGTTGTCCCTCGAGTTGCTGAAGGTCATCATGGACAATGGGGGTGCCATATGGCGGACAAATGAGAGGCAAGTATATGTCTTTATCTGTCCTGCTCAATTTAAGGCCTATGCACTGCACTGCTAATAATCTTTGTTCTGTAATTGCACCCCC
>CM025785.1:5093128-5307500 GCA_014636745.2 Centella asiatica
GTCCAATCGTCAGTCTCGCCTCCTCCCTGATCTTATTTTTCCTGTGAAAATAGACCCATCCCTACATGCTCGCGAACTTCTTCCTTAATATAAAGTAATCTAACATGTCTGCTTTGTTCTTTTTTCACAGGTTTCTTAATAATATCAAGCAGTATCTATGCTTATCATTGTTGAAAAATAGTGCCCTGTCTGTTATGACTATTTTTCAGCTCCTCTGCTCAATTTTCGAGAACTTTCTATTGAAATTCAGACCAGGGTTGAAAGCAGAAATTGGAATATTCTTTCCGATGCTCATTCTTCGTGTGCTTGAAAATGTGCTCCAACCTAGTTTCTTACAGAAAATGACTGTTCTCAATTTATTGGAGAAGATATCACAGGACTCGGAGATTGTTATTGATATATTTGTAAACTATGACTGTGATGTGGATGCTCCGAACATCTTTGAAAGGTAATTAGCATCTTTTTTTTAAATTTGTAGTCTTCCTTGAAGTCCTTTTTGTAGGTCGATATTGGCAGCTTGCAATCTTAAATTGCATCCTCTTTGGGTAACCATATGAATGACTGAGCTAGATAAGCCATTTGAGGTGTTGGCTTGATTATCTGTAATTTGATTGTTCTAGTTTCCAACTATGACCACATGGTCACGTCAAGATTAAGTACATGGTCGTGGCAAGATTAAGTACTTGGAAATTTTTGGTCATTTTTTTATTATTTCCACACAATTCCCTTGCATTTGCGTTGAATAGAAAAAAAAAATAAAAATTCAACCTCCTCATGAAGTGCATGAAAAATACCACAAGAGCCCAGTTGTAGACGAAATCTAAAGGAATAATACAAATAAATGATTAGGAAAAATATTTGTGTATTTTTCCACAAGGACCTACCCTCCAGCCTATAGTAGCTACTAGCTAGGATTAAGTATTCGACATTTTTCAACTTCTAATCTCTAAACAAGGAATTGAGTTTAAGATGCATACACCGGGCATGACATGCGTCTCAAATAACAGAAGCAGGACCTAGGGATGGTTTTTTCTACTCCATCCATCTAAGACTTGGTTAAAATCTCAAGCTACTCACTACCACATTAGAATAACATATATAGAACTCCATTGTTACTTTGCAATCTACTTTTGGTCTTTCAGAAAAATTCATATAGATAATGCTTGATTTGATAAATATTTGTGTATTTCCTAAACAACATTATTTTCTCTTTTGGAGATAAAAAGAGTTCTACATCAAGCTTAATAAACCATGAAGAGAGGTCTATAGCTGAATATGCTTTTAGAAACTTGGAAGTGTTGTGCAGCCTGGATTTCACTATGTTTAGGATTTCTGTAAATAGAGCCCTTTCTGCATTTCCTTTCCTCGGGCACGACTTCTTAAGCTACTGCAAAACCGCCGAGTGATTTTATATTCTCTAAAATGCTATTGTTAGCATTCTTTACTTTTTTTCCACTTCAGTTACTTAATTTTTGTTGCTTTTCTCATATACTGTGAAAGTCCCAAGTATATTTCTCCTCGCATAAACTGGTGTACCAAGTGTTTTTACTTATCTTATGGTTGACATCTCTTATGGATTGGGGTCCAGTAAGTTGTATTAAAACCTGTTTAATTCCATCAGATATTTGCAGGACGGTTAATGGCCTTCTGAAAACTGCTCTAGGTCCACCGCCTGGTTCTGCAACCACTTTGTCTCCTGCACATGATCTTACATTTCGACTTGAGTCTGTAAAGTGTTTGGTTAGTATTATAAAGTCAATGGGACTCTGGATGGACCAACAGCTGAAAATAGGAGATTTTTGTCTTCCAAACACCTCAGAAAATGAAAATTCAATGGAGAATCACACAAACCGCCTCGGTGAGGAAGGGAATCTTCCAGAAATTGATCTGCAAGCTGAAGCAGTCTCTGAATTTTCAAATGCTGCTACGCTGGAGCAACGCCGAGCTTATAAGTTAGAGCTTCAGGTTTAGTAATTTATCCCTTATACATAAACATTATTGTCATTGTGCTTTATAATTCTTAATACTTAGTCATATTCATCTACTAGTACTGATCCTAGTGTGCTTTCTTTTTTTGTAATTCTGTTAAAATTCATAATTGCCTCAATTTGAGCTGTTTATCTCAACTCACAAGTGGTTTTAATAACTCGTGCTCACAAATTTACTTTTGGACTGCAGAAAGGTGTTTCTCTGTTTAACAGAAAGCCATCAAAGGGCATTGAATTTTTGATAAGCAACAAAAGAATTGGTGGTTCGCCTGAAGAAGTTGCTTATTTCTTAAAAAACACTTCTGGCTTGAATGAAGCTATGATCGGTGACTATTTGGGTGAAAGAGAGGATTTCTCTTTGAAAGTTATGCATGCATATGTTGATTCGTTTAACTTTGGAGGAATGGACTTCGGGGAAGCAATCAGGTTTTTCCTGAGGGGCTTCAGATTACCTGGAGAGGCACAGAAGATTGATCGCATAATGGAAAAATTTGCCGAACGCTATTGTAAATGCAACCCCAATTCATTTACTAGTGCTGAAACTGCTTATGTTCTTGCATACTCTGTAATAATGCTCAACACAGATGCCCATAATAGCATGGTCAAAGATAAGGTTTGATGTTCGGATTTTCCTGTCATTTCTTCTACTATAAGTTTTCTACATGTGTTGTCCTTGGTTTGTACTTCCACTTCATATATGTGATACTCCCTCCATTCCAAAATTAGGGATTCATTTCAAAATTTTAAAGACAATTTCTATATTCCAAATACATCCCTATTATCATGTTATTTGAAGTAATAGTAGTGGTAGTCATGGTAGGGACCATTAAGTAGTGGAAATAGTGGAATGACATTTAAAGAACTTCATGGCTTTTTATAGTCTAAAAATATAAATGCGTCTCTAATTTTGGAATAATTAAAAAGGAATATGTCTCTAATTTTGGAAAGGAGGGAGTATACTTATTTTCTCCTCTATTTTCTGATCATGCCACATGAAGTAAAAGGGGAAAATAATTAAAGGTGGTTTGTAGTTACTAGTTTTGGGTGTTGTGTATGTCCTTTTTCCTTCTATACAAGATATGCTTATATCTGTCGTCCTTGATTTTCTATTTTCTAATTATATCGCTTCACCTCGCCACGAAGTAAAAGGAAGGTGGTCTGCGATTATGAATTTTGGGTGTTGTGTCATGTATTTTCCCCTTCTACTACAAAATTTGCTAATATATGTTGTTCTTGGTTTTCTGACTTCCTGATTAGACTTCATATATGAGTGTATACATGTGTGTGTGTGTGTGTAGATATGTATATGGAAAAAGGGATGTTCCAAGCTTAGCATGAGAATTTCATGCCAACGTTTCATAACCTCATATTTTGTTCTACATTTTGTAAATCCAACCGTATGTACGAAAAGAAACATTAAAAGAAATATGAGAAAGTGCAAGATTTCACATGTTTTGGTTTTGTGCAACACTATTTGCTTACTACTAATTTATTTTGGATATTCATTGGAAAATGGAGGAGATTGACAGTAGAAGCTATTGATGAGATACTACATCATCTGAGATAATCACTCTGTTATTTAGTGTGGCAGAATCGGACAAAATTTTTCATTTGGCATTCATTCAAATTATTTGCACTTGTGTCCCAAACTTGGGATGTTCAATCTGTGGTGTTGCAATATATCATTATATGTTATCTATTTATTTTTTTATTTGGTTTGTTATGATCTTTTACTTTTCATTTGGGATTGTATTTGAAGATGACCAAGGCTGATTTTATCCGAAACAACCGTGGGATTGATGATGGGAAGGACTTACCTGAAGACTATTTGGGCGACCTCTATGATCAAATTGTAAAGAATGAGATTAAGATGAAAGCTGAATCTTCTGTTTCTGAGAGCAAGCAAGCAAACAATTTGAATAGACTATTGGGCTTGGATGGTATACTTAATTTAGTTTGGAAGCAGACAGAAGAGAAACCCTTGGGTGCAAATGGGGTTCTTATAAAGCATATTCAAGAGCAGTTCAAGGCAAAATCTGAGTAAGCTATAGCTACTTCAAAAAAAAAAAATTTTTCTTGTCACGCTGATCACATTAATATATCGATTCATGGTCCTTTTATTTGTTTTTCTTGGGTCATTGTGTGCTTCTGACATTCCGTGAACAGATTTTTATGACTTGGGCCAAATGGCAAGCTAAGATGGTTAAGAGCATTTCTTTTGGGAAATGCTAATGCTTGCAGCTTGGTTTTAAAAGTTTCTCATAAATGATGCTGAAACTCCTGTGTCATACGATTTTGCAGGTCAATATATTATGCTGTTTCAGATCCAGCAATATTGAGGTTTATGGTTGAAGTCTGTTGGGGTCCAATGCTTGCTGCATTTAGTGTAACACTGGACCAAAGTGATGACAAGGCTGCCACTTCTCAAAGCTTGCAAGGTATCCGTCATGCTGTGCATGTTAATGCAGTGATGGGTATGCAGACCCAAAGAGATGCATTTGTTACTACGGTTGCCAAATTCACTTACCTCCACTGTGCTGCAGATATAAAACAAAAAAATGTTGATGCTGTCAAGGTAATAAATTCAAATCTAATTTATGCTTCAGTAGGAGTTGCAGTGGAAAAATTTGAGAAGAATAACCGGAAGTTGTTGCATTTAATATATATGAAAATTTGAATTCTAGAAATTTAATAGAAAATTTAGTGAATCAGTTGAGAACTTCAGAGTAAGGATTTAGGAGAGAAACTGAGACATATTAGAGTTGGGTTTGTGAGAGAAACATAATATGCATCTTTCAGTTGAGTTCAGAGTAAATTATATTTTGCAAGTATGCAATACTTCACACCCTTTACTGTGAAATGTGTCAAATTGCACACCCTTTTCTGAACTTAAAAAATTTCACAAACATGGGATATCATAAGCTTCTTATGACGTACCTTAGTTCTGAAACAAGGTGTTTATGAGGTTCCTACCACTTCGTTAGTAAACAAAGAAATTATGTAAGAAATGTTTGGTCATGTATGTCTATACTGTTCTCAAATTAATTAGGGAATAATGAACATTATTGGTGAACAGATGATTTCCGGTTCATTTGGGTAATTACAATATTAACATCATTCCATTTCATTTTGTTTTCTTCTCTCTTCCTTCTATGATCTAGGAGCTCTACATGTAGAAGTTCCAATCAGCTCCATCATTCTGTAACTTATTCTTTTTGGTGCTCCCTTTCCTCTAATTAGTTTTCCTCTATGAGAAATTCTTTATTATTATCATTATCTCTGTAATTTCTCTTATAATTTTGGAGGAATTGTGCTCCTTAAGTTTCAATATCTAACGTACCACGTGGTCCACGTGTATCTGTCAAATAAATCTTTGAATGGCTTTTGTTTACATGTGTCAATCATGTACTCTTTCCAGGCTATTATATCAATTGCCATTGAAGACGGAAACTATCTTCAAGAAGCTTGGGAGCATATATTAACTTGTCTTTCTCGGTTTGAGCACTTGCAATTGTTAGGGGAGGGTGCACCATCAGATGCTTCTTTTTTTACTACAAATGGGGAAACTGAAGATAAATCACTGAAGTCAGGCTTTACGTCCTCTAAGAAAAAAGGAACACTCCAGAATCCATCTGTGATGGCTGTTGTTCGAGGGGGTTCATATGACAGCACGAGTATTGGGGTCAATGCCTCAGGACTGGTAACTCCAGAACAGATCAGTAACTTTATTTCAAACTTAAATTTGCTTGATCAGGTTGGAAATTTTGAATTGAACCACATTTTCGCTCATAGCCAAAGGTTAAACAGTGAGGCTATAGTGGCTTTTGTGAAAGCTTTGTGCAAAGTTTCCATGCAAGAGTTGCAGTCTCCAACAGATCCTCGTGTATTCAGTCTCACAAAGATTGTCGAAGTTGCGTAAGATTCTAACTCTGTCATGTTTTCATGATCTCCACACTTTCCCTTTTCTTGAAATAACTGACATGATAATATCTCAATTATTTATATCTTAATTCATGGTATTTAATGTATCTATTGAAACATATGCAATTGCTTGCTTACATATGATAGGTATTCTCATGAAGAAAAAGTATGAAATCTATTGTCATTGTATTTTATAATCTTAGTTATCAAACCATGGTTCACCTCTCTCTCTCTCTCTCTACACACACACAGCTGTCGCGCTTCACCCTACTTAGTCTGTGTTGTGGTTTGTGTTTTGCAGGCATTACAATATGAACCGCATAAGACTAGTGTGGTCTCGAATATGGAGTGTTCTTTCAGATTTTTTTGTGTCAGTTGGTTTGTCTGAGAATCTTTCTGTTGCTATTTTTGTCATGGATTCACTGAGGCAGCTTGCTATGAAGTTCTTAGAACGGGAGGAGTTAGCAAATTACAATTTTCAGAACGAGTTTTTGATGCCATTTGTTATTGTTATGCAAAAAAGCAATTCTGCTGAAATCAGGGAGCTAATAGTTCGGTGTATCTCACAGATGGTCCTTAGCCGTGTCAATAATGTAAAATCTGGGTGGAAGAGTGTTTTTATGGTAAGTTTCCCGTAACATACATTCATCTAGTTTTAATTATTGTTATTCTATTTGAGTGGTTTGACACTTTCATGCCATAATCCATAGGCTTGAGCCTTGAGGTTTCATATATTAACTAAAGCATGCTTGAAGTTTGTATTCTGAATTACGTTCAAAATTTAATTGCATACATATTGTTCGAATGTTGGTCCCCTACCTTTTGAAATCTAGGATTCATCAGGATGCCTCTAATGTTAAAATAGTCATTATTTGTGAATAAAGATCCTGAATGTTGAAGCTGTGCTTTGCATATGATGTTAAAACTATAAATATGTGATTGTGTTGCTAAAAAAGTCTCTCAAAGATATGGGAGACATCAACTGCAGTTACCAATATGTCCCAATCTGTTAGGTTCAAAGCGGTATTCGAAAGTGTCCTTATGAGAATGGGAGACATAGACAAAGCATGACTTGTATTTGCTTGTTTCTGGGGAGAGACATCATGGGAAGTACCAAGTCTTTATCAACAAATCTACCGATTAACTGATGAAAGCCTTTATAAAAAATCCTCTTGCACCAAAGAAAAAAGGAAATTTATTTAGGAATTCAGGGAAAAATATATTATTAGATTGTTATACAAATTTTGGATATGGTATTTGTTTGTAAAACATTAATTCATTAGTATAGTATATACAGCAGTATAATTCCTGGCACATAATAGAGAGATATACCAATTTAATATACTAATACCATATAGGAATTCAAAGAATAAATACTTGCAGCTCTTATACAGATTTTGGAGGTGTCATTAGAATATGTAACATAGTATCAGTTATGATGGATTGTAGTTAGTAGTTTACTAATATTTCCAAATCCGAATAGTGTGTTTGGTTTGTGGTTGGAATAGAAATGAGAATGGGAATGAAAGAAAAATGGTGGTGGTGGGGAAGGGATGATGAGAAATGGAGGGAGTTTATGAATGAGAAATATGATTTATCTGGGAATGAGCAATCCTTGCCTCCTAGGTAGGATAGCTCATTCCCATACTCATCATACCTAATCTGTCCTGCTGATTGTGGTTTTTGACCTGAAGCATTCAATAGGACCAAACTTATAAGTGCAAATATTTCACAATTATCACTTTCCTATTGCAGGTTTTTACTGCTGCTGCCGCTGATGAAAGGAAAAACATAGTTTTGTTGGCCTTTGAGACCATGGAAAAGATAGTGCGAGAATATTTCCCTTACATAACTGAGACAGAGACGGTTACTTTTACGGATTGTGTTAGATGCCTCATCACATTCACAAACAGTAGATTTAACAGTGATGTTAGCCTCAATGCTATTGCTTTTCTCCGATTTTGCGCTGTCAAGCTTGCAGAAGGGGGACTTGTTGACAATGACAAAAAAGGGGATGATGATTCATCCATACGAGTTGTGGGCAATGATACTTTAGATGGACAAACTTTGATGTATAAAGATGATAATGTAGCCTTTTGGATTCCTTTGCTCACAGGTAATTGGTGTGCTACGTAAGGGTTCTAGGCTAGAGTTGATTGAATAATTTTTAAGCAGCTGAACAAGTGAACAATTGCTATTTCTAATCAACTAAAAGTAGTGCGAACAAAATTTGGTAACAGTTATACCACTTTTCAATCTTTTCCCTCCCTTAATTGACGTGGCATGTAGCCTTTGTTTCAAAGATGCAAGCTGTGCGTCACAAATACAAGCGGCATGTATTCATCTTGTAAACCATGTGAATGTTGACCACGACCCTGGAATACCCCGGTTTTAAGTGACCATGAAATGTGCCTTGAGAACTTTATTGGCATTAGAACATTTATTTCCTGCTTCTACTGGTTGGTGGTTATTGCCAACACCATTGCACTGCCATTATATAATTAAGCTGTTCTTTAGCATCTCCACCTTATTATGCGTTTGTTATCTCAGGGTTGTCAAGATTGACATCAGATCCCAGGTCAGCTATCAGAAAGAGTGCGTTGGAAGTGCTCTTCAACATTTTGAAGGATCACGGTGACCTTTTCTCTCGTCAATTTTGGGGCAGTATTTTCAGTTCTGTAATATTCCCCATATTTGAATCTGTGAGTGACAAGAAAGAAACTCATGTGCAAAATGATCGGTTTCCTGGATCTCCATACCCCAGTCGAACTGCCTGGGATTCGGAAACTTCTGCTGTGGCAGCTCAATGTCTAGTCGATGTCTTTGTCAGTTTTTATGATGTAGTGAGGTCTGAACTACTGGGATTGGTTTCCATATTTGCAGCTTTAGTAAGAAGTACTAACAATGGATATGCAAGCACTGGAGTAGGGGCACTGATGCGTTTGGTAAAGAACTTGGGAAGTAGACTATCAGAAGATGAATGGAATGGCATTTTCCTCCCGTTGAAAGAGGCAGCGGCTTCTATGATGCCTGGAATTATAAGGCTAATGAAAACCATGGACAGGTCTGAGATGCTTGATGATGCTGAAGGTCATCTCAATGATTCACAGATGTCACCCAGCAGTGCATTTACCAATGACGAATCTGAGGATGATAACCTGCAGACTGCAGCATATATTGTTTCCAGGATGAAGAGTCATATAGCTGCACTTCTTCTCATTTTACAGGTTTTACTTCTCTATCCACAACAGCAAGAATATGACATATATCTAAGAGATTTCCTTGGTAGGTTTTTACAAGGAAATGGGATATTATAAAACAATTCGCAGTGTAGTATGTCTTCTGTTTGTATGTGTTGAATTAATTAAGGTATAGATAATCTAGGCGAAGTTACTAGATTTATTTATCAAAATTTTTGGCTAAAAGGATCAGCAGTAATGGTTTCCTACTATCGTGAGGGAATGTTAATCCTCACCCCTTGGCCCTTGCATCTCGTTCACTTGACATGTTTGTATTTACCTGTAGCACTTTCTATCATGTGTTCCGAGAATAATATTATTGTATTATTGTAAGTTCAGTTTTTTGATGGCACGAAGATCCATATAGAGTATCGCTCATGAGACTAAGCTGTTTCTGATGTTTATAATTCTGTCACAGGTCGTCACTGATGTATACAAGATGCATCAACAGTTTTTGTCTGCCAGCAATGTCAAGGTCCTTCTTGATATTTTTTCATCTATTGCATATCATGCCCACCAATTGAACTCTGAAACTAGCCTACAGCTGAAGCTGCAGAGGGCATGCTCTATTCTAGAGATCTCAGAGCCACCAGTAGTTCACTTTGAGAACGAGTGTTACCAGAATTATCTCAACTTCTTGCATGATGTACTCCTAAATAATCCAGGTCTATCCAAAGAGATGGACGTTGAACAGCTACTAATCTCTGTATGTGAAAAAATTCTACAGATATACTTAAACTGTGCCAATTCAGACTCTGTGGTGGATAAACCAGTTAAAAAGTCTGTGACCATTCACTGGATTCTACCACTCAGTTCAGCAAGGAAGGAAGAATTGGCAGCTAGAACTACATTACTTGTATCAGCATTGAGCATGTTAAGTGGTCTGGAGAGGGATTCTTTGAGGAGGTATGTTTCCCAAATATTTCCATTGTTGGTGGATCTTGTTCGAAGCAAGCACAGCTCAGGAGAAGTTCAGCGTGTTCTCAGCAATATTTTCGAATCATCTGTAGGGCCAATAGTAATGAGTTTATGATACAAGCATATTTGGTAGTATATTTGGTACATATGCTACCAAATATGGCAAGGTTTCACAAATGTAACCGACCGGGATTGTATGATCATCCATTCCATTTTTGGTAGTATATGTACGAGTCGTTATATAACATATGTACAAATATGCTGATAATTATAGTGAGATTTTCCATCTACGGATGGCATTTTTATTATATTTGATTCATTTTTTGTTGGCAATTCTCCAGACAGCATTTCAATTTGACGACTTTACCTCGATCCTTGTAAAACGTAAACGAGAAATATATATTTGTGAGTTATATAATGCATTTGTGAGTTATGGTTATGAAAGAAATGCGATTACAAAAATATACGAGCACAGTGGTTTACTAATATTCCACATGTCCTAGAAAAAAAGTAACATTTAATTTTATTTGTACTAAGTCGTGAAACTTTAAAATTTAAATTTTGATAAGAGTTTAAAAATGTTTTTATATAATAAACAGTTTATTTTGTTGAAATTTTAATATGTTTTTATATAATAAATAGTTTATTTTGTTGAAATTTTAATATATTTTGTAATATTAAGTATTTTACGAACTAACCAAAAAGTTTAAAAGATATATGTAAATGAGATATTTAGACATCATATTTGATTTTTCGAAGATAGTTAATATAATTAATAAAAAATATAATGTGCTAGTGAGCTACATCTTTATATCATTGTCTTTGATGTTATAAGCGAAATTCGTGTCATGGTATCACTTTTCAGATTTGTTATTTATTGTACAATTTATTTCATCTTTGCTCAATACACTAAAATAATAATTCTCAAAAAGTTAATGGTCTGATCAAGGTTGAGACAAATTAAACCCTTAAAAAAATTTAAAAAATTAAGTGTATTTAATTTAAATTAAGAAATAAAGACTTAAAATGAGGAATTGATAAGTAACTTATGCATTACTAAAGTACTAGAATATAAACAGAATGAGCATAACAGTGACAAAAATGTTTGACAAAAAAAAAGGTACTAACATTAATACTACGTAATACCAATAGCAACACAGAGTAATGATTGTAAATAATTATATAATAACATCTTAATTTATTTACTATGGATGAATGAGGACGACTTGGTCTCATACCATGGATTGATACATATATATACATATATATGTCATCCATTCTCTGTCTCTCTCTCCTCGAAATATGCAATGCATTTTCAATCTTATTTATCTCAATGCCCCCATTCATTTCCCAATTTATTCGGAGAAAGAATAAATCTAAACCAACGAAAAGATGACGACAACGAGAAAGATGATCTTCAATTCCTCCATCGATCAGTCTTAATTCTTCCAATTTCTTCCAATTACATTTTGCTCTGCATATTTTTAGATTAGTTTATGCATGCAAGCATGCATGTATATCACTGCATATAATATTGTACAGGTTAACTTCTCTATCAACCACAATCCCACACACATACGTATTCCAGAAGATGAAGAAATGTACGTAGTTTCATATTATAAATCAATTCATGGACATACATACATTATTTTTCCTCTCCTCGTAGAAAAATTTAAAGAGATTGATCCAGTTGAATATTAAATGATTGGTACTTTGATCTATTAGAAGTAGGTAGGTGGTACATTAATTAGTTAATGGCATCATTGTCGTCTCAACCATCAAAGAAGGCAATGCGTACTCCAGGAGATTCAGGTTCTGGCTCACAAGGAAGCGGCCGCGGCGGACAAACTGTGAAATTTGCTAGGCGAACATCGAGTGGACGTTATGTTAGCCTTTCAAGAGAAGACCTTGACATGTCGGGAGAATTATCGGGAGATTACATGAACTACACCGTTCACATTCCTCCGACCCCTGACAACCAGCCCATGGACACTTCTGTGGCTACCAAGGCCGAAGAGCAATATGTGTCCAATTCTCTTTTCACCGGGGGATTCAATAGCGTTACGCGTGCACATCTCATGGACAAAGTTATTGACTCAGAGGTCAGTCATCCTCAAATGGCTGGAGCTAAGGGCTCTTGTTGTTCCATGCCTAATTGTGATGGTAAGGTTATGAAGGATGAGAGGGGAAAAGATGTAACTCCTTGTGAATGTAGGTGCGTTATTTCTTACATTATATATATTTTGAGACCTTTAATAATATAAGAGATCAATTACTGCTGCTAGCTAGAACAATTAAATTCAGGATACTGAACTGTTATTGTCATAATTAATCTATCTACTGTTGCTGCAGGTTCAAAATATGTAGAGATTGCTTCTTAGATGCTCAAAAGAACACAGGTTTGTGTCCGGGGTGTAAGGAGCCCTACAAAACGGGGGACTACGATGATGACACGCCAGATTTCTCAAGTGGAGCACCGTCATTACCAGCCCCAGATGACAGAAAGGGTGGCAATGGCAGCAATAACAGTGGGAGCAGTAGCGGTAACAACATGTCGATGATGAAGAGGAACCAAACGGGAGACTTTGATCATAATAAGTGGTTGTTTGAGACGAAGGGAACGTACGGGTATGGTAATGCTTACTGGCCTCCAGAGGACACATATGGGAATGATGGGAACGAAGGAATGCAAGGGGGGATGGTGGAAACTTCAGATAAACCTTGGAGGCCCCTCAGTCGAGAATTGCCTATACCACAAGGCATCATTAGTCCTTACAGGTTACTCATTGTTGTCCGTTTCGTGATCATGATTTTTTTCTTGATATGGAGATTACAACATCCAAACAATGATGCTATCTGGCTTTGGCTGATGTCTGTCACTTGTGAATTGTGGTTCTTCTTTTCGTGGATCCTGGATCAAATTCCAAAGCTCAGACCCATAAACCGCTCCACCGACCTTGATCTTCTTCGAGACAAGTTTGATATGCCATCCCCTTCCAATCCCACAGGCCGGTCTGACCTCCCTGGTATCGATTTCTTTGTATCTACGGCTGATCCTGAGAAAGAGCCTCCACTTGTTACTGCCAATACAATTCTATCAATCTTGGCTGTTGATTACCCGGTGGAGAAAAATTCTTGTTACATCTCGGACGATGGAGGTGCCCTCCTCACATTCGAGGCAATGGCCGAGGCCTGTAGCTTTGCAGATTTGTGGGTCCCTTTCTGTCGGAAACATGACATTGAACCACGTAACCCGGACAGCTACTTCAGCTTAAAGGGGGACCCTACCAAGAACAAGAAGAGATCAGATTTTGTGAAGGACAGACGGAGAGTGAAAAGGGAGTACGATGAGTTTAAGGTAAGGATCAATGGGCTTCCAGATTCCATCAGGAGAAGATCCGAGGCGTTCAACGCCAGAGAGGAAATGAAGATGATAAAGCACATGAGGGAGAGCGGGGCTGACCCCTCGGAGCCCATTAAAGTAAAGAAGGCGACCTGGATGGCAGATGGGACCCACTGGCCGGGAACATGGACAGTCCCTACAAGGGAGCATGCAAAAGGAGATCATGCCGGTATCCTGCAAGTGATGTTGAAGCCTCCGAGCAGTGACGTGCTGATGGGAGCGATGGATGACAAGATCATAGACTTCTCGGATGTGGACATAAGACTGCCAATGTTTGTGTACATGTCGCGGGAGAAAAGGCCTGGATACGATCATAACAAGAAAGCTGGGGCGATGAATGCACTGGTGAGAGCATCGGCCATACTCTCCAATGGACCTTTCATGCTCAACCTGGATTGTGATCATTACATCTACAACTGCCAAGCTGTTCGGGAAGGCATGTGTTTCATGATGGATAGGGGTGGGGAGAACATATGTTACATACAGTTTCCCCAGAGGTTCGAAGGAATCGATCCTTCTGACCGCTACGCCAATCACAACACAGTCTTTTTCGATGGCAATATGCGTGCACTCGACGGTGTCCAGGTATCTAATACATGTAAATACATGTTCTAATCTGTGGCTTCTCTATTAATTTCATTCGTGTGTGTGTGTGTGTGTACGTGCAGGGGCCAGTGTATGTCGGAACTGGGACAATGTTCAGGAGGTTTGCTTTGTATGGTTTTGATCCCCCAAATCCGGATAAGTTGCCCCAGAAGGAAACAGAATCAGCAGGAGGAGGAGAAAGAGGAGCGGAGACACAACCCTTGAAGCCCATAGATTTCGACCCAGACCTCGATATCAATCTGTTACCCAAGCGCTTTGGCAACTCCACTATGCTTGCCGAGTCTATTCCTGTTGCTGAATTCCATGCTCGACCTATAGCTGATCACCCGGCTGTCAAGTATGGCCGACCTCCAGGTATCCTTAGGGCTCCGCGTGAACCGCTTGACGCTGCCACTGTTGCCGAAGCAGTGTCAGTAATCTCTTGTTGGTGAGCAATCAAGTGATTAATCATTACTACCTACTAGAGCATGACAATGTCTTAGATATGTAGTATAGTTGTACCTACCATACATTCTAAGTATCCACATCACTGTGTAATCATATTTAGGTACGAGGACAAGACCGAGTGGGGTGATCGAGTTGGTTGGATTTATGGATCCGTGACAGAAGATGTGGTGACGGGGTATCGCATGCATAACAGAGGATGGCGCTCTGTCTACTGCATAACTAGTCGGGATGCCTTTCGTGGCTCAGCTCCGATTAATCTCACAGACAGGCTGCATCAGGTGCTCCGTTGGGCGACTGGATCCGTGGAAATCTTCTTCTCGAGGAACAATGCATTGCTGGCTTCCAAGCGACTCAAAATACTCCAACGTTTGGCTTACCTAAACGTTGGCATCTACCCCTTCACATCACTCTTCCTGCTTCTTTACTGCTTTCTCCCAGCCCTCTCACTCTTCTCGGGTCAGTTTATTGTTCAGAACGTTAACGTAACTTTTCTCGCCTATCTCTTGGTGGTCACCATTTGTCTCATTGCGCTCGCCCTCTTGGAAGTCAAATGGTCTGGTGTTGGTTTGGAAGAATGGTGGAGGAACGAGCAGTTCTGGCTCATTTCTGGGACTAGTGCTCACTTGGCCGCTGTCATACAAGGCCTTCTCAAAGTCATTGCCGGAATTGAGATCTCCTTCACCCTCACTTCCAAGTCAGCATCTGAGGACGACGATGACGCCTTCGCTGAGCTCTACTTGGTGAAATGGACATCTCTCATGATCCCGCCAATTGTGATTGCCATGGTGAACATAATCGCGATAGTAGTTGCCTTCATCAGGACCATTTATAGCACGGTTCCTTCATGGAGCAAGTTCATAGGTGGAGGCTTCTTTAGTTTCTGGGTGCTGGCTCATTTGTATCCATTCGCCAAAGGTTTGATGGGTAGGAGAGGAAAAACACCAACCATCGTCTTTGTTTGGTCCGGTCTCATTGCAATTACACTCTCTTTGCTTTGGGTCGCCATTAACCCCGATTCTGGTCCTTCCCCACAAGGTGCAGGTGGTGGTTTTCAATTCCCTTAGCAGCACAGCATAGATAAGAAGATGATTTTTTTCCTTTCTCCTTTCTTTCTATTTTTTTAAAATTTTAAATCACGTACTTA
Organism: Centella asiatica; assembly: GCA_014636745.2. Lineage (NCBI taxonomy): Eukaryota > Viridiplantae > Streptophyta > Magnoliopsida > Apiales > Apiaceae > Centella > Centella asiatica. The sequence continues at coordinate 5,108,795 of CM025785.1, forward strand.
ATGAAGATATACATGAAACATACTATATATCAATGACATACAAATTATATGTATATATACATGTATATTTCGTTCTATGAATTCCCCAATTGATAATTTGGGTGCTTGTTTGTATATATTAATGTTTGTCTTAGAATTTCGAGCAATTTTATCAGACTACGCTAAGTACTGCATAGCAGGTCAATTAAAGTTGTCAAATATAAGTATGAGGTGACTACAGTCTACAGGCACCTACATTTTCTCCATAATTAATAGTACAGAAAATATTAAAATAACTAATATAAATAGCAGGACAAATAAGCTTTCATAGCTCGAGCAGCACTTACAGAAAAACTTGTAACTTCAGTCTCGTACACTATATTTTGTAATTTAAGTTGATATAGGGATAGTAGATTTCACCTATTTTAGATTGATTCCTCCAATCCCATGTCCTCAAATAGCCCCTAAATTACTATTTTCTGCCCTCAACGGATTAGCCCAAACGAAACACATACAGAATGTACTTTTTTTTTCCCCTTTAAAACTAGGTTGTGCTTTTCCTCTTTGCGAATTGCAGCCTTTCTTAAGTCAGTCCCCATCTTCTATCTCCCATATTCGTGGTATCGCATTTGCTTAATTTTTTTCAGGGGCAGTGTACAACCATCTTTAAATGTCATTGACACCATGAAGAGCATTACTGAAACAAAAAGGTCCCTGCTATCATTTTGTCTTCAGTGCTTGCTTGAATTTTCTGCTGTCATTCAAGAAAACTTGGGCTCTGTGCATTTTTCTCCGTGAACGGAGAAATGTAATCATCTTGGAAATATTTGAGCACCCCCGAGGGTTGAGTTAGATAAATGTGCGTGTGCACCCACACACACTCTCAACACATTAACGAAAGAAAGGCAGATAATAAGCCCTCTATCAAAATTATGAGTTTAAAAGAACAGCATAAGATCTAACCGCCAAGTGAATCAGAGGAACATTGGGTACAGCTAAAAGCAAAACCAAATATAGCTAACTAGTTAGACTAATTGCATATATATAGGATTCACCCTGTGCTAGGCTCCATCCATTCTAATATTTTGGCTTTGGAAGGAGCAATAGTTTCAACACAAGACAACTGTCCCGACATTCTACATCTCAGACTGCTCAAATGGTACACGCACAAAAAGCTGTCCATGCAGAGTAACCACAGCAGATGTCTGATGAGGGTCTATCCTAGATGGCAAGCTGACAACCTGCAAAAATGGAGCAGCTTCTCTAGTTATATGGGGTTGATAGTGTCTTTATACACAAAGCTGCCAGCTAAAAACTACAAATATACTTGAAGAATCTGGTGAAATATTGGCCAGATATCTCAATAAACTAGAAGTTAATCAATCTCCACAAACTTCAAGTAAAACGAAACCTGATTTTCATGAATGCTATTTTCACGAGAATCTTATTTTACTAACTTCAGCACCTTAGACTAGAAGTTCAGTTTCAACCGAATGTTACTTCGTAGTTCTTTCCAAGATCTAAGAGCACTGCTGACTTTTGAAAAGGTCAATCAAACTATTTTTCAACTTCAAATTTAGAAGATCTCATGTAATTTTAGGCAAAAACAATTGCCAGTGCCACTAACTATGAAGAAAGTATAATTAAGAGTATTTAATATTTTTGGAAATAAATGAATCATGTCATTATGTCAATTTCAAGTATGAAAATTAACTTCTAAATAGTCCACTATGATCATATTAGGAAGGACGGAGTATGAAATAGCACCACTTAGCATAATTATATTTGCTGCGTTTAAAGAGCTACTCTTTATGCATTTGAAGAATTTCAAAATAATTATACAAATAAAACGGTTTCAAAGACCAAACCTTTTTGAAAGGAGTTACACCCCAAGGATTATCCATGTGTTCTGGTTGACCAGATATAACCAAGCGCCCTGCGGGATCTGACTGTACCCTCACCTGATTAAATCAATAAGCAGGTGGTTCACAGCAATAAGGATGATATCGTGTAATATGGGATACAATAAGTTGGATGATACAAGAAAATGTAATTATCTGGGTAAAATACCTATTACCAACTGAGGTTTACACGTTTTTTATTGCACTGCCAATAGCAGCATATCACGACATTTAATAAATTGGCACATTACCACCTAGATCCTTTAGCTTTTAAGTCAATATATGCTAATTTATTAGATGTCAGGTGGTAACAATGCTATAGGTATTGCAATAAAAAATCATGTAATCCTCGGGCAATGATATGCATTTTACGCTAATTTATTCACTACTATAAATAATGATGCAGTTATGTTGATTATTCATAGGACATGATGAAAAAAAAACAGTTAAAAACAATAGAATTTTTCATTATAAATGATAAAACATTGGCTAATCTGATATTATTTGCAAGGATTCCATAACAAAGTTGAAATTTTCACGCGGAGGGCATAACAAGCTAGAAATGTTATAAATTATACGAATTTAAATTAACATAAATCATAAAAATAATTATCATAATAAATTTAGTGTCTCTGAGAGAATAACAAAAAATTTAAAGTTCACCAAGCAGATCCATTAATCTCCAAGAAGTAACTCTACTTATTAGCTGTTAATTTGTTATTGTTGTTTTACAAACTTTTCTGATGATTCTTTCATGTGTGCTAATTATTCTCATAAATCTCCAAAAGCCAAATACTAAGCAGATTTATGCCTCAGAAATATGGAATCAGAAAACATAATGTTTCTGAATGATTTGTCCTGTGATTGAAACAGACAATAATGAATGAGAACTTTTAAAACTATACAGTTACCTCTTCGCGCAGAAGCCCGGGAACTAAAGCATATACCTCAAAGCAGTCTTTCTGCATGTTCAGATACATAGAAGATTTGAACAAAACCAATCCAACAGACAATCACACACATATAGATATATAAAACATATATAGTTCTAAGAAGTGGAAATTCCATAGAAGTTGTAGAATAGAAACTTACAGTCCTTTGCACATTGATTTTCACCCAGTCGGCAGGAGAACCAACATCAACAACCATAGTGTCCAACCTGACTCGTCAAAAAAAGATTCAAAGGCTTCATCAGCGAGAAAATTTTCAAATTAGTATCTTCTACCGGGGAAAATTTTGAAAACTATAAATTCCAAAAAAAAATATACATCACATTATCCAAATCCCCCTCCTCCACCACCCACGCACCCACCCCGACGCTCTCTCACACACACACACACCACCATCAACAAAGTAGAAAGAAACACAATCACCCCTTTTGCAATATGAATATAGTACATGTATGCATGTAACTATATATACATGTATGTACATATATAAATATAAGTACGTACGTATGTATGTACATAGTTACATAGATACACACACACACTGTTGTGTGTGTGTGTGTGAATTTATTTAGAGTGTTTAGTATTGAAACCAGAGCCTTAACTGCGATTTTGATGCTTTCATGCGAACAACTTTGACAGCATGCTCCACAGGAGATGGCATTTTACGCTTAAGCAAACCTAATAAAAAGAACAATCGAGAGTAAAAAAATGTTGGCAAGCTGTTTCTTATGGAAAATGTAACAGAGGCTTCAGCGATTTTCAACATCAGAAAATCATACCAATGCTTTTCACTTTGTTTTCACGCTTTGGCGTAGAAATTGAATTCTTATCCTGCAAAACGTAACAGTGTTATATAGAGGAAGAAATTTCCAATTCCTGTATCCAAAGGATATCCACACAAACCTTAATGATTGGGACCCCAACTTCGCCATTACCAAGAAGGCGCTGAGAGTGCCATCCCTGCATAGCACGAGCGGCAGCATCTCTTCTTGCCCTTCCTGATCCTGAAGTTTGATTAAGACCGGCCTGTATAGAAGGAGGTTATGGGTAAATCCCATGGAGTCTGTAGCTCTTCATATACAACCAAAGTTCTAAACTCATAAAGCATATATAGGTGGCTAAAACACCTAAGCTGCTAAGGTGACACTGATACATGAACATTTCTCTAAGCATTTTATTTATCTATTTATTTAGTTATATCTGACTGTATTGTACATTTCTCATTGAAGGGAGCAGGTGAAAACACATCAAAAACAGAAAATAACACTATTACAAAACCTTTAATATTTTAACTATTATGATGGTCAATGATTGTTCTTGTTATATTTATAAAAGAGAAATTTTTGGAACGCCAAATAAGGCAAAATGAGCAGAATTACAAGGTGACTAAGACCATACAATGTTTTTGAGATATATTAGTTCAAGTAGCAGTATATACAACGTTTCAAATATCTACTACCTAAAAGAAATTCTATTGAACCCAAATCCCCAAATTTACCAAAGATGGACAACATTTACAAGACGAAAGTTCCAGTCACCATAACGGGATCATAATTCTCTTCTCTCTCACACACACACACAAAAGAAAAAAAGAAAGGGAACAGTATATGAGGAATGTGGAAACATGGTTCAAAGTTTACTGAAAACAAGTTACCTGATTTCCAGCACTGGAAGGTTCTGAAAGTGAAGAATCAGCAAAAGGGAGCTCACCATTGCGCATCTTATACTTTTCATATTCAAGTAACGCCTGTAAAATTTATAAATCAGCAAATCCACAATGCAATGAAGCAGAAGACGTCTATGAACATACAATTTGATTAAGCAGATGAGAACAAAATGAAACAGTCACCACATGTTCCCATGGTTTTCATTGGACATCTATATGCAGGTTCCTAATGCTACCACGCCTTCTTGCTATTTTTTGAAAATTATGTTTCTGCTTTATTTTCCCCCCTCGTTTTGGACAATAGAAAATTTTATGCAGTATGTTCTGACTTCTGAGATATCATTCAGCGCCAGAACCCCATGCCTATCTTTTCCTCCAGGATTTCTATTTCGTTGCATTCATGATTTAACATGCGTTAAAGTCTGGCAATTTACTATCAAGGATGAAGCAGTTCAAGAATGCAAATTTCACCAATTAGACAAGGTAGAAAACATTAAAAATTAGGAGCTCACAAAACAGAAATAGAGAGGAATGTAGTTTGAGCTTCACCTTCTCATAAAAGCATCTAAATGTCCACGAAACAGTAGTACAGGTTCTGTAAAATTTCAAAATGAGCGCATATAAACAGCTGGAATCATTCTCAATAAACAAATGAGTTGCTCTTTATAACTAAAAAGGAAAATGGGAGAGAATCTTTTTTGTCACTACTTTGATAAATAAATGCCTAATGATAAAAGATTATGCAAAAAGAGGACAGAAAATGTTATGCTATTATCTTCATCACTAATATTTCCTACTCTTAAGTATAGGTGCATCCAAAAAATTGAGATACTACATTACATTAAAAGAACTGTTATCATCTTCAAGTCACAATACAAAGAGCAAGTAGTCTAGTTAAAACTTACATAAGCAAGTTTATATTATCTTCTATATAAGCAAGGAGTTTACTTGCAAATTAATAATTTTCAGAATGTCATTCATTCTTTTAACTATGAGACTCAATTAATTTTTTTTATAAATGTCAGACTCTGGGAAAACATTAGTCGGAAGATACTGCATCAACCTTCATATTACCTTTTTATATTTTTTCTCTTTTAATTTTCAGCTTCAACTGAGACCATTCACTGATCAATTACCTATCATTTTTCTCTCTTTTAAAATCCTAAACCTAACAGAAACTTACCACAGTTGTAAAGCAAAGATGCATTATAATACTAATTTTACCATAGCATCCAGTTTTCACTTTTGTGACCTTACGATGACTTAAACCTTAAATCTTAAATAAATTGAGATACTTCCTGCATCAAACGCAAACATGGCTGAATTATTGCACACAACTAAATAATGCTTTAAATTTGTTTCATCAGTCATGCCCTGCTCAAGTCATAAAATGCTCTAACAAAGTTAAACCAATTTCTACCAAATAGAACACATGACTACTACTTACTTTGGGGGTTTAAATGACTCTCCCACTTGCCGCCAGAGCTTGCATGAAGTCACCTACAGGCACAAAGATGAAGATGGTTATTGTTAAAATGACGTACACAAAAAAACCACCATTCAGCATTGTAAGTATCATCTAAAGTGAGGTTGGTTTTTATTTTTAGGCTATCAAAAGCTAAAATGGTTCCAAACAACCACTTTAATTTGAATATTATGTGTCTGTTTGAGTACATAACTATTACATGTATTATCATGTAACAACTCCGTTCCAACTGTTGTGCACCACTACTCCCATGATCAAAGCTTAAGCATAAGAAAAACATGAAGAACATAGGTAACAGGCAAGTGAAGTCATTATGAACCTGCTCGTAGCCACCAAGCTTGATTACCGCTCTCCACAACCTAATATAATCATGAAACCAGACAGTAAATACCTCAGAAATCCATAACATGCAATATATGTAAAGCTAGAGCAGGAACCAACTTGAGGCAATTCAATGGTTCTCCATAGAATTTTGGGGCCTTAAATTCTAAGCATCTCTCCTTGTGGAAAGTCTCTAGCTCCTTCATAAAAGCAGCTTGTTCCTCCTCTGTTCCGGTCTCATCACCCAGTCCAGAGTCTGGTCCAAGAAGAAATGAATTTTTCAAAGTTTTCAAGTAAGCCTCCTGCCCAATATCTAATTCGGACTTTGGCAAGTCCTCCTTTAATTCATTGTCAATTACCAGGTCCATCCCTGTCACCCCGGGAGTCAAATCCTCCTCCCTCCTACCTGTCTCGGAGAACATATCCATCCCGCTTACTCCCTCAGATGATATTTTCTTTTTTGTTTCATCATCTAATGTTGCATCCGCCCTTTCTTCCTCATTGTTCAATTCTTCCTCTATAGTTCCATTAGCCACATGGGATTGCCCCACCATGACCCCATTACTAGACTCCATTCTTGCACCCCCATTGGTCATATCCTCCACTGGCTCATCTTTTCTTTTTGTCTCAGGAGAAACCTCACTAGATGCCACAGAGTCTACCTGACTCTGGATATCCAAACCTGATGGATCATCCTTTGCAATGCTGCTATAGTTGGCATTGGAATCACTGTTGAAATCATCACCGTTAGTAGCAATGTCAGTAGCAACAGGCTGCTCAAGGCAATCCTCAGCCTTCTCTTCAGGTTGGGTATGACTGTCAATCAGGCTCTTGTTATCCACGTGACTCAACTCCTCCTTCTCCCCGTCTTCAACTCCGGTAGCCTCCACATTGGACAACTCCTCATTTTCAGCTTTGTCAACATCAGACTGAGAACATTCTGCGGTTGTTTGAACTTGTATCTCCTCCTCCGGTTTAGACGATTGTGTATCCTTTTCAACCTCTACGTCAGTCACCATCACGTCATCCAGCGCCGAAGCTACTTGGTTCTCACCACTAACAAAGGAAATATTTCATCAGTTTCTGCACATATGTGGAGTAATGAAAGCCAAAGGGATCATTCATATATCTACCATAAGACCCAGACATGGAAATTGCCAAAAGCTGGGAATCATTGAATTATATCTGTGTAATTTGTTGAAGAGGATGATACATAGATACATACATATATACATATCAAACATTAAATTACTACATTACTAAGCAATCATCAGCAATCAGACCTACCTCCTTCTCAAATTCGAAATGGTCGATGGCCTCCTATCGAAGCTCTCGATCAACACTTCTTTCTTTTTTTTTTTTTTGCTAAGTTAATCAACACTTCTTCTGTCCGTCTAAATTTCCGTGTTTGTCTGAAAAATCAAAAACCTAGGGATTGCATATTTGAACTACACACATATATTTACTACCTCTGGTTTATGAAGCCCAGAACTGGAGGTAAGCCCTAACCCTAAATTTGATTTGGTTCGCATTTAGCCCAATTAATACGTTGGTTTCGGTTTGAATTTTGAAGAGAGCCTCGATTTTATTTATTTTTAAAGGAAAAAAAAAGGTGGTGGTATAGTATACCTGAGTCTCTTAACAAATACTCCCGACAGTCCGGCACCGCGCACGCGCTCTGTCACCGCATCGTATTTTGGATTAATTATTAATATATTCAGACGGTAGTCTTTTTTAAATTTTGAAAAGGAATTATTATATAGAGGATTTTTCTTTTAGTAATTTAAGTTTTAAAGTTATCTAATCGTAATAATTACATTAAAAATAAAATTATATATGTACATATATTAATTTAAAATTTAATATGAATATGATATCTCTTATTCTAAATCAAAATTATCCTTCTTGCAATTTAAAATGGAGTAAAAATAATATAAGAATTATAAATTTAATATAATTTGTGCCTAAAAAAATTAATTCTTTATTGTATGGTTTGGTACAAGCTTGCAACTCGTGCAAAGCAAGAGTTGTTTTTATTTTATTATTTAATTTAAATATTTTATTAATAATACTAACTTAATATTTTCTATGCTTTAAATTAACAAAAAGTATATTTAATGGTTGTTTAATATCAAATTTGTATGAATTAACTTATTTTGATCATGCGATACAAAAATATTTTAGCACATATATCAAATATTACTAATTTCATGATTGTACCAAGTCAAACTGATTTTGTAAATTCAAAATTGATCGAATATATTTTCATTCATATTTAATATATATCTTTATATACTTTATTATCAATATAATGCTATCATATTCATTAATACTTGTAATTTCAATAATAAAATTTAAAAGAAGAAATATAATAAAATATAGTACATAAGAATTGCAATAAATATGATGTCTGACACTATATTTTAGATTATTCATTAATATTTTTTTTTAAGTTGTGTTAAAATTTTAAATTAAATTGAAATGAAGTCAACAAAATTTATAATTCAAACTCTAATTAAAATATATTATCTTACACTTACTCATATATATTATAGATATTATGTTAATTATAAATTTAAAAATGTATTCCAAACATCTAAATGCAAAATTAAAGAGATCATATAAAAATAAAATATAAAAAATATTTGAAACTTTGATATCATTAGATAATATGTTTTTAAATCATATTAAAACTACAAACTATTTAGAAAATAAAATTGAAATAAATGGTAAATCTTAACAATTATTAACTAAAAGAAAATATAATAAATACATATAACAAAATTCACCAGACAATTATTAAACGAATAAACCTAATCAAGCAAATCACAATTTAATTGATTATAATTTAAAAATGTTAATTAAAATAATTATAATGAAATAATGACGATAAATGTTATTAATCCAAAAAATATAATAACCGAAAAAAAATAGCTCAACTACTAAAAACAAATAATATTTTGAGTCAAACAATATAATTTTAATCAAAATATTGATTTTATTTATATAATTTATAATGTGCTTATATACATACTTCAAAATAATTAATTATGATAATATATGTTTCAAAGTTACTTAATATACACTTAAGAATTGTTATTTCATGTAATTAATTTTAAATAGGTATGATAATTATGTTAATTAAACTATCAAATATCGCATTTAATATTTTATCCATATTTCTATTAGTCATGCATATAAAATTATTTATTACATTATATTTTAAAATTCTCTAATTATAGATTTCATAACTCCTGATAGAAGTAGGATTGAATAAAGTAAAAGTGCATTACAAATATTTGATGAAAGTAGAAGTTGATTAGGAAAAAATAATAATTGAATAAAAGAAATTTGAAGAGGGTAATATTGAAAATAAAAAATGAAGAACCATGACATAAAAAAACATATTTGTGTTTTTAAATATATAATAGAATAGATTATGAGTCAATTTTATTATTGAACGATTAAGGAAATTAAGCTATAACTCATTTTTCATATCCTTTTCACCAAAATTTATATCTACTAATTCACAATTTATTTAAAAAATCCGTCCGTACGAATTGAAAGATTAAAAGAAAAGAAAAAGGATACATAATTTTTCTATCTTTTTGTGGTGTCATATAAATTTTATAAGATTTTTTTTAAGAATTAAAATATATTAATTTTAAAATGACTATAAAAACTATATAAATAAGTTCGAAAAAATTCACATTGTATTATTTTCGCATTTTTTTTTTCAAATCTATACAGTTAAATTTTTCTTAAATATCTTAAAAACCAAAACATATACAGTTAAACTTTTCTTAAATATCTTAAAAAACAAAACATATACGAAATGGTAGAATTATAAAACGAGCTATAACTCATTCCTTTTTTTTCCTAGATTATATGTAATTTTTTTTTGTTGATAGGGATAAGTTATCCCATACGACTCTTACGACTGTTTTTGTTGTTTTTAATATTTTTTATGCTTATTGTTGAAAAAAGAAAAAGGTTTATTACAAGAGACTAATAATTTTGGAACAACTTTAAAAAAAATCAAGAATCCACAATTTAGGCAAAAAGCTTACTAATAAACTAAATTAAATTGCAGTACGCGGGATAAATCTTCTCACAAAATGATCCACTTAAGAAGAAGTTTTTATGCGCTAACAAATATAGCAATAAACATAACTAAACTGACGTGCCATTAAAGGACATCATCAACCAAAATCGTGGTAAGGTTTGTTTTCACCGTAATAGGTAAAACCTAAATGTTGAAATCGACATAATCATGAAACTCATTTAAATGGTGGTATGGAAATTATATGCATGAGAGAGCTTTCATGACAAGACAATTGCAGAAATATTACAGAAATGAGAGGTTATGCGTTTAGAGGCTCCATAAAAAGAATTACAACAAATGTAACAGCAGCACCACATCAAGCATTTCTTGAGAATGTAATTAAGTATCTCCAAATACCACAACTCTTAATTTATTTATAGTAGAGGATAAGCTCACTTTCTTAACGAAAAATGCATCTCTACTTCATGTATTTCTGAAGAAATTTCCGATGGAAGTCATTTCTGATGGTGTCATTGATGAAGCGTTTCGGAGTCTTGGCTTCACCACGAGCCTGGTTCTTAAAAACCACATCATCATCCCACCTGAAGGCACACACACATTAACAAATTGATTGAACAGGTGCCATTAATTTAAAAGAAAAATAGAAAATCAGATAATCCAACAGCCAACCTTCTTTTCACATTGAAGGAGGTTGCATTATTTAGTAGAGGATTTCCTCTTATCAGTTCAGCCTCTTTAACTTTAAGCTGTTCTTCCTGCTCTTGGTGCTCCTGCAGAAAGCATAAAATAAATCAGCAATTATTGACTGTAAATATAGTGTGACAGATGATGATAGCCTAGACATAGGACAGCTTGCATAGGCTGTAAAAATCTATGTTGCATGACTGGGCACCAAGTTTATGCTACTGTAGCTGATTGGGCAACAAGTTCCTAAGCCTACATATATTGCATTTCCACCTCTCCACAGTAGACAAAAATATAAGACGTCACAACGATATCTTACAAACATACCACATTACTCCGAATAGTTCTGCGGATCTTACAAATAAATGGCAGTCATTGTGACGAGCTAAAAGCCTAAAACTATAACTATGGATTGCAGCTTTTGCTGATCCTCGTTTAGGAATTGCATGTGGAAAGGAATTCATCATGTGGCATCCATATAACCGTAGATGGTGACAAAAACTCCTAGGTGGCTTTACAGTTCCCCTCCCCACCCATAAAGCAGGGACCAGGATGTAGTATAACTAATTAACAGCTAACATTAATCATTTATGTCTTCAAGAAGCATTGTCACAAGCCTTCAAAAAACCAGCTGCATGAAACACACTGGCAAGTAGATGAAGAAATAAAACTCACTTTCCGGAGTTTCTCCTCTGCTCTTTCTTTTTTTATCTGTTCAAGTTCAGCCAATAGAGCTTCTGTGTCATCCTCGTCATCCTCATCACTATCATCATCACTGAAAAAACAGAAGATACTTCAGCAAATTTTCACAACATATAGATGGATTGGACCATGTAGGAAACAAAACGACAATGTAACAAAAAGAAGAGAAGTTAAGATGATGAATCCCAAACCCCTAACCCCAAAAGGAAAATAAATAGACCCCCGATACAAATTACATGATCATTATGATAAAAAAAAATATTATGAAGTGGTTTTATCATTTCAAGTAAAAACCCACTGTAATTCAGCCTAATCCACTTAATATTGATCTTATACGATTTTTTTGCCTTTACTTTCATTTTTTGGATCCTTGAGTTATAAATTTATGTTTTTCTTGTATCCTACAAATCATCTTTTAAAATAATGAATAAATTATTTACATAAATACTAAATTAAAATTTTCATTTTTTATAACTTACATGATTGGGTAAGTAGTTATTTTCCATTAATAAAGTTTCTATCAATTTCAAATTCCATTTTCTATTAGCTCTCTCAGTGAGAGAGAGAGTGTGTGTGTGTGTGAGAGAGAGAGAGAGAGAGAGAATAGGACAGAGGATAAAAGTAAACACAATTAGAGAGAGAGAGAGAGAGAATATGACTTAGAGGATAAAAGTACACAATTATTAAAATAATTGAGAATGCCTTCTAGCACATTGGAGTTTGTCAAATCCCAAGATGAGGCTAAAAACACCATAAAAGAGCCCCAACATAATAAGCCAGTCATATCTTTAATATGGATAAACAGATGCTTATCAAGGACGACTTCTTTGGGTGACTGACCTATCATCTTCACTTTTAATTTCAGCATCAGCATCGTCAGCATCTGCACTACGTAGAGTTCTGCGCTCTTCAACTTCCCTCTTTGGCCCTGTAATAAATCACGTACTTCAGAAAAAAAAAAAAAAAAAGAGTGTATTGGTGCGAATCTGCAGTGTGCAAAACAACTATACTACTTTTACACTTTTAAGAGATCAAGTGGAATATCACCTTCCAACAGCAAATGATCTCTTTTCCTAACTTCTCTGGCCTCTGCAAACATTTTAGAAGACATTAAATATAACAAAATACAAGAACCAACATAAAGATAGTGCAGATGGGGAAAAAATCAACTGATAACCTTTCGATGAAAAATGTGTCCGCTCACGCTCCTCCAACTCTTCACGCAGATTCCTCCTCTGCAATTCGTCCTGAGTGTCTTGTCCTTGCTTTCTGTCAGAAAGAATACCACACATGACATACTCCATATACTGGCAACAAAAGTGATTCATAGATTGATGAACAACATACATCCTCAATAACATTAGAAATGCAGTCCACATGTTTAATAGACATAACCCTGCAACAAAGTTCTTTAAGCCGCGAGGAAAGGTGCAGGACTTATCCAAGTAAGGTGCACTTATTATGACAGTAATATAGTATATATTATTATCTATAATAATACAGTATGTATTAATTTTCTGGTATTTTGTTAGATATTAAGCAGTAACTAACAAAATGCTAAGTAATAATCAAACATTAAAGCTATTATTACACGAATCGAAAAAGAGGCTAACGCTAAATTCTGTAGATAATAGTAAGGTAATTAATTTAGCAGTAAGTGCAAAGAAATAATGCTCGACTAATTACCAAAACCAGGTAATATAAGTACCAGGTGCTCAAACTAAAGTCAACACAATAACTTTATGAAAGACAAAAAGTAAATTCGAAGGACTCTGGTTCAATAAGGCATGCCTTAGGGGGACCTCATGCCTCGGCCTCAACTTGTGAAGCGCAGGCTCATTGAAGGGGGTAGGCCTTGCATGAGGCAAGGTGCAAATGGTAGGATGGGATTGGCCTTTAGCCTAGGTGATCGTGTAGGTGTGTCTTTAACAACCGTGTATGCGACCTCTTCAAAACTAGCTTGATCTTCACTGGATTGATATGTTGGTCTCTCATCCAAATGAAACAAAATGTGTTAAGTGTACCAAGTCACGAGTGACTTGAATCGTTAATTAGGACACAAAACATGATGTACAACTCATTAAGTGACATAATCCTAATAACTAGGGAAAACAAAGAGAGATAACAGATCTAAATCCTAAAATGATCACAAGATTCAGGAGTACCAAGGTTCAATATACAAGAAAAGTATAGGAAGAGTAGAATTATACAGCCTAAGTGCGATGGTTGCAATACCGCATCTTAAGCAAGCTTCCAAGTTTACAAAGACCTATATGGTCACAATTTGATAAATTGGGTTTCCTACCTGAGGAAAAGTGAATATGTCAGCATCTACGACATAAGGCCAAGTAACTCAACGTAGGTAATCTTGACAGAGTAGGATGAAAGCCTTACAACATAACCCAAAAATTTTAACCTTCTTCCACAAAAAGAAACAGAACTCCTGTAACCCAAATTTATTTGAACTGAGTTTCAATTTCAATTATGAACAACTCTTAATGGCTTTCTAACCCCTTTCTATAAACCATCCAAAGCCTGTTCAGGCATAAATATGCTCTATATAGTTGTTGTCTTGTTGATAAGTGATAATTAATATACGACACAAATTGACAACTGAAGATCACTTCAAAATTGACTATTGCTATCATTTCTAACTGCCAATAATCTACTGGTCTGCACATTGTTGTGATTTTCACTCTTAAGATAATGAAGTTAGCATGAACCTCCCTACCTAGAATTATTAGTATTTCCTCCATATTGTAAGCTTCTTATTCAAAACTACGCTGATCATAGTCATACACATTTTAAAGCACGGTTCAACGTAAAACACTGAAATGGTGTGTATCCTTGGTAAAAAGTAGGAAAGTCATTCTAACAACAATTATATCAGATAGAGACATATAATTCTTTGAAGTTGTTAGGGTGCATACGAACACCCCTATCCTTGACATGGCTATCTGCAATTCCCAGATAGTCTGTTTAATTCTTAGTACCCTATCATAATAAGAAACCAGACGAATTGTACTTAAGAAAACAGGTATTCTACCACTAACCTGGGCTTTAGTGTTGTGTGGGAGGCGATGTCCCTGGAAGAGTATTTCTGGGATGGACCAAAAATTCGAGCTCCGCCTTGTTCGTTACCACCTTTAGCAGGTGCCCATGTTGGTCGAGCCGCCGTCGTCATGATTTCTGTCAAAAACTATCTATACATCAAAAAAGAACATGATTACTCAATGAGATCATGACTACTTGATACTAATATTATAATTATAGATCAAAGCTTGCAAAAGTAACATCATATATTATCATCATATACTTTTCCTCAGGCTGAGGATTTGTATGTACCACAAAGCCAGCTACAGAAATTGTCACAACTAAAACATTAAATTGCATAGATCAAATCCAATCAATCAGACAATCATCATCCGAAACCTACCTCCGAGCAAAGGGCAAGTCCGAAACCCTAGCTATCTCCTACCAATAATCTGAAATAGAATCTTTGGGCAATCTGCTGCCAAGAAAACGACTCTCTCCTTTTATCCAAGACCGAAACCCTCGATTGGCAATTTCACCGCCTCTAACGCAACTCCAAGGGTATTGTCCAATTCTTTTACAATTAGTTTGTGCACGGGTATTTTTGTAATTTTAAATAATATTAAGGTAATTATTATTATTTATTTTTTAATTTTTTATTTTATATATGTAATTATATGTAAAAGGTAATCTATCTATTACTAATTGACGAACTATGATTCAAAAACAGAGTTGACTATATTGAGTCAATTATTGATTTAGTTAATTTTTTTTTCTATTGTTACTAAAAATAATATTGATTGTCTCAAATTTATGTATTATTTAATTTGACTTTGAATGAGTTTTTGCTTTCATGTTTATCACAAATATTATTTAGTTTTAACTTTGAACAACTTAATAATTAAAAAAATATTACTTTATACATATAACTACATATATAAAAATATTACAAATAAAAAAGTCTAAAAATTATAATATCGTAATATTACCTAAAAAACAAAAAATATTCGTGCTATGCATAGACATCCAAATTAGTATTTTTTTTTAACTATTAACTTGTTTAAAGTCAAAATAAAATAATAATTATTTTAAACTCTCATTCAAAATCAAACTAAATAGCATTTGAATTTGAATCAATTAAAATTATTTTTAGCAATTATAAGACAATGAAATAATAACCCAATTGACTGAGTTAATATTACATTTATATAGTATTTTAGAGTAGTTTTTTTAATACATTTTCTCATTTTCTTGTACAATATTTTTTATTTTAATAAATTTCTTAAGTAATTTGAACTCTTTAATGATTTTTGATTATTCAATATTAACTAAATTGTATCACAATAATCAAATTAACAATTTAAAAATATATATTAAAATATTTACTCGTACTATACACGTGTTTATAAACTAGTAATAATAATATAGGCTAATTCGATGATTCGCTCGTGTTTGAAGTAAGCAATTACGCCTTAAGTAAATTTTAATGGCATATGTTCCCATATAAGTGATGTTATTCTCTTTTTATAATACATTTGATCATTTTCTTGTACAATATTTTTTATTTTAATTTGAGCAATGAAATATACTCAAAATATCTTTTTAATAACTCTTCTAAAAGAATTATGAAAATATGAAAATTATAGCTAGCGAAATATATAGATTGGAATCGATCTTTGTTTTTTATCCTTTTTTTTTTTTTTTAAATGTGAACTGGATTCGATCTGAATGCTATAAAAATGTAACGTTCCGATCAAGCATATGATTTGCGATGGTCTAAAAGATATCTAACAATATTTGATAAGTTAAAATTTTGTGCAAAATCGTGCCATTGTGTCCGACTCAAATGACAGAATTTGTCTGGAACTTTATAACAATACAAGTGAAATAAAAGATACCTTCTCACTAAAAATCTATTTTCAAGCTAGTTAGTACAATAAAAGACGTAAAAGAAAATTACATCAATTGTGAACCAAGAGGGTCTACTAACAACAGAGTTATAGCCTAGTTCCTTTGACATGAATGATTATGTATTTAAGTGTAGCTTTTTACAACGAGACATCGATAGAGTCCATCTGATAGGATCTGGCAAGTATCCAGTCACTACCAAACCAAACGGGCAAGAATGCCAGTTCTTGTCACTCATGTAACAAGTTATATGTAGATCCTTGAAAGAAAGAGATGGTGTTGTCCAAGCCTGCAAGGCCTTAAGATATCCCCATTTTGGCATAAATCTAAGGGATAGTTTTGAGGTTCATGACCCAAAAATATATTTCTGGAATATCCAACCTACACATTCCAAAGTCTTATAGGATTTCAAAATGCTCGAATCATGGAAAGATAACTCGTACTTGATAATTGGAAAGCATAACGTGCTGCTTTCAGAAGTTAAAACCTTTCTGTATTTCACTGGTCGGGTCAAATACGAAGCATTATGAAGCTTTAATATTGTGACAAATAGGTGACAAACCAGCTCAAAAATGTTGGTCATTAATCACGGCAAGAATGGTGTTAGAAGAAAAGGCATAGAAATCGAGACAACTTTTGTAATATTGCCATACATATATGACTGAATGAGAGGCCATGCCTCTACCATGATCACATTATGGTCTAATCGCTTGTTATTGACGTCGATGCACGTAGTATGACATTGTTCCGAAAAATGTGATGAATGGGGGACACCATGTCAGTTTCTTAACTGATTTGGGTTTTCTTCCCTGCATTTTATGCATGTATATATGTCTTTCTACATATATGCTCATTTAAGATCTAAAGACCAGTCCAAATAATCTGTTCAAAACTGAATACAGATGATGCATAATCAAGACAACAAGATCATACTAGTCTAACGACATTGAGCATGGTTCAAACGAATGGAATATCCTACTCATACCTCAGGCAAGTTGGTCCGCAAAACCAAACCTCAAGAGGAACTTTTTCTGACTACAATCCAACATTTCACTCAGGCTACAACATATACTCTTCTGTTTCAGTAATTTTTGTCTCAACTCCAGCCTCTTTTTCAAACCAGAACGGAAGAACTCAGGATAATCCGTGAGCTCCTCAATTCTTCTCCCCATGACATCCATTAAGAACCTGATTCTCGGTTCTAGAGAATTTTTTATGCTCTTGATCAGAATTGGGGGATAACCAGTCACCAGAGCTGCTATCTGTCCATCTCCAAACCCACATGCCTTTAAGTAATTAACATTAGGTTTCAAAATCTTGTTCACATCTCTACACAAAATCTCAGAGAAGTTAATTGCGAGTTTTTGAAGAGCCTGATCTGTTAGACCCAAGGATAACAGGAACTGGGAAGTAGGACGTAGTCTATTATCGACGCCATAACCCATAATGGATGGATTATTCACCAAAACTTTACCGATCATTCCTTCTTTGGTTAAACCGAGACTAGCAAGAAAATCCACAATTTGTGCAAGCTTAGATTCAATGCCGTAGCTGATGATTCTGGGATTGAGCAAAAGCATTTTACCTAGTTGTTTTTCATTTATCCCAAGAGATTCGAAAAAAGCTAGGAGCGGACAGAGCTTCTCTTCAATGCTGTAGGAGAGTATGTGAGGAAATTTGGTGATTGCAGCAGCAATATCTCGGGGTTTAGTTCCCAATGTGCTAAGGCACTGAACCATAGGGATAAGCTTTTCATTTAGACCAAGAGTAAGAACTTTGGGACACTTAGAAACAAGAAATGGCAGTTTCCGCTCCTGAATGCCAATGCTTCTTAAAAAAGCCCAGTTTTCAGAGGCCTTTTCCCTTTGCACATCCTGAAGGTGCTTGCATTTTTTAAGCATGTCATGAATACTTTTATCATCAAAGCCTCTATCTTGGAAGAACCACATAATGCTACTACTCGCGTGGGTACTTCCGACTTCCATGTTTCCTGGAAATGTTTGAACATATAAATTGATATACAAATGGTAATTTTACAATGTAACAACAGTAACAATACCCCCAGACCTATATACTACAACTATTCTTGTGGTATATACTTGAATAGCAATTGCTGAGTACATCAACTCAACATGTCAACATGTAGGAGTTCCCAATTTGACATTAGTGCAGCCCTCATGTTAATGTGTAAGAAGGAAAACAATTGATGCACAAGTGTGAGTGTGTGCGTGTAACTCCAGTCAAAAATCAAAAATTTAACTTCCTTTTTAGTTTCAAACTTTGATGTATTTCTAGCACAATCATGTTCTCAGTACTTCATTTCTAAATAATGTATGTTAGTGAAGAATTCAAATATACGGTGTCATATACAACAAATGTTAAGATTAAGGACAAATTTGGAGTCATAGATAATTTAATGGTGAAATCATATGATACTGTCAACAATATGTTCTCCTACAGAAGAACATAGCGGTGAAATAAACATTTTAATTTCAAAACCTTGATAGACATTATATCACATATTGACTCCAAAGAAATCGCAAATACATATTGATCAAAATAAAACGCATCTACAATTTTGGAACAAGGGGAATATCTCTTAATTATTTAACAGTTTAGTAAATTCACATTAACATTTACATCACAGAATTTCAAAATTTTAGAATGACAAATGCACGACCTCTTTTTTGAAGCATAGAGTAGTGACTTTTACATAAATACACACACACATGTAGAAATTTCTACTTTATGCTTCACAAAAGGAAGAGGGCGAACGAAACAAAAGAATGTAAAAATCCCTGACCTGATGGTTGCTGGTGGTTGCTGATGGCTGCTGCAATTGGGATGTTCTAGCTTTTTAAGAGCGGCGCGAGATGTGACGGTGGACGAAAATTGGTCAATTGATTGACGAGAAAGATCTCCGTCGCGCTCCTCCGCATGCCACCAACAACATAATCAGCAGCAGTTCTCCAAGCCTACTGTAAGCAGCAACCTTATCGTACTTGCACACACTGCCGCTCCCTACTTTATCATCTTGGTATGTATGTATGTATACGAGTACGTGTCCTACCGAATACCGGGGCGGGTTCGGGTCGGACGATTCGCAATTATATTTCTTCCCTTGTAAACGCTCTATATCAATTTTTGAAAAATTAGATTGACTTAAAAAAATATATATATTAATATTAAGAAGTTTTAAATTAGTAATATTTTGTTATGATATTTATAATGTCTAACTAAAATTTATATACAAATAGTAAAAATGTTAGAGAAACTTTTTCTATTCTTATAAGCTTCTAACATTTTGATTTAGTAGTATATAGTTTATCTGTTTCTCTAATTATAAATTCTAAAACAAAATTATTTTCTCTTCATAAGTTAAATTGTTTATTAGGCATTTTGGAAAATAATTAAAAGTTTGATATTTCGATCATATATATAATTAAGGACATACATAAGTTTATGTGTGTGTGGATACATAATTTCTTTGCATTTTTTGAAAATCATATATGACCGATATTGAATTTAGATTTACAAGATATAAAATACAAATTCTATTTAATTTCCTATTCACTAATTTAAGTCGATATAATTGACTTTAGCAATAATTATAAAATTATAAATCAAATAATAGTTGTCTTAACGTCTTAAAAATCAAATCAAACTAATTAACTTTAACAAAACATAAACATCAAATTAATCTAATGTGTTTCATTGATTTTAGTTAGATTAAAACACATTGTAATGTTTACCTATTTTTTGGTTGACTCTATGTGTATTTATATTAATATTTTAGGAAGGTGAGAGAATACCGGGCTAAAAAATATGAGGTATTTTCTGGTATAAATATGGTGAATCATCATCTTCTTCTTCTTCTTCTTTTTTTTTAATATTTAAATCTCAACTCACATGTTGACGTATACGTATGTATGAATGCATGTCTTTCAAGTTACCGGTCAGGTTGGATGTGCGTGTAACTCTTCGATGTTTTCTAATTCAAAAAGTTACTACGTAATTGATATTTTTAATTTTTTTTTTAAATTTCATAAATTATATTTTGTATGTATTGATATTTAAGTGTAAACTTATTTATATTATATAGCAAGACGATGTCATTAAATTCTACAATGATTAAAATAAAATAATTCACATTATTTTCAAATATTTTTAGAATTTGTAATAGTTTCTTCTAAAAATAAAATTTTAATTGTAAAATCAAGTAGAGTATATAGGTTACACACACATACATATGTAAGGTTTGAAATTAAAAAAATAAGTATAGCTTTTAATTTTTAAAGTGAGTATATATTTCTTTAATAGTTTAATATAAGAATAAAAGAAATTAGAATTAGAGAAATTTTTTCGTGTATAAATAAAATTGTAAGAAAGTAAAAAAAAATTAAAAAGCTCGTTAAAGTTTACAATATAATTTTTTTTGTGATCAACGTTTAGTGTTATATCACACAATATTAGATCTCTTTACAACATAAAATATAAATCATATGTATAACTATACTTTTTAACAGAAATTTAATAACAACAACCCGAGCCAAAATAAAAGGTTTTTAAGAAACAAACCACTATTATGTTACTATTACTATATTTAAAAATTGATAACATAATAACAATATAATAATAATAATAGTAAAGTGGCAAGTTAGTAATATAAAATCAATGTTCATACCTAATTAAAAAATTATATAAAAAATAGATAATGGCAAGTTAGTAAGCACATTAAAATCAAAGTCTAGTTAGTCATTTTTAGTAACTTTCCCTACCCATTTCGTTTTTTGTATAGAGTAATAAGATAATTTGTCAATTTTAGCAAAAAGTTATAATTTGTCAATGACTATAATACCCCAATCACATTGTTATTGGTGGGTGTACATCGAAAGATAAACCCTAAACCCTAAATTGTCACCAATAAAGTTGCAGACAGCAAATCAATTGACATTCATATATAGTTGTCTGCCGGTGTGTTAATTCAGGTAAGGATGATGATGATGGCGGCGTTAAGAGGTAGGCTGCCTCTTAAACTGAAATACTGTATTTTCGATTCATTACCCTATACACTGCATCATCAATCGGAAGTTCACCTTGTGCTGCGATTGCGGTCTCTTAGCTCCGTTGATGTTGCTGATGCACCGCCATCCATGAACGTCGGCAATGGCACTTCAAATCGTCATTTTGTCCCATCTCCCAGCTCCGGCTACCAAGATGACGGCGAAAGGATTAGTGACAGGGCTGCCCCTCGTAAGATTCCTCCCCAAGATCCCATACCCAACAGGCCTTGGAGGGCAGACAGTCCCATTTCCCGATCTCAACCACAACAACCACCACGGAAAGGTCGGAATAATTTCAATCGAGGAGGTGGTGGTGGTGCAGGAAAACCAGAGATGGGTGGACATTCATTGAACAGAACGGGGCAGCAACTCGGTGGTATTATGTCCCCACCTCGATCATCTTCTGTTAGTGGCGGCAAGAATGAGGTGGGAAACCTTGATTTTCTGGAGAAATTCAAGCTTACATTTGATAAAGAGGAGAAACAGAAAGAAAAGGACAAGCAACAAGTGGGGGCTGAGCCACGGGTGCCCCCACCTCAAGATGCAGATGAAATTTTCAAGAAAATGAAGGAAACTGGTCTCATCCCCAATGCCGTAGCAATGCTCCATGGCCTCTGCCAGGATGGGCTGGTCCAGGAAGCCATGAAGCTTTTTGGTTTGATGCGTGAGAAGGGTACCATTCCTGAAGTTGTGATATACACAGCTGTTGTTGAAGGATTCTGCAAGGCCCAGAAACTGGAGGATGCTAAGCGGATTTTTAGGAAAATGCAGAATAATGGAATCTCACCGAATGCATTCAGTTATGCCATCTTAATTCAGGGTCTCTATCAAAATAAAAGCTTGGACGATGCCCTCGACCTTTGTGTGGAGATGCTTGAGTCCGGGCATTCCCCTAATCCGGCTACCTTCGTAGGCTTAGTAGATGGCTTTTGCAGGGAGAAGGGTCTGGAAGAAGCCCAACGTATGATTGGAACACTGAGGCAGAAAGGGTTCTTCTTTGATGAAAAAGTTATGAGACAATATTTGGACAAGAAAGGTCCATTCCTTCAATTGGTCTGGGATGCAATACTGGGGAAGAAAAGCTCAGAAAAACCTTTTTAAGTTTTTCAGCCAGAGTCTTGAATCTAAATCTTGTAAGACTCTCTCTTTTCTTGGTTACTTTGGTTTTCTCTTAAGTTACCATACAATGTAATCTTGTGAGTTGTGTATATTACTTTATGGCATCGGGTGCACATTTTTCTACATTTGTGTGCAATCAAGTACTTGATTACTTTAGCGATGCTGGTAGCTGTACTTTGTTTCCATATCTCCATCTTGCAAAATAATTGAGATTCATGCCATTGTGACTATTCATTTAAATTATAAATTATCATGCTGTGTTCATTTTGTATAAAGTAAAAGATTTGTCACTTAGATAAGGGCCAAGCTCACCTGATAAGAATTTGTCAGCCATAACTTGGTCCGGACTAAAGATGTGACTATGTGAGAGATGAGTACAGTTTCTCACTTGTTAATAAGCGCCTCATGGTCCTGTTAATATGCGAATAATTAGCAGAGTCAATAGCGTTATGACAAGATTCTGAAAACAATTATTATCTTATTCTTCCCCATCTAAATGAAGAATAAGTGGAGTCACTGGGTTTGGAATTCGAGGTAACCCCTAGCTGGTTGATCCTTGTACCCTGTTTCTACTCATTGCCCAAACCATGCTGTTTTCTTTTTTATATATTTCAACAAATTTGGACATTGAGCTTCCATCTAGCGAGTAAGAAATTTGCTTCAACCATCTTAAAAGCAGCTTTAATGGTTTGGCTGAGTGATAGCTTTGCTGAATTTGCATCTTTAAGGGTTAGAGCTGTAGACCACTCATCAGAGACTAAACTAGTGTGCGACAATAATTGGGTCTAAGCTTCCCCTTAGGAAATATGTTTAAGCCATAAAGTTGGTGAGAAGTGAATGCTTTAGCCTTGTTTCTTGGTGGTCTTGTCTAACAACCCTTGTTAAACTTACTTTGACAAGACAGTAGGTAATTATCTCATCTTGCTTAATTCTCTCTAAAGCTCTTCGACATCTTAGTGATCCCACAGAACTACCAGATCATTTTCCTTGGTAACAATGCATTAAGAGTGGACATTTACTGTAGGCTTTTCAGGAAATCTTAACTCAGTAAAGTTGGTTAATTTTGTATTTGGGGAGGAGGTATTTGTTATTTAGTTTGGTGGAGGAGGCCATGCTTGGGGTTTGATTAGTGACAAACTACAAGGTCGTTGTTCGGCGTATGGACTGTAGTCGCTTAGGAACAAGTTGTTCATGATCTTTCTTTATTGCTCGTAGATTGGGCCAACTAAAACATCTCGGACAAAGAATTCCAGGCATCTTATAAATTTCAAGCGTCTTAGTTGTAAGATTTGACACTTATCCTTAGTCTTTTGATATTTTCCCTTCTTCCTTTTTCCTAATACATTGTAATCTGAGCCTTATCGCCTTGCTACAACCTTGGTCCTTGCCAGTCTATTCCCTTTTAAATTTTCATCAAACTTTGAATTACCTTTAAAATTATTGTCTCAATGTATATTCTTGAAACTCAAAAAGCCCTGTTGTGTTATTTACTCGAGCAGTCTAATTCTGGTTTCGAACTGCTGCATTTAGGGACATGATACTAATGTTGGGTGTTCATAGACCAATAAGCCCTAATCCCGACAACAACCATTAATGATTTTGGGGGTGGGGGCGGCAAGAGAGAGTTATCTTACTCCAACAGGTGTTTTATCCTCTATTACATTTTTCTATAAATTGACATGTGAAATTGTGATTACTGGATATAGAGGGCTGGATATTTTTTTTTGAAGTAGGTGGCAAATTTTGGGAGTTTATAACAAGGGATGCAAAGGCATTCTGGGCGGCAGTGGATAAGCATACGGTCTTGCAGGTGGAGAAGTTGAAATCGCGACCTCCTTTGCCACAAAACTCACATGCTAGCGGCCTAATTGGATCTTGATAAAATGGATGATTGATTTGGTAATCGTGTAAGATTAATTTATCTTTTTTTTTTGGTTGTTTAATTTGGCTTTTAGTATTATTATTATTCATTTATTCTGTTTAATGGAGGTGGAGGAGATACGTTCCCCTTAGATCTTCTTTCAGATAATAAATTCCACTAGCGTAACTCGGAATCTAGTTTAAAAACTTTGATGGTGATATGAATCTATATGACGATAAACTTATTCACAGATGAAGCTGGGTTCTTTTTTAGTGGGCTAGTTTTTGAAACTCTTAAAACTTTTAATAATAAAGTAAATTCACAAATATAACAAAGAAATACACGTAACTATTGACAAAAAAATGCTTATGAACACTTTAACTCTTGATATTTTTTTTAACTTAAAAAATAACTTAATAGAAATATGTCAAAATGACCTAATCATTTTGGAATACATGCTACACCAATTAATATTTCAACAAATCACAATTAGACTTGAGTTACAATTTGGTCATTTTAACAATCAGGTATTTCAAAATTGATCCTGAAACCTGTGATATGACCTAAAGAATGTATAATAGAGGGTCAAATATTAAAAAGAAAATAGGTTATAATATTTTATCATTTGAGTGCAAGGGAAATTAAATCTAAAACTACTTTTTTTTTTTGGCCGACTCCTTTGATTTTTTTTTTTTTAAATTTTTTTCCATTTTATATGAATTTGTTCTTTCTCTTCTTTCTTTAGAGACCGTTGTTCTCTGAAAAGGGGTCTGTAGGCTCCAACATGGCAACTTTTCTTGCACTAACACGATTTCTTATACCATGATATTTCTCATCGGGTTGACTTGAAAAACCTTTTCACATGGGTAAAGCACAAAATTTTAATAATTAATTGCATAATTAAATCTCCAATAAGCTCAATAAAATTATAGTGTTGCATTAATTTGTATTTATGCTTAAAATTAACAAGAAAATAGTTGAGTAGCAACATGATGCAATTTTAATTTTGAGATAATTGCACAGGAGACTTTTTGGGAGATACTTGGAGTAAAATAGATATGTAGTCACCGGTAGCGTGCATCATTACCTAATTAGCAGTACTACCGAACAAAGAGGAAAATTGTTGCAGTGTCGGTGCCGGCCTCACCATCTCGATTCCCAGTATCTCGAACTGGAAACATATTCCACGCTTCACTCGTACATTATCTTTTCATTTCGAGAATCCCTCAATATCTAGGTGCATGTATAAATAACATATTTTTCGTGATACAATTTAAAATTGATGGATTGTAAGGATGATGTAATGATAATATTATGTTATTTGAGGCTGTGAATTAGTTTTTTAAATGTGTTTCAACATTTACATCAAGGGTCAAAGCTCACGTGGATGAATAATAAATAGTATAAAATTTTACAGAATTAAAAAAAAAAAGTTATTTGATAATAGTAGTGATAATAATTATATAATTAAATTAATACTAACGGTAATAGTATAGATAGTGATAATGATATTTAGAAAATTTTATATCATTTTAACATTCAAAATTAGAATAATATTTTTAAAAATGTAACAAACATTAAAAAAAATCTATATTTTTTTGGAAAAGAGAGTAAATGTCTCGTCAATGGTTATCGAACTCAATAATAAATTGCTTAATTAATTACTATACCATACTCTATATAATAATAGACATATATTCATGTGCTTATTAGTAAAGAGAATACTTCAATTCTAAATGTAACCAAAAGCCAACCATATGTTGAAGCACTAGAGAAATGAATTGATACTTCTACTAAAATATAAAATAAGGGCATAGCTAAATAAGAAATTGTGGTTGACTAATAAGGGAGGCTGCCCTTTGTTCTTTCTCCTATATATAGAGGGGCATCTGCCTCTGTTCTTGCCAGCCTTGATCGTGTTACTCCAATCAC
The DNA here is from genome assembly GCA_014636745.2 of Centella asiatica. Classification (NCBI taxonomy): domain Eukaryota; kingdom Viridiplantae; phylum Streptophyta; class Magnoliopsida; order Apiales; family Apiaceae; genus Centella; species Centella asiatica. The sequence goes on from CM025785.1 coordinate 5,135,466, forward strand.
TTCTATTTAGTTAACATTCATCCTAAATCAGCACCAACCACCAGAAAATATAGCCCTACTAGCTACTTATCTGCACATAGCTATTTGCTACAATGATTTGTCTTACACCTGCTGCTGAGTACTCTGGTGTGGCAACTACTTTCACCATTATCTCCTACACATGTATATGGATTCCTTTCCGTCGACTCAAGCTGATTCTTCACAACGTAATTGCAGCCTCGTTCATGCTGTTCAGTACCTCTCCATCGTCTCATAACAATGAGTATCATCCAGCTGATGACAAGTTCCAGCTGAATCAAGAATTACATTTAACCAATTGCAGCAGCTTCTTCGACAATTCATCTGCTTTGCGTACTAGGAGGTTCGAGGATGTGGCAGCAACAACATATGAAGATGGCCGCTGCTTCAGAGCAATAGTTGATGAATCATGCTCTGTTTGCTTAGTGGATTTTCTAAAGGAATCAGACGAAGTAAGCCAACTCCTGATATGTGGTCATGTATTCCACTTGCACTGCATCCGCAGATGGATATACCAAAATAACTTTACCTGCCCGCTCTGCAGGTCATTAATTAATCTTGAATAGTTTTGCTGCTTACCCTTACAAATGCAGCGCTCTGCTTCCTCTTCATATAATCTAGCTCTACTAGATAGCAGGATTAATATCCTTTGTGAATACTTTTTTAAGCACACATTTTGCAGTTAATCCTGGACAAATCCCACAAGGATAGCTGCATACGCAGATTTGGCTTCCAAATATGTACCTGATCCTCATGTAGCTTTGATATTTAAATCAAACAAGAAATTTAATAGGCTCTTTGCATTTTTCAAATGATTTTTAAACATTACAGGGATACAAAATATGTGCAAGTATATGATATTTTCGAGTAAAAGAGATTTAATATACCACAATAACGTCTGTATTTACAAGGGAATTAGAAACTTGGCATCCGGGGTGCTAACATGATTATGTGACATGCTCCTAAAGGTAAATTGGAGATTTCCATCAACAAGGACCACCAGACTACACACAACAGTATTGAAGTAACATTAGCCTCGTTACAACATCTGTATACTTCCAACATATGCATAAACATATTCCAACCAATAATCACATCAACAGTGTCAGAGGAAGTCACCTGGCCATGCTTGAAGACAGGCTATCATAATATGAACGGCAACAGGAGTCGTATACCCAACTAGCAACATCCCTCTTCTTTTTTTCCCTAATTATTGTCATTATTCCTTTCTGAAGTAAAAACATATAAGAGCAAGGAGGTTTATTCAACATCAGTTGTTGGTCTCTCTGGTGTGGAAAATGAGCAGAGATATTCTTTGGTTGCAAAAGCCCTACGCCGGGAAATAAAACATAAAAAGATTAAGGTGTGAAAGACATAATATATGCTCAGCTTTTTCTCAGCAGTAGATTATGTATGTCTCTATGTTTTAGGGTTTTCCTTATATTTTTATGCATCTCTCTCTCTCTCTCTCTCCACGTACACATTCACTGGTTTGTAATGCTTACTTTTTCTCCTCCTCTTTTCTCTTGTACTTTTAATATGGTTTCTTTTACAGCCTAGTCAACTAATTCGCAATAAAATGCAGTATTGATGAGTTTGTTTTTCCAACTTTGAAGTTCAATTTCTTTATAAAAAACTGAATTGTGAAAATAAAATAAAACAATTGCATCTAGGATATGGGAGATTGTTCTGAAGTTAATCCAAAACAATTTTCCACCTCTTCTTTTTTTGGTTTTCTCCAACTAAGGTTTGCAATAACCAAATGTTGGTCCGATAGAGATGTGGGTCATATTCAACTCTAGGGTTTAAGAATGGCCTGTAGTCAACTTATTACTCTTTTTATAGCTGTAAATCTATTGATAAACAAATATCACAATGCAAATGGAAACCAGAAACTAACCTGCAAGCTAAATTGATGCATTCTCTGTCTAAAAGGCCAACAGGGAGCCCTCTGTGACTTTCAACATGCTCCAAGATAACCGGTAGTTGACTCACACCGTATCTATCCATAATGAACTGAGCTGTAAACAGATTCATACAAGGTGTTAACGACCACGCCAACTGACAGTTGTCATCCTCTGAGTGACATAGTTCAGACACTACAAGCTCCTGTTAACCACGGTGATTAGTCAATTAGATAGGATTGGTACATCATGCTAAGTAGGAATTATTTGAATCTGATAAATATATACATAGTTAACCTATAATTGCCTATTGTTAGACATGCTCTTGCAGGAATGACTTGTACCATTTCAATTCCTGATTTAAATTATATGTATTAAAAACGAATACAAGCAGAGGGGAACAAGAATCCCATCTTTGACACCTCCTTTAAAAAGTGGAAATTAAAAAGAACAGCAAGCGGTATCTCCAATCTGCGCCTAAATCTCCTGTGGTAGAAGGCCATAGCTAAGCAAGAAATCATCACATGCAGCAGGAAAGTAAAAAGACGAATATTTTTCCCTGAATACCAGTGTCACACTTAACACAAATTTCTAAAGAAGAAAAAGGCTACACTTCTAGAGCAGCTAATACAGCAATGGCTGAAAGAGTCACCTCGGGTTTTTTGCTCTTTATTGTTGACAATTTGCTGAACTCCTGAATTTCTCCTAGTGTCAGTAAACCAATTAGGAATCTTCTATCATCCACTATTATTGCACAAGACTGCTTCTTGGCAAGCATAATTGTTACCGCCTCAGTTAGATAAGTGCTCATTAGGACAGTTGCAAATTCTTTTCTCATGGCCTGTGAAACAAGAATCCGTTTTGCCAACTCAATCATTTCATCATCAGTATCAGCTACACGAAATGAATCACGACATTCGTGAAATCCAATTGCATAAGACCTTTTTTCAGCTAGTAAATTAGAAGAGGAAATCACACGCGAGTTACAGGAAGATGTATCTGCTTGTTCTGTTGCATGTTTGTTTTCCTCTTTGATTTTCTTCGCATCATCACCACCCTCCCTTTTTGTGTACCCTGATGTAATCCATGATGATAACCCCACAGCGCCTAGAAGTGGCAGAACAATTCGATAATCCTGTGTCAGTTCAAAAAGAAGCAAAACTGCAGTAAGAGGTACCTGACACACGCCAGCAAGAGTTGCAGCCATGCCAACCTGCAGAATGAACTCTTTCTCACCAAACTACATCTTATTTGAGAAAATCACAGGATCCATTATCGCATAAAACATGTAGAAGAAATAAAAACTGAACAGCCATAAGTGCATGGTGACATCAGATCATATGTCAAAAAATTTACATATGGTAGTAGTCAGGTTTTAATATATTAAAGCTTGTGCTTTTCGCAATCCCGTTGGTGAATCTCAAAAATGTTTTTGTTTGTCAGAAAGAATCTGCAATTGCATTAATTTCTTGAAATCATAGCTTCCAACAAAAGTAATCTGAACTTTTCCCAGAATCACTCATGTTAGACAATCAAATAAGGATTTTTACAGTATTGACACAAGCAAAAACAACTAATGAAGTAATATTACACATCTTTGGCACTTGGACAAAGTAAAATAAAATCTACAAATAGAAAACTCACAACTTTCCAGCAAAAATCCCATAACCCTACAGATAAATAAACAGCTAAGAAATAAAGCACACAGATAGTCAAATATACATGGTTTCAAGATAAATAAATAGACAAAGAGTTAGGGAAGATAAAAATACAATCCCACAACCCTATAGAAATCTGAACAGTGAGGACCACATGCATAAAATTTATAGGGTTCTATAAACATAGTAAAAGTAACTCTAATATCAAAGTAACATCTATCAATATAATACTAAGGTTCATACCAGGCCATATGCTTGTGGTGACGCAACCTCAAACGTGGAGAGATGGAATAATGCATTGGGTTGAGACATTACAAAATTAACAAACTTCCCATACATCATTCCTGTAGCTGCCCCAATGAAAAGAGAGGGAGCATAATAGCCTCCTACTAATCCAGAGGCTCGACATAGTGAAGTTGCTACAATTTTAACTGCCACCAGCTGAAGCAATAGATCAGCAGAAAGGGATGTTACAAATGGCTGCGATTCTAACAATACATCAACATTCTCAAATCCCCAGTAAAGAATTTCTGGATATGCCAAGGCGATGAGCCCAACTGTGAAGCCACCAAATACAGGGAAAGCCACCTTTGGCATTCCAAGGTTCTTTTGAACATTATCAAAACCCAAAACCATAAATGATGTGCACCATGTTAATATTAACGAAACCAAGCCACAAAGGACGCCAAGCAAAAGATAAAGTGGGAGTTCTGTAATTGGGCAAAATGAACCAATAAGCACACCATAGCTAGATAATGGAACAAGAGCTTTCAGGAAAAAATAATAATAAAATAATCTAACATTAGTAACTCCATCAACAAGTGATTATCACGGAGCAGAATCATAACAGCAGCAAGGGTGAGGATAGAGAGATAATCTATGAGGTGCATGATGAATTCATTGTCCCAGTGTTTTTATTCTAAGCTCAATCATCTATGTGCCTAGGAATATCATTTTCAGCAATTGTTCACTTTGAATTTTCTTTTAATTCACATGAGATAGTTTATGCTCTTGGTTATTATTACTGGTCTTATTTTATTGTTTGCAACCAATTGCTAAGAAACATATGGGTAGACGGTAGAGAAGTTCCAAACTTCACCAAGTTTCATTTTTATCCAATTTTCGAAACTTTTCAATTCCATTATTATTCTCCTACATCAAGTGCTCATGTTTGGGTTTATTTTTGGAATCGAATGACAAAAATGCAACCCTTTAATATGTACCCAACTTGCAGAAACCCTTCCTCCACCCTTTTTTACTTTAAAACCTCACTTTTTAACTTGAAATTTCAGATGAGCTATGCAAAGTGTCTCATATGATATTCATGTTGCAAAACTTGGCAGTTGCATTTTCTTGGATGGAAAATGGTACCATGGGTTTTTCTTTTCTTTTTTCCCCACCTTTTGTTCTTTCAAATTAATACTCGGATGAACTCATATAGGCATTTTACATCTTAAACACCAAACTATAGTTAATATTCTCCAACAAGAGAGTTAAATGGATAACTTCTGCATAACTTAAGTGAGGCTTGCAAATAATAACTATAAGAAATAATTGAATTGATCTGCGCATTGGGCTGTTATATTTAAATGTAGTCTGATCATTGCTATTCATCCTGATAGGATAAAGCTCTCTCCACCTTATTTTCTCTAGATGGGCAGTAGTATGGATGGTTGTAAATAAAGAAGGGAGTGATAAAAAGTTACCACTTGGTGAACGGAAGTCATAGCCTGGAACTGTGAAGGCAGGCTCAGACCCTAGACCAATTGCTGACACAACAGAAGCTATTACAGCACTAAGAATGACTGTTGAAGTTGTGTTTGTCAGTGATAAGGATGAATCCACTGGTGCTGGCCATAAGACCGACTCTATTGCAAAAAAGCATCCAGCAACAGCAGCATTAAATCCTTTTAAGCATGAAACAACAATGGATATTCTCAGAACTGTTGATGGCAACTATAGAAAAATATGAAGCATTTAGTTAGGATCTTCATAAAATTTCTGAATGATGAAATGTTTAATATGAGACAATATTTGAACCTAATTTTCTTGTTTGTCAGGACAAGAGCAAACAGGAATACAAGAGTGTGCAGTGGGGATGAGTATGTCTGTGTTTGTGTGTGTGTGTGTGTGTGTGTGTGAGAGAGAGAGAGAGAGAGAGAGAGAGGATTTTTTGTACGATGACAATAAATGGTGACGTCTAAATCCATCATTCCTACATTTTCTTCCAAAAAAACTGCTGATATAGGCTTATTTATAATTACAAGAAGATTGAAAAGATGACTTATATAAGAATAGTGCATAGTGCTTCAAGATGCCATATAATAATGAAGGTTTAAAGTGCATCAGTATCATTGACTTTTTTTCCTCTTATTGCTTTTCTTTTTCTCATAAATGCAGACCAACCAGAAGCAATTCCGGCAGCTGAGCCTGCAGCCTTAAGGGAGATCTTGCTTTGAGCTGTTCTATCAAACAAGTTTCCTACTCCTGCTGCTATGGATGAACCTATCTCCACGCTTGGACCTTCTGGCCCCAATGAATTTCCCGTTCCAAGGGTTACACAAGCAGCTACTGCCCTCAAAATTGGTTTCACCGCACCTTTTACATTGGATGTCAAAGCTCCTTCGATAGGGACCTCTAGAGCTCCTTGAAGAAAGTTCAACATGCCAACCACCAACCCTCCAAAAGCCGGCACTAGAACAACTTGCTTCCATATTACTGCAGCAGGCTCCTCCCTTAACCATGCGGCGCCTCGATTGGGAATCCCACCCCAACAAAGGCCACGGATGTCATGTACCTAAATAAAAAAATAGGTCTGGTATCAGCATTTATAAACAGGTAAAGGAGTTCCTCAACTGGATAATAAAATAAAATCAATATACGAAGTCCGCACAGAGGTATTACAATAACAACGTACACCCCATGATGAATCTGTAGGAATACTCTAGATGCCACATCCTGTACACATGCCTTCCGAGGTATATTTTAATTTTGAACTTCCCAAAGTAATTTTGAATTTCTAGAAAAATTACTTGTACTTGGTATTTAATTTGCTGAAACTGTGATTGTGGTGCTGAATGTGCGGTAAGAGACCATGTTTAACTAGCTATGTAGCCTTTCTCAAAAAGTGAAAACCTCATTGACAAATAGCATAGTAGTCCATTAATTACAAGTAACATTATCTCATTTGTAGGGTATATACTCACTGCCTCCCGATCTTATCAAACAGGCGTGTGAACATATTATTCCTATCTATTCATTTTCATCTAAAATCACTATCTATATCATCACCAACACCATTAATACTATGAGATGAACGCCGTTACCGCATTATTGAAGATGACGACGCCAATGCCAGTGAGGAGACCTACAAGGCAGGAGGCAAAGATTGTTGCAGAGTTCCCTTGTCGGATTACAGTTGGAGTTGGCTCGTCGTCCTCATCGAACTGATCACTTTTACTCCGACCATTGTTGCCGTCAAATGAGAACTCCTCGTCGGAGCGTTTACTTTGAGGAACGGCACGGGACCTTTGCGCGGGTTTTGAACAGCTAAATAAGAATTGTAATCTACCACCAGGCCTTTGTAAGTCATGCTTCCCAGTAATTCGACGGAATGAGGAGGAGGGGGAGGGAGAGAACGAAGACGATGATTTTAAAAATAATACTATGGTGGTGCTTCTGGTGGTGCTGCTGCAGCACCACCAATTTGGAAATCTATTACTCCGAGGCGTGAAGGCGCTGAAGAAACCATGGTCTCCGCAGCATAAACCCATTATTTGGATTTTGTCACGCAATTGTAATACCCAACACACACCAAGTACGAGTCCTCATCTTCTATGGTCAAACTTTAACTCACTACCACTTACTAAAATAATAGTACTATTATGTTGTGGTGGATTATCCTTTGAAGGAAATAAAAGAACTAATTTTCTTGAAAATTTATGATTAAATTAAATTATTTAATTTTTAAATTTCACGACATACACACCCTAAGTAATAGCATATTTAAGCAATTTTCAGGGGGGAAAAAAAAACAAACCAACAAAACATTGGAGACGCTTAAAATATTAAGATATAAAATAAATTTTCAACGCAAAATATTTTGTGCATTAACCTTTTTTTTTAAAGAAGATTTATACCATCTAGCACAAACATTTCATGACTGAAGGTAAAAAGTTTGTCTTGTGATTACACATAAAACAAATATACACGGAGTATGTATGTGCGTAGAAATAGATATTAATTAATAAAAAGAATTTATGTAATTGATTAGAAAGTGGTGGATGGATTATCTGTTTTTTTCTTTTAAGCTAAACAAGGGAGTATTCTACTGGTAATCAAAGAATGAGATAAGATGTTGTTTTATTCTCTATTTTATCTAACTTATTTAATTTTGTATAGATTTATCACGTTGTTTCTTAAAATTTAACTTTTTAATTAAATAATAAATTACTTGTTAGAAAATAAATAAAAAATAGAAAAGGAGGGCGAACTTTAGTATACAAAGATAGAGTCAACCAAGTAATGGCCATACCTCAAAATTAACTATGTCCGGAGTACAAAATTGTGATGCGTGGGAGAAATGTGATTTTTGAATTTTGATATATCTTTTAAAACACTTTTTAAGGTGTATTTAAGAGACTCGTTCGAAGAAGAAATAGTACGAAAAGAAGCGCCTGTGAATTTCATTCTATCTGAAGAGACAATACCAGCAAGCAATGGAGTACAAAACCCTCAAGATTGCACAGTTATCCCCAAATTCAAGGGTTTTCAATCTCTTCCTCAATCGACCATCTGTTCTCAACGCGCTATCCCCTGACTTTTTCAATGAGTTCCCTAAAGCCCTAGCTTCCCTTGATCAGAACCCTGACGTCGGCGTCGTAATCCTCTCCGGCAATGGCGACCATTTCTGTGCAGGCATCGACCTCAGTTCCCTATCTCGAATTTCGAAACAGGGCCATCCCGAAGATCGCGGACGCACCGGAGAACGACTCCGGCGGGACATCCTGTTCATGCAGGAGGCTATCACGGCTATCGAGAAATGCCGAAAGCCGGTTATCTCCGCTATCCATGGGGCTTGTGTTGGCGGTGGAATTGATGTTATCACGGCCTGTGATGTTCGATTTTGTACTGAGAGCGCCTTTTTCTCAGTCAAGGAGGTCGACTTGGCGATCACCGCTGATCTTGGGACGCTTCAGCGGTTGCCGGCTATTGTCGGCTATGCTAATGCCATGGAGCTGGCCTTAACGGCAAGGAAGTTCTCGGCTTCTGAAGCCAAAAGTTTAGGGCTTGTTTCCAAGGTTTTTGCGTCAAAAACTGCCATGGACGAAGCTGTAAAAGCTTTCGCTGAGGGTAAGTTAATTTGTGTTTGGCCTTTTCTGTTTATTTGTGCTCAATGCTTGATTTTTACCATTTATATTGTTAGTTCACTATATTATGGTGCGACTTCTGGAAATTTTGGGTGCACTTTTGGAAAATTTGTGTGCCCTTTTTAAGTTTCCTTCCTCAAGCTTATGAGATAAATCATTATCTTAAATCATGCAAAATCCTTTCTTTGATTTCAATGAACTTTCAGTTTAAAAATACTCCCAACTAAATCAGAATCTCCCTAAAGGATGAGGCACCTCTACATAATTGGATACATTACTCCTCACAAGCAAAACTCCCTTGTAACTGATGCTGCCTATTGTAGCAGTCTTGAGTGGTCATGCTGAGGGATGATATCTGCAAAAGAAGAACACTTCACTAAGGGCTGTAAAAAACGTTCATCTGATAGCTAAACATAATACATTTAATTTCGTCTCATTCTTGTCCAAATGTTTAACCACGTGATAGCAGTCGTGAGATTTTTGATTAGTTGAGTGACCAGTCAAAAAATTTATTCTACTGTAATCTCCAGTACTTGTGCTTTTAAAATTTTATGTTTTGTCCCATTTTGCATACGAGGTGTCTGCCATTTTTTTTTTCCAGTTTCCATTTTAATCCAGTATGACACTGTTTATTCTAATGGTGGTTTATTTAAGATGATTTGAGTTAGGCTGAAAATGAATCCCATATTTAAGCAGAAAAAGATGTTAGCCAAATGTTATTGTTCATCATAACTTCATAACTTGTACGAACTTAATTTAACTTGGTCTGCATCATTGTCTACTGTAAAGTAGAAAAACACAAGCATCATTTGTCTATTGTCTTGGTGGCTAAAGGTTTTTTACAACGAAGTTCTACTCTAGAGTGAGTGCATCTAGCATATTTTTTCACAGGATTACTATAACTGACACCGTTAAGCTCGCCACCATAGAACTCAACAGTTACACCTACTTGTTCGACACTATACTTCGATTCTGCCCTTCGAAAGTACGTAATACAGTTGTTGGCTAAATGTGTTGGTAGTCAATAGAGAGAGAGAAAACTAATTGTTAATGATAAACTGCCAATAATTAAGGTATCTAGATTGAACCGACAATCTGAGATGGACTTCAGGGTTGAGGATAAACAAGCTAATGGATTGATTATACTCTTGCTTGTTTTATTTTAGGGATTGCCGCAAAGTCTCCCCTTGCTGTCATTGGGACAAAAGCTGTGTTGCTAAAAAGCCGGGACGTGACACTTGAACAAGCTTTGGATTATGTTGCGACATGGAACTCTGGTGTACTTCTATCTGATGATTTAACTGAGGCGATCTCAGCACATAGCCAGAAAAGAAAACCTATTTTTGCTAAGCTGTGATATTCTTTTGCAGTTTACAATGAGCTGCATTACTCCCCTTCTGCTAGTCCCAAGCTGAATAAAGATTCCCTAGCTGAACAAACATTTGTACTCTACCATGAGGGAACAATGTTAAGCTCCTCATTTACTGCAACATGTAGGAATAAACAAGAAGTAGTCCAAATTTTTGTTTTTTCTCGTTTCTTATACATATGTATTGTTGTTGTGGAATAACAGTTGGCGAAATGAAAGTTGGTTTTGTTGTTATTGTGGAATAACAGTTGAAAAGAAAAGTTGTTTTCAGTCCATTCAACTTGTACTAATTCTGGTAAAAAACTGAAAAGGAGGAAAGCATTAGCTAATACGGAGTAGGTTTGATTGTCTAATCTGGAAGAACTAGACAACCAAAATCCAATCCAATTAACAGTGAACATTGAGACAGCCTCAAGAGATTATTGATTCGAAGGAACCACTAATTCCACCGGATCTAGTCCCTCAAACGACTATGCCCTTTATGCTTTGTCAACTAAAATCAATTTTACAATTATAATCCCTGTTAAATCAGTTCTACAACTTAAATATGTAATTCAATGAGCGTCGATGTAATTAATCAATGCTAGCTTACATAGTTTATAGTAAGTGTTTGTGAAAGAAAAGACGTCTCGTTACATTTTCTGTAAGTCGTTTCATGTTATATTTCACGCTTGAATTAAGAACCACTTATAAAACTTTTATCTTGTTAAGATTTTGTGTAAGTTCTCTTGAAATTCTTCGTCTCTCTACATTTTCTCTGTTTCCTCATTCATTTCTTTTTTTATTTATAACTAAAAGAATCATATAGATATATACATAATTACCCAACACATACGTACACGTACATACATGTAGACATGCAGTACGCATCTGCAGAAAGGCAACTTAAACACCCATGCGGCCAATGTACAGGTCAATCTCAAGAAGAGCAATAACAAAATTGTTTTCTAATACACTAATTTCATTTTCAACTAAAACAAATATATGAGTAAATAAACAAAGCATTACAGGATAGACGCAAATCAAAGATTTCAGTGTTCTCGTAAAATAAGGATCAGCGTCATCTTCGGTCGAACACATATTTGAAACCAGGCACATCCGTCCCAGACTTGTTTATTCTTGCAAAATTATCGGCTACTCTTCATGACTCTTATTCTCTCTGATTTGATTCCCTTTGCCATCAATTTGTGTAGTCTTAGATTGAGGTGGCTCAGAGCAGGCCCTCAGAACAGCCTCATTCTGCAAGGAAGACAAACACATTTCAAACAACAAAAAGAACATTTGAAGAGGAGTAATGTAGCCTCACATGCTTGTTATTTCCCAGATCTGATAGGCCCCCAAACAACACAAGTGTGTGTGGAATGGTACATATAAAAACACTAGCGAAATAACACTGTTCTTTAAGGCAATCTAAATCCATAATTGTTTGTTCCAGTTACCACACTCTTTCTGTAAAGTACCAGCACGAGCTCCTCACACAAAATGACACTTCAGAGATAACTTTCACTTATTTAGGGATTTAAAAAAAAAAAAAAAAAAAGAATACAAGAGAAGAGAAGAAAATTTATAAATTTATTTAATTTCTTTCTTCTGATCTCACAATTCTTTGTTTTATTTATCAATTTTTTCCACTTGTTTGGGAGTATAAAGGAAAAGCTAAGAGTAGTTATGGCTTTATGCTTAGGTACTGAAACCCCCATCAAATCAACACATACTAATACTAACTATGATTATAACCTTTTAAGATACTGATTGAAGGTCAAATTATCAACAGAATTGGTGGTGTATCACAATGGGGACTTGGAGTTTTGAAATCCTAGTTCCATCAAAACACAAAAACCACCATTAGGTAAAACAAAAACAAAAAAAAGCTTCTGAGCACAATATTCAGACCAGATTTAGCTATTGCTTGTTTGACTTGTATCTGCTTCTGGAAATACAAACATCCATGATAATGGAAGAAATGAAGTTGACATGAAAATGTATAGTGAGAAGAGTATGGGTCTGGCTGAAGATTTGAAAATGGAGAATCTGAAAAGGAATATTGGAGCCATGGAAGTAAGAGCAAGGTTGGCACTATGAAGCTACTACTTCAACCCAATGAAGCTACTATTTCAACCCAATTCCAGATTCTCCGATTCATTCCAATTTGGGGAGGAAAATTTTGGACAGAAAAATGGCAATTTTTTCATGTTACAGTTTCTTCTTCTATCTCCTTTAAAAAAAGAATTAGAAGAAAAGAGAATAACTCTATAAGACACCATTTTTTTTTTGTAGATATCTTCCTTGTCTGTTATAGGGCAAGACAAGATGTTTGAATTAACTGAGGCGTGACAGAAACAGAACTAGAGTCAAATTCATAAATCAAAGGTTGGTAAAATAACTTGAGTTTCTTGAACAGTTTCAAGTTCCAGCATTGCCTAATAAAGAAGTTGGTCTAGGGTTAGCACCATTAATTGCCTATTTGGCCGAAGATCGCAACTATTGCGAGTGCCGAACTGAGGACAATTGTTTTTACAATAAATTCGATGTGCATTTGGTGGTATAATGAATTATTTCTGGAATGAAATAAACAAATTAGAAGAAGAAAAGCATAAACCCTAATGACATGATATAAGAAAAGGGGGGAGATGAGACTTGCCTGCCAAACACGGTAAATACGTTTCTTGGCGTTGGCTTTGCGGGTGGTGGTGAGCTTAATTCTCTTCCAAAGAAGACCTGGGGAATCGTGCTTCTTCACTATTTCCATCACTCTCGTCCCCCAAAACCCACCCATCTCTTCTTCTTCTTCTTCTTCAAGCTTACCGACTACCGATACGCGATGGTTTATCCTAGTCTTGGTTTCTTATTGAGTAATTTTTATAAATTGTAAGATGTTTTCCTCCTTTTTTTCCCATAAAAATCTATTTTTCAAATTAAGACTATTTATTTATTTGAGAGTTTTTTCATCTTATTTATTCATTGACTTCACTTTTAACTTTAATTTAAAATCTATAAAATAAATATTTGTTACTTTTTAGATTTTAACTATTTCTTTTACTAGGTTTTTTATTAAGTAATTTTTTAAATAAAATACTTTTTTTTTTGTTACATAAGAAGGTATATTTAGGTACTCACTCGCGCACTCGTTAGCAAATATTAGTTTGCAATGTTTGTCGTGCACTCATTAGCAATATTAGTTTGCAATGTTTGGAACTAGATGATCAATGACAAAGTCAAATCAAATGCCTTTTAACTTTTATTACATCTTAATTTTAAATAACAAGTTAGATATTTATTTTAATTCATAAGAAAAAAAAGTTAGAAATTAACAAACCCTAAAATGAATTATATAGTAACTTTTTTTATAATAAAAAAAATACATAAGCAAATTTCATTCGTACGTGAAACAGAGGAAACAATTCCCTTTTATTCGTATCCTCATTCAATTAACATTTTTTCTAGGTCTAATTCGTTATTGTTATTGGATTGGATATGTCATATGTTTGTCCGGCAAGTTGAATTAAATAGAGTTAATAATCTCTCCGAATTATACTTGGTATGTAAATAGTTTCTTGAAAATAGATTTTCATGCGCTAAGGATTGAGTTACTAGGTTGAGACCAAAAGGAAATTCAAACCTTTTTATTTCCTCAAAATGTGTGAAGCAAATATTAACTTAATAATTCTTAACAAATGGTCTTGATCTTGCTCCTTTGTTACTGGCCTGCTGGGCGAGTGGTTGATGGGCAAATGAAGCGGGAGAGAGGAGTGTAAGTATAACGATAGCTTTGGAATCAACTAAAATCAAATCATTACAGACGAAATTTGGATAATATGATTCTCTAGTCCAATCGATGAAAGATGCAGTACTATTCAACTGCAAGTTATTTGTCTGGTTGGTTGCTACTGGCTAGGCAGCGATCCAATTTAACGATTTCGTAAATAAACCTGGCATTAACATACCTACATAAATTATACTCCGTAAATGAATAATATAACAACTACTAAGTATCAAATTCATAACTAAAAATATTATCGACTCATCAAGTAATTCATTCGTCACGGACCTAGGTATTATACACAGAAAGACAACAGCCGAATAGTACAGTGAACATGCAATCAGATTAGAAACGGCGCAAAGGCCAACCCGTAGCTTCATGGTATTGAATATTTGGCACTTCCACAGGCGGCATTGATTTTTTAACAGGGTGCTTGTTCATTTTGCAGTATCCTCCTAGGTTTTCAATGGTTTTTGCAACTGTAGGACGGCCGACAGTATTGTCGTCGAAAACGACTCCTCTTCTCCAATATTGATGATCAGCTCTGTTCCTCGACATCAGCTGCTTTTGCTGTTTCTTCCTATAATTGCTTATCTTCTCGAAAACAACAGGAATAGGCATGGCCTCAAGCCCCATCAGTTTTGCCACTACTCCTGCTTTGCACCATACCACTCTTTCTCCCCCTATTTTTGCTGGCAGATGCTGTTGTCTACGGCCGCGATGACCACTTGTAACATCATCTGCATCCGAATCAACAGCATGAATATGATTACCATTCGTTAACCCGTAGGTTTTTCTCAGTACTAGTTCATTCTTACTGCAACACCTCCTTGTACCTGTAGCACAACCCTTTGGACCCTTAAACTTTGTGAATGAAGATCGATACATGGCATCTTTTCCATCTAAAGAAAATCGAGGGTACTGATCTAATGCGTTTCTTGCTAAGGAACGTAGTATATCAGAACTATTGACACACGACATACGATGATTATAACTACGATTATGCTGCTGCTGGTGGAATATCTGGTCGTCGTCGTCGTCCTCCTCCTCCTCCTCCTCCAGCTCTGCTCTAGTTCTAGCCGCTAGCTTCTCTTCCAATTCTAGCTGCAATATCATCTCCTCCAAAGTTGGCTGTCTTCCTTTGTCCTCATCCAACAGGTAATTAGGCGAATCCATAGCCGACGACCGAGGCACAGTGCTGCTGCTAACGTCGTTTTTCTGCTGATTAAGGGTTGAGGTCGAACCATCACCATTGCAGAAATTTTTGAAGCCTTTCCTCATCTTGGATGTCAGAGAGTTTTTCAGGAGAAATAAAGACAATTCTTTCATCTTTGTTTTGGGGGGTAGAGAACTGGCTAACAAGATCGGTACCTTTTGTGATAGAATTGAGAGAACGACTATGTGTAGCGATTAACATGAAGGATATAGCAACGAGCATTTCGCATAGATGTAAAAGGGTATTTATTACCGTGGTAAAAAAGGAGTTATATAACGTGAAACAATTGAATGAAGAGCGGTGACTAGATACCTTTCAACCTGCTGCTCTTAACAAAGATCACATGACAACAAGGAGTCTGAAGGCTTTCACATGTTTCTTCCCTCTCTGGCTATCTTCTAGTTCATTATACCTTTGAAACGAACTAATACTATTTTTTATTTTTTTTTGTTGGTGTCTGTGGGTTGGGGGGTGGGTCCAGATATCAATGGATTGATTATTGTCCAAAATTTAACTCAATATGAAAGGTAAAAACGAGGACCAAAACTTCATCATGTAGAGCCTTTTTCTACCCTTAGTTTCTATTCTTTTCTTTTTCGTCCATTTATAGAGACCTTTTAACAAGGTTTGAAATAATCAAATGAGTTCTACTGTAAAAATCTCTCCTATACTCCTAAAACCATACTTCTGAAAATAATTTAATTTTCATAGCTCCAAGTGGGATAGAAATAACGACGTATAGAGAATTTCTAATCAATCTTGAGAAGAAAAATCTCTTACTTCGAAACAAACTTAATGAGTGGTTACATTTGTTATTAGAACTAAGTTCAAACCAGATTAGCCCCAAAAATTAAATATCAATATTCACTGTAGTGCTAGAATTAAAAGCTACATAACACACTTATATAAAAATAAAGAAAAAAAATTATATTAAACCTGAACAATCATGTAGAAAACATACAGAAATCCTTCAATTATATAAGAAAACAATCCTCAATTCAAATAAAATAAATGATAACTGAAGACTTCATACATTTACGTATCTAAGTTGGATACCACGGGAAAACTTGTGAAACCTGCGAGTGTGTTGGATGATATTACATGTATTGACCTTTCCTCTTATTTAATGGTTTCGGATCGTGCACCAAAAATCGACGTTGGTTGAGCCTCTGTGGCCTGTGGGAACATACCCGTTGGTCTAGGGCCAAGTCTAACCTTTTCAATCACCACAAGGGGGCATACGGCCCCAACGGAGTTTGAGACGAGGTCTTCAAACAAAAACAATGAGTTCCTTTGTAACAAAAGATAGCTTGTCCTGTAGCCTTTTTAAGAGAGTAATTTTCATGCCAACAAATGTAGGTTTTTGTTCCTTTACTAATAAGCTCAACCCTAATGGCCTAATCTGGATCAGGGTTTGTAGGGGTGTTGATAACAATAATTAAATAACTGAGTGCCCTAAGACAAACACAAATGAAACAATAAGCATCCACAAAAACATGGGCAATATGATCCACAGTGCAGTATCATGGCATTAACTTGCGGTGCTAATTCTGACAGAATAACCTTCACCTGCCCAACCAATACTCATTGGTTCAAGTGGTAAGGATCTTGTTCCCCTTAGGTAAGGTCTCGAATTCGAGTTTTGTGAATAGAAAAAGAGTATCGATAGAGTTTCCCTCCATGTGAAGTCTGACTCAGCGAATCCAGATTAGTCGAAGTTCCAAATGGACTATCGGATACTTGATGGTTTAACCTAAATAAAAAAATCAAAAAAGAAAAACCTTCACCTGACCATGATTAAGATAGCAAGGTAAAACGATGAAATATTTCACCACATTCCAGGCTGTGCACCCCAAAAATCAATTGATTAAATTGACACAGTAAAGGCAATCCACATTCATAAACCGATTACTCCCTTAAAATTATATATAGATATTCAGACACATCATCCATCCAACTATGTTAACATTCAAAACAGATGATATTTTTTAATGTAATCATCCTCCACAAGTAATAACACTCGTAAACAAATCACTTGAGGAGCAAAATGTAGACTAAACTTTTGACAGGTTCCACCCAAGATGCAAAGTTCTTATAGGATAATATAATAGAGTGTTTTTTTATAATAGTCTTCCTTTACATTATTGGATATTTCTTTTGGTTCATAAAAGACTTGGCACCTCAAAAATCAACAATCAAGCCTGGATATACATGAACTTTACAGACTTATCATATCAAGCAGGCAGCGCATAGCTCATCTCTTTCCAGGATGGAGGGTCCATCACTAAGCAAGGATCATTCTTCTCAAAATCGGCAACCTAGAGGAAAAGAAGGTTATTTTCACACAAATGAAGAAGAAGTGGAGTTAATGATAAAAAGACTAGTGGCCTGAAGGAGTTTTATACCTTCTGACTACAGGAAGGACAATAATGATATTTATGCCAGAGGCAGTCCATTGGAGGACACAGAAAGCATATCCCAAGCATCATCGGCATCATACAGCCAACAAAAGCTGCCAAGCTTGGTTTAGATCTAGTCCATTTCAGAATAAATACACGATAAATTAGTCATGATAGACCTACAACACCAAATAAAAAATTCATAGCAGGACGTAGTAAAGCAAACATACTTCAATTGCATAAATTAGAAGTTGTACGACTTTATAAGAGCTTAGCATGGCACATATATATGTTTTAATTTAAGTGGCTACAGAGCCTTCAATTCATCTGTTTCTTTTTCAAATTACAAAGTTTAGGGGGCAGGAAAAATCTTTCTGATGATTCAAACTAGTCATAGGGCCTGTGAGGGGGCTACTTATACTTTTTAGATTATAATCCATTTTTAACTTAAAATTTGACTTTTTGAAAAGTAAGGAGTACTAATTTTTGTTTTTTCAGATTATAAGTCGGTATAAAACTCTCACTGTACATAAAAAAAAGTAACTTTTGGATTAAAGTCCCGAACAGGCCCATAATATTACTTCCACACTAAATTGAAACGTAGGGGATCAATGTCAACAGAATCTGTCCATACAAAACTAAGGTTGAAACCCAATTATTGATTACCATGCATTATTAAATTAAACTATAAAACGAGCCATTATCTTCTCTATATTGAAAAGAAACAACATGATATGAATTTCTTCCAGGGATTAGTGTTTTCCCTCCATCATTACTCATTAAGTTTTATATGCCTTTTATAACTATTGATTAATAATTCAAAGCAAAATCATGAACGAGTACAGATTTTGTTTTCAACTAATTACCGTGTACACGTGTTTTAATTGAACGACATGGGAAAATTATACATGCAAAATAGATGGTCTTCCAAATGTTCTTATTTCTGAGAGTTCTTCAGAGATATTAAAACCAAACCTCTCAACGTTAATTGGACGGTGCTCTTACAATTAAGAGACAAAAAACATGAAAGATCAGTTTGAGCCTCATATAGCATGCAGCATAGCTGTAATAGCAAAAAACTAAAGCATCTTTCAGGTTCACTGATAGCACAAACGATAGCAAAAGAGAAGTACATAAATTCACTTCCCGAGACATGATATTCTACATGGAAGCAGAACTCAGAAAAGCAATATATGCAAAAATAATTAATCTCTATGCATCATCATTAACAACAGAACATATTAAGTTCTCGAATTGCTAAGACCCAATATAATAAAGAGACAGACCCCATAAATATCAATTATGACAAGTGAACAGAACTTGATATTCACGAAACTAAATCCCAACGTGGCATAGATATAAACATAGAATTAAATCAATAAAGGAAAAGAAGAGGGAGGAGAAATTAAGGTTACCGGACGGTGGTGAGGCCGGTACCACCACAGTGTTGGCAGTTGAAAGGAGCGGGGGTATCTCTGTAAATGGTCTGTTGAATGGGGATCCCTTTCGGATCACTTACGATGGCGTTCGGAGGAATCATTCCAGGTTGATGAGGATTCTGCCCCACGTAGAACACTTGTTGCTGCGGCGGCGGCGGCGCCTGCGCCTGGTAGGGCACGGCGTAAGGAATTCCCATCACCGGTTCCTCGCTCTTCGTCATTTTTGATGATCAGAAGAATCAAATATTTGGAGTTGACGAGTCAGATTACTTCTTCTTCTTCTTGTTCGATTAAGTGATATAATTGTAGTCGATCTATGAATTTGGCTTTGGGGACTTCTTTTTAATTGTTGGATTCGTTCTAATTTGACGTTTACTTTTCTTCTTTCGTTGCCGTGTCCTTTTCCCCGCGTTGGATTTTTTTAATACGCTTTCCATTTTCTTAATAATAAAACCTTTTCTTTATGTGTTTTAATCTCCTTTCCTTTTACCGAGCTTTTTTTTCCCCTCAAGAAAAGAAAGAAAATGATGGGAGGAGAATATACAAGTTTTATATCCAGAAATGTCATGAGTTTTTCAAGAGATGAAAAAAGGAAAAAAAAAAAAAGGCTAGGAATATATGACACTTTTCTTATCACATTTGACAAGATTTGCATAAAAAAAATTTAAAAGTAAATTATGTAAGATGTTATAAAGTCATTAATATCCTTAAGATAATCCAATAATAAGAACAGAATAAGCATTTATCCTTTAGCATAAGTTTTTTTAAAAGAAAATTTTTGAATTAAAACTCATAAGTATTTTATTCTATTCATTAATTTCTTTTTAATCCATATATCAGAAAAATAGCCATTTTATACTGGCATACTGTTTTTCTTTTATTTTTATTTTTGGTACGTACTGTTTTTCATTTTCAAAACAACTAGCGTAGTAGGACTCGTATTTTGTACAAGACCAATTCATAAAACTTTTTCATTTAAAAAACGATATATATAATAAGTTCAAATAATTGACAACAAACAAGTCTCGACCTATGAAATAAGAAAAATAAAGAACGCAAAAAGCCCACAGATTAACATCCCAGTTACGACTGTCTAATTTCTTGCTGCACTTTTTTATTTAATTTCTTAGCTGCTACGGTGGTAGTTTTTGTGAACAGGATATCTTGAGTTGTTACTATTGTGCTGTAGATACCTTAAATCAAGGCTGGATTGATGGTTCTGAAGATCTGCTAATTAGTCTTAATTTAGACTGTAATTTTGTGATATGGCTAGCTGTAATTATTTGATTTTGGATAGCTGTAATTAGGTGATTTGTTGGCTATAATATAGTGGTTTGGTTGTATTTTTGGTTCATTTTGTACTTGTAAATATGGGAGCTTTGATGTAATATGGTAGAGAAGAACATTTGTTCAAATACACATATTCTCTATTTTCAATTTTAACTTTGAAAATCAAAAATAATATTTCGCGAATAGTAAGAATATCTGTTCCATAAAAGGAAAAAAAATCAATATTTGAGAATTAAATTTGTCTCAAAATGAATAATATTTGCATAATTTAATTTTTTTTTTATTATAACGCTATATTTTTTGAAATATGTTATTACAATCATCTAACATTAATTAGCATGTATAACAAATTTTATGTAAAAAAATTATTATTTATACGTATAATTCTCAATTAAATATATAAAATTAATATTTATTAAAAATTCAAATATTACTTCTTTCTTTTTTCTTTGAAACGGAACAAGTCGTATTCATTAATTCTTTAATTCAAATATTATGTTTTAAAGTTTTAACCATAATCGTATTCATTAATTCTTCGTTGACAATAGCAAATCTAGAAACTGGAAGAAAACATACGTGTTTAGTGGGGTCGGTCAAAACTCAAAACTCAAAGTTAGGCGCCTGTGAATTGATTGCGCGGGTTCGGAG
The DNA here is from genome assembly GCA_014636745.2 of Centella asiatica. Classification (NCBI taxonomy): domain Eukaryota; kingdom Viridiplantae; phylum Streptophyta; class Magnoliopsida; order Apiales; family Apiaceae; genus Centella; species Centella asiatica. The sequence continues at coordinate 5,156,536 of CM025785.1, forward strand.
TAAGCTCAGCCATGGTCTAGTGATCTTATTAAAATTATTTGGATCAAATTTGAGTTCAAACAATTTGGATTTTGCAGTTTGTATTGGGCATTGCTGAGCGTACTTATAATTTTATTCTCTAAATATACGAAGAGTTAATCTAAAAAAGTGTAGGGAAAATGATATATGAGATATAGGCTATGCTTATAATAATATTTACTTGTGCTATGTTTCGAATTTTTGGTGTTCAAAATATAAACAATATGATATGCCAATTTTAACAAATTCACATCATATTGGATCCTAACACTCAAAAATATTCTACAACATGTAACTTACGAATAAAGGGAGTACAAACCTCTTTATTTTACTACTTTGTACCAGAGAACTAAACCAATTCCAAATTCGACCACATCGTTATGAACAAGGCTGAGTCATATCATTAAACTAAGCAGACTTACTACAAAGCCCAAAATCTGGCGCATCTGTACTTGCTTACGCCAAGGTCCTGTAGAAATACAACTTCTTAACCTCTGTTTGATCTTTTTCATTCATGATCTCTAGATTCCAGAAAGGAGGCATCATCGTTTTAATTGTCTTGAAAGTAAACTTTCTGGACGAAGATGTTATCCAGAGGGAGTGCATGTTTTCACACTTCATAACATCAGCAAGAACAGCAGAATCGCCAAATCGACAATCCTTAATTTCCAATTCCTTAATGTTTCCGCACCCATTTGAGACGTAGAGAATTCCTTGATCACTTTCCCCAGCATGTGCAACTGAAAGCACCTCTAATTGCTCGGCATACATTCCAATGTAAAGGAAAACTTGGTCAGTAACAAATCCAGAAATAGATAGTCGTTTAAGTCCCTTGCACAACTGCACAATCGTGCCAAAACCATCATCCAGCGGCTGTAAAGTAACATGATCGCGCTCCTTGGGAGCGTACGTACATAATCTGAAGCAAGCAATATTGGGACAGTTCTTGGCTAAAGTTGTTAAGGCTGCATTTGTCATCCGCTTGCAGAAGTACATCAAAGAAGAAAGCAATGGGCAACCCATGGCTATAGCAAGCAGACCCCCCTCTGTCAAACCTTCATTTAAATTCGCTACAGACGAAGAATGAAATATCCTCAACTCTCGCAGGTCTTTACAACTGGAAGCTACTACTCCAAGATCCTTATCTCCAATAACAGGCGGAATCTACAATGGTTATGATAGCTCTAATCACTGATCTAGAGAGAGAATTTAAGAAAAATGGATAACGGGATTTATTACTTCTATGTTTCGAAAAATAAACACAGAGAAAAAAACTATACCCCTAAGCGTTGAAGTTTGTGGCAGTTTTTTATTAGCCCGATCAGCTCAGCACTTCGGACTGTTGCATGTCTTAAATTCAAACAGAGCAGCGTCCCGCAGATCGGTTTTATGGCATACAGACAGTTAGGGGTAACCTGGAAGAATACTGATAAATTTTGGAGAGATTTTAATTTACGAAATGCTTTGCATAGCGCACTATAGGTATGCTGCTGCTCAACATGTGTGGTAAAAGACCCAACTCCAAAGTCTTGAAGTTGAGGAGCTTTACTAAGGATTCTATGGAGCACAGTCATTGGTACTGCTCTGTTTAACCTTAGAGTTGTAAGATTTCGACACCTAGCTACCAGTCTCTCCAGATCCCCCAGGTTCACTGCTCCAGCGAGACACACAAAATTCAAAGAGGTAAGTGAAGTACAACTTCTGGGAAAACAACTAAGCCATTGGCCCCTATGATCCTCGACCTCACTGCTTTGCAAGTCCAACTGTTCAAGGAACCTGTAATCAGAAAATATAAAAACAAAAAAATGCAAGTAATGTTAGCAAGTAACTATTTTACTAGCATTACCAATCTCTAAATAATGGGACCAGCTTGAATAGCATGACTCCAGAAACTTCAAACATTTGAAGGCATCCGTGACCTTCAAACATTCAAAGGCAGCATTGGTGACTCAAGGAAATAAATTTGAGGGTAGAAAGGTTTTCAATGGTAATATGGTATATATTGAATAATTTCTCTTTCAGCAAAAGAATAATTTTAGAGAGACAGGTAGAGAGGGCTTGCATACAATAAACAATTTTAGCTGGAAGAATTTGAGAATTATACTATTTATGCACTTCTTCCTGCCCACATCAGACCACGTACACACCAAAACACACAACACTCGATACTTCAATTGATAACAAGGCATTCGCAAATGCACTAACAGCTAAAAAAGAAAACATTTGCAACAACAACAATTACACAAGATGAAGAATTTATATAAAAAACCTTTGAATGCAAGATGAGCATGGGTAATTAGCTGTCTCGAAAGGCGCGGTAAGAGCAAGATGTCATCCTTACGTATTGCAACACAAAAACCCCATTTCACCCCCACCTAATGGCTCCAAGAAAAGGCCATTTAGCGTTTTAGTATATTTTACAATCATCTCCAAATAAAAAGAATGGGTCAGTCTTCGTCTATAAGAAAAGCCATCGCAAAGAACAGCATCACAAAAAATGGGAATAGGAAATGTATTCGAATTATACTTTATCAGAACTGCCCTCAAGAATGGAAACTTTTACGCTTATAACACTCATACTACATTGAGTCGTTGTCCTATAAATAGATATACCTGCAATGTGTGGCAATGGCGGAGAGACCAACAGTGGTGAAGCCGCAGCAGGAGATCAAGTGAAGAGATTTGAAACTGGGGAAATGACTAGAAATCAAAACAAGGGCTTCATCCGAAACAACCATTCTCTTGAAACGAAGCCCTTGTAGAGAAGGGCATTGCTTCGACAAGGCCAAAATCCATGGATACCCGAAACCTAGACCAGTGGTATTGGTGCTGATATTTCCTTTGAGCGACAGCGACCTGAGCTTCGGAAACCTGTTGATCACCCTCTCCGGAGTTATAGCGTAACAATTTCCGACATAAACATTGCGCCGGCTGTATCTATCTACTTTGTACCAAAGCTTGTTCACTGATGATACAGAATTACGATCGCAGTTCGATTCGACGTAATCAATGATCTGCTCCAGAACCTCTTCAGGAAAATACACCATCTTCTCCTTCTTCTTCTTCTTTTACTTTACTCTGTTTTTACCTACCTGTGGTTTGGGGGAAATTAGGGCGTAATGAAGAAGATAAGGATCATAAAGGAGCGGACTCGACGCAATCAGTCGCTATTATGATCGAATTTAACGCGCCAGCAACTTGACGGTGGATGCATATCGGGTCGGGTTGAGTAACAGAACAGCGTATGCTATTAAAAAGGAAGGCGAGTTAAGCAACTGACTTAAATCTGGGAGCGGCAAGCGGATGTGAAGGAGACATCCTAGCAACAATACCCAGCCATAACTCGTAAGTAACTACTTGGCTTAAAATTTTACGGAGTAATTAATTAAAAAGTCATACTCTCCCGTTCCCAAAAAAAAAAAAGAAGCTGAAATTTACATCTGAAATTTCAAAACAAATTAAAAAATTTTTATTTGAAAAAAAAAATTACTTCAAAACAAAAGTTACATCTAAAATTTTTATTTTTTATTTTATTACAAATTAAAAAAATTTCAATTACAAACTTATAGATATTATCATAACTTAAAAATTCATAACAAATTTAATGATAAAAATTTATTATTTATATATTTAATTATTGATCAAATATATAAAATTAATAATCGTCAAAAGTTTAAATATTGTTTGTTTTTGTGAAAGGAATGAGTATGCACAAACCCAATTTTTCCTATCAAGTTATACATTAAATTTTGTAGCTGGTTAATTCATTAAAATTTAGACTAAGTTGTGATCGTTCAACTAAAAACTCCACATTTGACTTGGAAGATAAATGATTTGAATAATGAATACATTTCGAAATTATGTTGTCCGCTAAACCTTGTCAATTTTATACCTTTTGTATTTGGATCATAGTGTGTATTTATGATGATAAATTTATAAATCAATCAAAATTTTATATATGGATAACTTTATTATTTTCTTTCTTCCATTAATGAGTGGAGTTCGTCATTTTTTTTTATCTTTTTATATTTTTATAAATTTTTCTTATAAAATAATTTGTATGCAAAGATTTATTCTTAGATCATATTCACCGGATTTTTTAAAACTTATTTGGGGTTCAAATTTAAATTGTACTCAACTCATTAATGTAATGAAAATCATACTCTATATATTAAACTTAATAAACAATGGCTAAAGTACAATTTACATCTCAAATTTTATTTGAATTTTGATTTGCACTCTAAATATATATGAACAAACTGTACTATGTACTTTGTTTTTGACGCACTTCAATCTTAATTTCAAACAATTTCAATTAAACCATATGGGGTGTCTGTAGTTTATTAGAACAAAATATGAAATACATTCTGTTCAAATTTAAATATGAAGTGCAAATTAAACTTAAGTCGTAAATAATTTATCAATGCAGGTCAAATCTGAAAAAAAAAAATTACTAGTCAAGTCAATTTATTCACAACTTTTATGTGTTAAATTCAATTTTACCTTATTATATTACACACAATTAACTGTAATTTCAAGTATTGTCATCTTATGTTCCAACGTAATCGACATTTCAAATTTTTAACGCAGGGGTTATTAATTTTCATTTCAGACCTCTTCTTTTTTATATAATAAATTCATTTTATTATTTTTATTTCATTAATGGTAAATATTCTAACGAAACATGTCAATTAAAAAGAAAACAGAAAATAGACATCTATATCTTCAACATTATTTTAGCAAATAATCTAACTTGTTTAATAACTTACTGAGTCTCACTGAGTCCTTTAATATATGCGTAACAATTGTTATTGTACATCATGATCAATTTCAAGAGTAATAGATTAATTATCATCAATTAAATTAAATCTAAATTCACAAATTATAAATTACACTAGAATATTTATTACAAACAAAATAAGATATGCTTGTATTGCATATGGGCACTGCAATTAGTACGTGTTAATTCAAGCAAGCCAACATAACATATGAATAATATCGAAAGGACATAGGTCATCCAAAAAATCTTGGAGACCTATAAAAACACGAAAACTAAGATATTTTAAAAAATAAATTCCTATTCAAAGAGTGCATATTTGCTGCATGGATAAGCTATTAAACTCATACTAACCTGTCATTTTGGGATCCAATTCGAAATTTTCTTTGAAGGATCTTGGGAAAGAATAAAAATGAAATAATATCGATTTATACAAATAAAAAAAAAAGATTCTCTGTTGATTCAAACACCGTACTTATGGGATATATAAAGAGAAAAAACCAAATATTTTACATATTATTTTTGATTGAAAATTTAATTTGATTTATTTTGCATTCTTCACTCAACAAGAAAATGGGTCAAATTCTAAAGGATCAAACACATGAAACTTAAGGAATGATATAAAATAAGATATACACACACATAAGGACTATTCTTCTTTTTGATTTTTCATTTCATTTACATTATTAACATATTGGATAGTTAATTGCAATGGAAGAAGTGATTGAAAAAAATAAGAAAGAAAAATATGGTACGAAATTCTTCTCGTAAATTAAATTATTTAATTAACAGGACACCTGTTTCCGTTTTTTTTTTTTTGGCAAATACAATACATTCATATCACTTTTGATTCCTTAATTAATACACTAATATTAAAAAAACACTTAATAATATTATTATCTCTCTCCCTGTATACGTTGGTTAGTTATTCACTAGCCCACGGTAGACGAATAAAAAACAGACAAATACTTTCAGATTTTAAATGAGTTCATTATACAGTACAATACACACACAACACTGCACCCCTCACTCACTTTACAACGCCCTTATCCGTTCTCCTCCGCGTCGAATCACTACTACATTACTATCATTTGCCTTGATTCTGTCAATTACTCGAAGATCCACGTTCTCTTGATCTTTCGGCTTCAAATTCGATGGACCGGAGACGCACCGGAAGTCCGATTTACGGCCGTCAGTGGAGCAGCGAATCGGGAGTCTCCGCCGGCTCATCCTCTCCGGTGATGTCCCCTTCACGCCCCCACCACGTCCGATCGTCTTCTACTACCGGTATTTCCAACATTAAGCGCACTCAGAACTTCGCCGCTAAAGCTGCCGCCCAGCGGCTTGCTCAGGTCATGGCTTCTCAGAACAATGGCGGCGACGACGACGACGATGAACACGAAGAAAACGATGATATAGGGTTTCGTTTTGGTGCTCCACCACTTCCTTTAACCAGGGCTGTCAAAACTAACAACGGGTTAAACAGGGTTGCCAACACTAACAACAATGATAATAGCAGTATGCATAAGGCCTATACATCTTCATCACTTGCGGTATCCCTCAGTTGTAGTTATTCCGTATCGTTTTTTTTATGCTTATATAAGTGACTCGCCTGATGATAAACTGAGAGTATCGTTTCGTTTGATGCAGCATATAAGATATCTTTTGAAATTGAATATACCTTGAAACACAGTGAGAATATTGATCCTGTATCATACCTAGATCTCCATCTCCCATGACACAGATATAGTTTGTACTCATCCATGGCAGCCATCCCACCTTGTGACTGTTTTATTTAACAGTTCCTATGATTAGAACTTAGAAGTCCAGTGGCTTTAATCCATGAGACTATAATCCCTTGAATGTTGAACTAAATCTGGATAGCATTCGGTGAAGTATGAAATAATGCAGTATACCATACTATGGAATGTAGTAGAATACTTGATTATCCTCTGTCTAGGTAGTCACTCCATAATGAGAAATTGCCACTAAGACATATTTGTGGTACTAATGATTTAATAGTTGTTTCTTAATATGCATTGGTTGTCTGAGGGCATTTGTAAAATCTTAGAAATATGAAGGATAATTGGTGCGTATTTTATTTAGTCAGCTCGGAACTCGGTAGATGATACTCCGTCAGTTCAATCAACTTCTATTGGGCGGCCATCAATGTCAATTCGAACAGGGCCAGCTGTGCCTCTGAGCAAAACGTCACTGAGAACGGCAATATCTTTACCACCATCTTTACCACCGATAGATCCTCCTACCAATAAGAGCAGAGATAAAAGGTAGATAAAATTCTATTATTTTTCTCTGTACCATTAGTCGCTTATATTCTATAAACAACTTTTGATTATTTCAGGCCTCCTATATTTGTTCACAACTGCTGCATTGTTTTATAGAATGTGAAACACCAATATAATGCTATTGTTGAGAAACTATGTTTCTTGCTCATAGGGTAGCATTTGAAACCCTCATTGGCATGCTATGAAATAATTTAAAGTTTAGGAAGGGAGAGCTCTGTGTAGCTTTGGCTATATTAAATCCATGATGATGTTTGAGCAGTATTAAGTTTGTTTTCATACTGTGGGGTGTTCTGTAGAATCTATATAAATGGGCCATTCATATGGTTGAACTTTTGTGATAACTTCAGCGATATGCTTACAAATATAATTTGCAGGTTCTCATCAGATTTTGGGCAAATAAACTTGAATGATATAGGCGATCACCGTGATGCATCTGCACTTCGTGACGAAGTACGTTCACTTCTTGTAGTTAATTAGATCATGAAGTTTGGTCCTTTATCTTTTTGGCTATGCTAGAAGAAAATTTTCATCTCGAGTTTTAATTTTCACTAGGTTGAGCAGGTCATTAAGTTTTCCTGTCTTGACTATATTTCTGTCAAGCTTATGTTTAATCATTATGCAGCTTGATATGCTACAAGAAGAAAATGAGATTATTCTTGAGAAGGTGCAACCTTTTCCTTCGTGTTATTTGAAAATCCTCTCTTCCATCCATAAATTCCAACAAGGTACTATGTTTAGACGGTATGTATTATTTCTAGAGATTGAGATAATTTTGGAATATGTTGTACAGCTAAGGATAGAGGAAGAGAGTTGTAAGGAAGCAGAAGCTAGGGTTAAGGAGCTTGAGAAGCAGGTAATAATAGTAATGTACATATATACTGATGCTCATTATTTTGAGAGTCATGTATGTATTCAACAGTTATACACAGAAACACACATTATATTTCCTACTTTGCAAATAGCACCAAACGATTTTATATAAATTCCAGTATAAGCTGATGCACTGACATTTTTTGCATTGAATTCTCATTCCCCAAGTATGTAGGTGTGTGTTCAAATTCCATGAGGATGTCACTCAAAAACATATTATGAAGATATATTCAGTAGTGTTTAAGGGTTCGAATGAACTTGAAATTTAATTTGTACACTCGTATGGCCCCTGATGGAATGACTAACCTGCAATGGATGGTAGAAGGTTTCTTTGTCCCCAAAGTGCGATGGTGATCTAGTAGCCGGAATGAACCTCAACCAGTCAACCTTCACATGTTCGTGTTGTAAAAATTTAAATTCTTTTTCCAGGAGTGAATTGCAGATATCTCAAAATTCTTTAGGCTGTGTCCATGTGACAAAGCTGCAGATCATGCACATATTGACCCAGCATTGCCACAAAAAATGAAAAATCCAACGTATTGTGTGAATGTACTAATCGTCCCACTAATTGCCTGTATATCTTCTTATCAATAGTAGGTCTTGTTAACCAATGATTAACTTCAACATTAGCCTATTATTATGACAAATCTAGATTTTATTTTGTTCGGATGAGAAAATACCACTTGATAATCTTGCAACTATGCCAAGAAATTACTTCAGGGACAATTTCATCAACATGCAGTACAAAAATAGTAAATTACCAATTCTCTGTTTGACAAACATAATATGCACAGAGAGAGGATGTCTGATAGTTTTACTTAGCCTTACGTCTATATGACAAGGTCCACTTTAGGTGGTCATCCGAATTTTTGTTAGATATCTGTTATCTTATTGGGGCAATATGTATTTCCTATGCCAAAAACTGCTGTATTTCCTAAACATGTCTACGCAAGATGTTCAATGACTGTTAAAGATTGGCAGGTTTCTGCTCTTGGTGAGGGAGTATCGTTGGAAGCTAAATTATTGAGCAGGTAGTGCCAAACTCACAATAAAAAATGCATCCGTGTTCATTTATGCTAAATCGGTAGCTTATTCTGTTTATTTCGTTGTCTTTGTCTTTGCCATATTATGCTTGTTCAGAAAGGAAGCTGCATTGCGCCAAAGAGAGGTAATTCAATTTCTCTTTGCTTTAAACCGTTACTCTGGGAGTTTAAATGAGATGGACATGACTTGTACCAAGGCCATATGTGAGGAAATCCATGTTTACATATTAATAACTTGTACTTCTGGAATAAAATTGAATATTGGATTATCATGTATTCTTGATGGCATGGTGCACCCTCCCTCAGGCGCCTTTCCCCCCTCCCTGTTGGCTTTTTGGCTCTACATGGTAGGCTAAATTTCACTTTCGCAGGCTGCACTTAAAGAAGCCAAAAAAACAAAAGATGGAAGAGATGATGAAATTGTGTCGCTCCAGTTTGAACTTAAGGTAGTCTTATGTGCTTATACGATGAAATTGTTAATTTTCTTATTGGTTGTAAAAGCTGAATCATATTCAGACATTGTTTTCTAAGCATGTGCGCGGGGCAATATTTTTGAAATGCATGTAATTAAAAATTGTATTTCTGGTACATCATAACTAGTTACCCACCCAACACCCCCTCCCCCACCCCACCCCACCCCACCCCACCCACCCACCCACACACCTTTTTTTTCTTTTGACTTTTTATAAGATAATGCTTTGGTATCTTCTTAAATCAGAAAGTAAAAGATGCGGCAGCAGCCACTATTGACCAGTTTCAGGGAATGGAGGCTGAAGTTAAAGGTCTTCATTCGATGACACATAGGATGGTCTTAACTCAGCATGAAATGGTATATGTCAATATATGTTGATCTGGTTGGGTTGTCACATGCAAATTGATTAATTTATGAAATATACGATCAACCAATTGTAGGAGGAAGTTGTTCTAAAGCGGTGTTGGCTTGCTCGCTACTGGGGTTTAGCTGTACGACATGGTAATCATAATGTAATTTTAATTAGTTCATCAGAGAAGGAGCCAAGTGGTTTATGGTAGAAGAGATTATTTTCCTGATCTTTGTTCCTTAAGCCAATATGAAGATTCCTAGAAATGGGGATTAAGACAATTAATTATTTGATAGCTAACATGTGCCCTACTTGAACAAAACATGTGTGATTAGATTGTAGGGATCAACCTTAAATATATAACTTATGACCTCAAGAAGGTCGTAATCAACGGTGTAAATACACACATTCCTAGCTGTCTTTCCAATCTCTCATTCCCAACAAAAAAAATTTACTTTGTGTCTGAATGAACCATGCACTCGAATACCTTACAACTTTGAAATATTCACTATAAACGTACACTTGTATCCATACATACATTACGGTTTTTTATCTTGGGACAACTCTCTATTTAGTTTTTGCATCATTGCCTCTTAAGGATATACTCGCTTCTACTAGACTGCTTGCTATATTGGGTAGATTGGCTTGATGAAATCTTATGTAATTCTTCTCACGTTCAATATGTGTATTTACCCTACTGTGGCCTTATTTTATGTTTCCAGGCATCTGCTCAGATATTGCAGCATCTAAGCATGAGTATTGGTCATCATTAGCACCTCTTCCTTTTGAAGTAGTAATTTCTGCTGGACAAAAGGCTAAGGAAGAATTCTGGGGAAAAGGCTAGTAACTGCTATTTGAAAATGTTTATACTATTGTTTTTTAATTCACGTTACTGAAAAAAATTTCTTTTACAATTTGTCTTAAAGTAATATAATTTTACTCGGTCTATATTTTCAAATGTGAAACCTTCTGCGTCTACAACATGGAACAGGAGATGATAATCCAAGGAGGAGTAAACTTGTCCAAGACTTGAGTGATCTTACCAGTGAAGGAAATATTGAGAGTATGCTTTCCGTTGAAATGGGAATGAAGGAGCTGGCTTCCTTAAAGGTCACCTAATTCAAGTTTTAAGATAAAATTGTCTCCATGCACCTCTTTGTTTTTTGCATTCACACAAGCATTATCTATTAGCCTCTAATGTTGAATTTGAGGCACTCAGGTGCATTATGCTTCTTTTCTCTTCTTTATCGCCTCTAGTTGTGCTTTTATGTTAATTTTTTATCTGAAAGTTTTTTCTGCTATTTTCTATTGTTTGTTAAAAGGTCGAGGATGGAATTGTGCTTGCATTGGCCCAGCAACGACGTCCAAACTCTGTTCGACAATCCATCACAGGTTTGATTTGTGTGTTGTGACTGGATTAAATTAATTATATACTGATGCCTGCTGCAATCAATGAATTCCATCTATATAGGACTAATCCTTTAGATGTTGAAAGAACCTCATAGGCATATATATCCCACATCCACGGGAAAATCTTAGATTTTGTGTAGAATGCGTCGATCTGTATAAGTATATTTTCTAAGTAGCTTCTCACACACTGCAGCGCAAAACAAAGATTAGCTGTCTGAAGATATTCTATCTAATTGTTCCTTTCCTTAAATAGTGAAAGAGGTGCGTCTTTTGAGGCTTAAAGAATACATCCCAAAAATCATTTATTCATACTCTATTATGTATCTTACACACATTAGGAAACATAAGAGTCATATATATAACAAGTTCTGAATATATGTGATATTATAATGTATGCCTATGTTTCTGACCTGTGTCAAAATCCATATGCAGAAACACTAAAGAGAGTCTTTTCAAATAAGCCTCCACTTTTTGATTCTTTTCATTTTTTTTGTAAAAATATTTATTGATTATTTTGTTCCATCAATTTTTACTCTGTTGTATAATTCTAATTCTTTCTGCTGAATTAAATCAAGAATGCACTAATTCAGTATGCAACTAAGTGGTGAAAGGCACTATGACTAGTGATAACTTCATGGGTTTTAAGCTGCAACAAATGGCTTCTCAATAAAAAATATTGTTTTGTTATCACTAAAGTACTCCTGTTGGTGCTAATTTGTTGACCTATAAACTGCCTAATATCAATCGAACAAAGAAATTTCTATCCTCTGATCATATCATCATATGGGAAAACTTATCCTTTTTGTTTCTCCTTTTTGTGAAAACAATTTATTAGCAGATATCAAGTCACCTGGAGATACAAAGTTCATGGATGCATTCGGTAAGTTCAAAAGTATTTATTGATTATCATGTTGAAAGGTTTTAACATCTTCTATTTTGGTTGTCGCCTGAGAAACAGAAGGCATAAATATAATATTAAAGAAGCACCTTCAATTTTTTGGAGTAATTTTTTTTGGTCAACTTCAGGATTAACTCAAATCTAAACATTGACATGAGTGCATTTTTGTAGTCCTGAAAATATACATTTAGAAAGAACTTACATTGTTCCAAGAAGCAATCAATTAGTCTATACTGGTTTAGCTTAAAGTGAGGAGTTTGTAAATGTGTTTTAGGTGTTTCGAATACTCATTTTCTTTAATCCTACATGAGAAGATTTGAGGTTACATTTACCTTTGCGTGTATGAGTTGGACGCATTAATCATTTGTAGAACAAAATGGATATATGCTTGGTGCCTCAAGGTAGTGCGGATCGCCACCATGGTGTGCCTTTGCCTCGCAAAGGTGCAATGGCACTTTGGGAAAATGGTCACACTTTGTACGAGCCGCATTGCTACTAGAAGCCTTGTCTGCGCCTGGGGCCTATCTTGCTAGGAGCCTTGCTTGAGCTCAAAGCGTATCTTTTTAGGATAATTGCAGACATCGGAACCCCTTCAAAATTCAAATTAAATTGAAAGATGTCATTTACCCAAATTAAAATGTGGGTAATTACTTAATAATTACTGGGGCTGCAACAAATTCTGTAACTGATAAGCCTTATTTATGATTTAAGGCTTAGTGGCTTACGTCAGTGGATATTTTCAGATGCAGTGATTTACCAGTAGCTTTTTTTCTCATCTCAACATATAATTCTCTATAAGCTATACTGTCATAAAGAAGTGTTCCTTGATATTCTATTGTTAATTGCTATTACAACGAACTAGCTTGTGAGCTTTACATTTGTTCCAGAGGATTAGTGTCACAGCCCTCAGCAACCATTTTAGGCAGGGGACCCTAATCACATTGAGGATATGGATGACCGTGTCTAAGCTTGTTCAGATTGTTTGAGTTGTTCATCTCTGTACTTGCTGGTTCTAACATAATTAGAACGGAAAATTGATCTGTGATATTTTGATGCAACCGTGATCAATCTTTTATGTTTGAACATGACATGGGCTTGTCTTCTTGCAGAATTGAGTCCAGAGGAATCTGAGGATGTTCTTTTCAAAGAGGTCTCTGCATATTTTTCCTTAGCCAGATGTGTTTCCGTATTAGCCTTGTCTCATTGTTACTTGCCACAACATTGATTTACTCATCATACCAATATTCATGGTAAATTTGGTTGCAACTTAAGTTAACCAGAATAAACAAGTAATTAATTCCATCAAGCAACAAAAACACAAAGAAACATTTGCAAGAGCCCTTGCCAATTAATCTAGTAAAGACTAGCATCTACTTGTTAATCATTATAAAAAAAAGAATGAAAAATACCTGCTTCTCTAAATATGCAGCTCGCCATGTATCCCCGCATTCATTATAAATGAAATCTAATATTCATTATCTCTTCTTTATCCATTTCATGCTGTCTTGTAGGTAGATATAGCTTTATAACATATCAACTGTCATAGATAAAGATGGTCTGATTTTTTATTTTTATCATTTTATTGTATTTAATTATTTTTATTTTTTCTGAACTTAAAATCTTGTCTTGCCGGTGAGGATATTTATCATTTAAGGTCCTCCGTCACTTCTAAGGCACTCTTAAGACATTTTAGCATTTTAATTTTCCCCCCTTTAATTCCCTCTAGGCTCTAGAAAATTTCTTGTAAAGTTGGTACACAAAGTAATATCTGCCAAACACAGTACGTAGTATTTGAAAATCTGCATGACGTGTAAATTACGGTTGCACTTCATGAAGAGCCAATACCCATTGTAGATCACATTTAATTTGCACAGGCATGGCTTACATATTTTTGGAGAAGAGCCAAATCCAATGGTATAGAAGAGGATATTGCTACGAAACGACTAGGGTTTTGGCTTAGCCGTAGTGGGCGATCACCAACTTCGCATGATGCTATTGATAGTAAGTTTTTCTAATATGTACCTATTTCATAACAAAAATTTGATGTTTGGTAGTTATTCACTTATTCCATTTGTCACCACTAGGTATCAATCCTCCAAATATGGAGGTTTTGCAGCATACAGTAATATGGAGCTAATAACTTGTCTAGAGAATTTTGAGAATATAATATACATCTTAACGTTGTTCATACCTTTATTTTGGCTTATTACACCATTTATGGTCAAAATACAATCTTGGTTTGTGGTGTCTTTTGCCTTTTAGTTGAGCAAGGTCTGATGGAGCTAAGGAAGCTGAATGTTGAGCGACGACTGTGGGAAGCATCCCGCAAGGAAGTTGATGAGGATCATCCCACGTCTTCTGCACAAAAATTAGCTAAGAGAACAAATAGCTAATATAATCAAGTAGCTGCTTTTCTTAGAAGTTTGTAATATCTTCCATTTTTCTTCTTGATAATATTTTTTCCCACGAACATCTTTAATTTGTTTGTCTTTTTTACAGTCTTTGAAGTCTTGGACTACTGAATCACTAATACAGAAGTAGACGCTTATGGTTTCATTTGTTTATATATCTAATTATTAATTATACAATTTCCTTTTCGTTTTAGTTCATCCTCCATTTTCTCCTACAGTTATGCTCTTTATTTTTCAATATAATTTTCTCATTTTAACTCTTTTATTTCTCGATCTCTATTTTTTCTCATCATTTTAATTATGAATTAAAAATAAATTTTAATTTATTTTTGAGATACTAATACTTATTTAATATAATTTTAAAATTAATTTATAAAAAATAAAGATAAAATTTACGTGTGCATCGCATACCCCGAGATACTAGTTATTAATTATTTTACATTGAAAATGTAATTACTCACCGGTTGGTGTATAAAATAACATAAAAAAAATTATGTGTTATCATGCTCGTTAATGATCGATCTTGATGGGTATGAATTGAGCTAAAAGAATAATTAATAAAAAACGGTGGGAGCATGGATTCAAAAGATTCATCCTAAAATGCGCGTCCATAAATACTCCCTCCGTCCTATATGGAAAAATACAAATTTCATTAGGAAAAGATAAATATGTCTTTAATAAGATATGATGAATAAAAGAAGTATAAAAGATAAAATTCCTATCGTTTTTTTTAATAGAGGAAGTATAAAATATGATTAAACTTCCATACAAGCGTCTTAGAATACTGTCGTATTATTGCATGGACTACCTTCTCTTTTTGTATATTCTAAAAAATGATTGAATTTATATTTAATTTTGAGAAATCAGTGTTCATTTTATCTTAACAAAAAAAAAACCTAATAAATATGCAACTCCGTCTACCTAAAAATTAGAGATAGTGGATTGATCATACATATTTCATAAAATTAACTTGTCATATGTATATAATAAAATTTATAAGTATAAGTTTGTATTTTAGAAAGAAATTCACGAATATATACAGACTCCATTTATTTCCGCTTAAGTTATAGATATTTTAGATTATGACTGTGTAATTTATATTTAAAAATATAAAATATTTAAAATTTAAGTTAAAACATCCTATATATATGTGTGTATACACACACTAAAATTTGTAATGAAAGAGGTATACAGAGAGTGTAAATTTAATTAGCTTCAAGTTGAGTCCACGCGAGAGTTTGATGGTCTAACAGTATAATCCGAAGGAGTATTTTGTACTTGCATACTAGTTGCCAACAATCTTTTAGTCCTCTATACTCAACGACTAAACTGCATTTAATGGGCAGCTCAACTCCCTCCGTCTGTCATTCTCACTCCAATAAATGCAATATTCAATTCTCTTCGTTGGATCTTTAACTTGTTGGTTGGTTGGGATGGGTTCGGGAGGGGTGGGCGTTGGTCACCCTTTATTACACGTCCTTCTCGCCACTTCCATTTCGAATCTCTTGTTTTTTTTTTCTTTTTTTGTTTTCCATTATACGGAGTACTACTATGTATATAATGTTACACCATTTTTATTATTTTTAAAAGGTAAATAAATAAACTTTAGGGAAACAAGTAATATTATGCAGGGAAATGATCTTTCTTTCTTGCAATTTTTTACATAAGAATGATTTAATAATATCATCATCATATATGTCTCGAGATTATAAAAATATATGTTAATTGAGAAATATAATCAAAGAAAAAAAAGTCAGTAGTAGTCTATATTATAGGAGACAACTGTAAACTAAATTGACCCTAAAATTCATTATGCTGTATTATGTATGAGAAGGGCACAAAATGGAGACGGGTCATGTGGACTCTCCGATCTACCTCAACTTGTTCTAATCCTATCTAGTATATACATATGTAACATATTCATTTGATTTCCTAGTTCCTCTCATGTAAATATGCTTGTATGTATATTCTCTAAATAAGTTGTCAATTTTTTTCAGGGAAATAGAATTATGGGCACTAGTGAAATCAAGTCAACTGAAGTTGTCCATGGGATTAGTTATTTGGATTCAGTAGAATCATCTAGGAGAAAGAAGCTCGGTGTGTATTTCATCGAGTCAGATGATCGCAGGCCGCGGACGCCTTTTGGCGGTGGTTACACCGCCGGTGGAACCACCCCCGTCAACATCCACCGCAAACCCATTACTGATCTCTCTAAAACTGGTGGTTGGTTTGCTGCCTTCTTCATTTTTGGTAAGAACTAATTAACTAACTACTCTGTCGTCTATGCCGTTCAGGTTTTCTACAAAGCACGCATTTAACTTCATATGGGGTTGTGTATATATATATGTGTGTGCACATACATGTATGTTTGCAGGGAATGAGATGGCAGAGAGAATGGCTTATTTTGGGTTGTCAGTGAATATGGTGGCGTTTATGTTCTATGTTATGCATAGACCCTTCACTAGTTCAGCAAATGCAGTTAACACTTTCTTGGGGATTTCTCAAGTGTCCTCTGTTCTTGGTGGTTTCTTAGCTGACGCATATCTTGGTCGCTATTGGACTATTGCTATTTTTACCACTATCTATCTTGTGGTGAGTGATAAGTTTACTACCTAATCATTATATATATGTTGACCAGACTTAATATCTATAGTACATAAAGTTCTTGCTACTGGATTACTTGATTAATTTGCTAATATACTGTGTAATTTCTTCTCCTCTCTTAATTGTCTGCTATGTGAAGGGGTTGACAGGAATAACATTAGGTGCTACAATGAACAATTTAGTGCCGAATCAAGATAGTTGTAGTCAGTTTTCTCTGCTTCTGGGGAATTGTGAAGCTGCAAAACCCTGGCAAATGTTTTACCTCTATACTGCTCTTTATGTTACTGGCTTTGGAGCAGCAGGTATTAGGCCTTGTGTTTCTTCTTTTGGGGCTGATCAGTTTGATGAACGAAGCATAAACTACAAGTCTCATCTCGACAGATTTTTTAACTTGTTCTATCTTTCTGTTACCGTCGGGGCTATCGTAGCCTTCACTGCCATCGTCTACATCCAGATGAAACACGGTTGGGGAACTGCATTCGGTTCCCTCGCCATAGCCATGGGCATCTCAAACATTCTCTTCTTTCTTGGTACTCCTTTATACCGACATAGGCTGCCCGGGGGCAGCCCTCTCACGCGTGTTGCTCAAGTCCTTGTTGCTGCCTTTCGCAAAAGAAGTGTCTCTTTCAATACCAGTGAATTAATAGGCCTATACGAGCTTCCGGGCAGAAAATCTGCAATAAAGGGTAGCAGTAAGATACCTCACTCTGATGATTTCAGGTAAGCTCAAGGCCAAGGCCCTTGCTAGCTATACTTGAGTTGATACAGTAATGTGTGTGTATATGTAAGTTTGTTTTGGTGTTGTTGATTTTAATAAGTTTCTAGGCCTTCCCTGTGGCCATTCTTCCAGATGGTTGGATAAAGCAGCTCTGCAACTGAAGGACGATGATGTAAACCACCTGAATCCCTGGCGGCTCTGCACTGTGACCCAAGTTGAAGAAGTAAAGATTCTGGTGAAGCTTCTTCCTGTCACGGCTTGCACTATAATCCTGAGCCTAATCTTAACAGAGTTCTTGACTCTTTCAGTTCAGCAAGCATACACATTAAATACCCAAATGGGACATCTCAAACTCCCAGTAACATGCATGCCAGTCTTCCCTGGCCTTAGCATATTCCTATTACTCTCTCTTTATTACACCGCTTTCGTGCCACTATCCAAGCGCATCACGGGCCATCCTCACGGCGCCTCTCAGCTCCAGAGGGTAGGAATTGGCTTGGCACTATCAATATTATCTGTAGCATGGGCTGGCATGTTTGAAAGGTACAGAAGAAACTATGCCATACAACACGGATACGAGGCGAGTTTTCTCAGCGCAATGCCAGATTTGAGTGCATACTGGCTGTTGATTCAGTATTGCCTAATAGGATTAGCAGAAGTGTTCTGCATTGTAGGATTACTAGAATTCCTCTATGAAGAATCCCCTGATGCGATGAGAAGCATTGGTTCGGCATATGCTGCTGTAGCTGGAGGCTTAGGCTGCTTCGCAGCCACCATATTGAACAGCATTATTAACTCAGTTACAGGGAATGAAGAGAAAAGGCAAATGTCGTGGCTGTCGCAGAATATAAATACAGGAAGGTTCGATTATCTCTACTGGCTCCTTACAGCTATGAGTGTAATCAATTTCGGTGTTTTTCTATATTCAGCGCATAGATACAAATACAGAACAAGGAACTATGATGTTGGGATGATTGAGACCGTTGAACAAGCAAGTCAGCAAGAAGTTAAGTAGTTAAGATTATGTATGATGAAATGGATAATCAACGGTCTGTGGCTCCTAAAATAAGAGCTTGTACACAAATCATTCATGAAATATTCGGATTTTTACTCGTAATTGTTTGAATAAATTTACGGTCTTATGTTCATTTTATGCCAATTAGGAATTTCCAATGAATGTGTTTTAATACAAATTTTTTCTTCTTTTTTTTTCAACTGGAGTCCATTCGATTTATACGAAGGATTTAATCTAACTGGGATGCACTGGAAAAGAATTGCATCTTCCAAAAGTGAACACAGATTCGTTAAATGTTGACTTAATTATCAGAAAGCTAATAAACTTTTAAAACAATTTCAGTAAAACCATTGGCCCTTTCTTATTATCACAAACACCACTGAACTCTTTTGGCAAACAAGAAATCAAAAAATATAAGACTGTATCCCCACTCACCACCTTCGACATGTGCCGAATCCAACGAGCCGCCGCCGCCGCCGATCACAGCCATGGCACCGCCTTCGACAGTCATCGTCTCCAAATCCAACGAGCCGCCGCCGCCGATCAACAATGTTACAGTTCTATACGTATCTATGACTCAGATTGAGTGTGTAATTCTGTGTGCCGACTTCATATTGAGATTAGCACATAGGGTGGACTTAGGTCAATTCACATATTTGTTCTTTTTCTGATAATCAGGGCCCATTCGTCGATCTAAAGCTATTTTTGGATTATAATTTAATTTTTTAAACTTAATAAAATTTTAACTCTTGAAAAGTGAATAACATTTACTTTTAAATTTTTTACATTATTATAAATTAGTATAAAGATTTTACTGTTCACCTAAAGAATAAGTTTTAAATTAAAAGTTACTTTGAAATAACTACGGAATAAGTTGTTTTTGTGTTTGAGTCAATTTTCAGATTGAGTCTTGATCGGAATTAGCTTTTTAGTACGGAATAGTAGAATATCCCCTACTATAAACATTAAAAATTTGTTACATGCTCTTTTTTTTTGATTACATAGGATATCGTTGTGCAAAAATTTGCGTACTCATCAACTATCATGCAAAATTAATCAATAATCACTAAAATTAACGACAATAATAATTTTTTTTAGCTCCAACATTAAGTCATAAAACACTTATTTATTAATTTTTATCAATTTATAATAGAGGATGTAAACACTTTGGTGAAGAGAAACCAACCTGGTCTGGACCACCCGAACCCTAATTTATTGGTTTCAACTATCACATGTGAAAAACCTTGAAAATCATTTAATTCAAAAGTCTGATCCCTAAATACCTATTGGGTAATAACCGGGCTGAAATTCTGCAAATCCCATTCAACACATTGCCAATTCATTAGTCTGATAAGTAGATAACATTTATTGGATTAGTTCTGCTTCAACCGAACCTGAATTTATTGACCTCGTTAATATGGGTCGGATTCCTTTCGGATTTTGGAGCTCACCAATTTTCATATCGTACATCACAAATATACGATTCTCGGATTTTGGTGATAGTAGATTTTTCCTGATTTATTATACGAGAGTTCCTTTATACTCCCTTCATTTTTTTAGTTGTCATTTGAATCTTGTATAATTTTAACACATGTTAAAGATTTTATTTAATTTTTTTAAAATTAATGATCAAAAATATTCTAAATGAAAATTATTATGAATAAAAAATTAAATTTGAAAAAAAACATTTAATGTATATAAAATTTCACTTAAAATTATGTTAAAAAAATCAAAAGACAACAAAATAAAAAAATAAAAAAAGAGGGAGTAATTAAATGTTTTTGACAGTTTTTCTTTCTCTGTCTTTTTTATGTAAAGTGTGACACAAAATTACACGCGATTATTTCTAACGCAGAAGGCTTGACATGTTGATTTATGAAACAGAGGGTTATTTGAATTAAAAATTATTTGACCACTACGTTGATTATTATGGTTTTGGATATCTCCATAGTTCTTTTCATTCAACTTTTCTCTTTATGCATTTCATAATTTTAAATAAAATTTGTTTTTTTAATAATTTTAACAATATAAAATATAAGGAAATATAAACAAGTTTCATACAATATGAAACATACTCATGTTAGTAGCCTAAATGAATTTTGCTAATGCAACGAAAGAAAATGATATTTGATAAATAGTTTAAATTTGATGATTAAGTAATTGTTAATTAAACCCAGAAATATTATATCATCAAATTGTAAAAAAATTGATATGCATTTAAATATTTAAGTCATTCATACAATTAAAATTACCTAAATGAAATTTGTTCAAAATTATAAGGTGCACCCAAAAAACAATAAAGTAGACACAAATGCGTTTTTCTATTAGGGTGAAAGTAAAACTAACATGTCCAACAGATCAAAACTGCAATTTTTTCTATGTATATATAGATATGTATTGATGTATGTAACGTTTTGATACGTACGTCTCGTATTTGTGTCCGTAGGATTGTCCGTACGTATATTATAATGTATGTTAGTATGTGCATATTTGTGTTCATGATTTTAATAAAAAAATCAATGACACTTTAGTATGTATTGACATATAAAATATTATTTTAATAAACAAAATTTTAATTAATTCTATTTTAACATTAAATTATAATTAGAAGTACTAAAATTATTATGAAAAATACTAATATTACTACAATTTTACTAAAATTATCATTTGAAGTACTACCGTAAACGTAAAATGTTTGTTTGAATCGAAAAAGTAAAAAATGTTAAGGAAGTTAACAGATACAGTCGAAAAAAGTGGTCTCATCTCCCCCTTATTGTATGCTCCGATCTATCGGTCCTTTGAGGAGAGAGAAAATGGACATCAGTGTATACATACATGATACACATTATATATATAAACCTCTAATTAAAGAATAGATAGATTAATTAGTATATTGCACGTTCAATTTCATCAACTAAAAAACTTCTCCTAGCGCTAAAAACTGCACGCCTACCGCTTTTTTTTTGAAGTTTATTATCCTCAAAACAGTATGAAGGGGCCTGCCACATAGCATCCTCAAGAACTGCTCCCACTTCAAATGTCATGAAATGAGATTCTGCCCCTGCAGTATAAAATAAACCAATCAATCATGTGCTATACTCATTACTTAATTTTACCCGTAATATAATTTTCATGGTACGAGAAAAGCACAGTAAATTTAATCACGTGTTAAGAGCACTCATTTTTATCTACAAGTCAGGATCAAACTTCTGGTCGGTAGTAAAAGAGATTTCGCTAATAAAAAACAGTAAACTCGATCCATATATATATATATATTTATATAATTACAAGTAATTCATCAAATTAGTTGAGGTCGGGGATTCGATCGAACCAGAGAAGAGGAGCCAATATACAGGACGATTGGTGAGAACGTCCTCATAATACCAGATGAAGCCGTCGGCCTTCTCCCAAACATTGCAGAGGAAACCGTCCATGTGGCGCTGACCCAAATAGTTACCACCCTCCATCCAATTAGGCCTTAGAATCCCAACATCAAACTCAACCAGTTGACAGAAGTCGTCCTTGTTTCTGTAGAAGAAGAAGGAACTGCCATTCGTCCACTCCACGTTAGATATGGGATATTCCGCCAGCTGGTCTTGCTCAACGTTCAAGTTTCTACCATTAGGCCAATCGTACCAGAGATCGTTCATTTGGAGCGCTCCACTGCTGTTTCTGAAGACGGTGGCGTGGAATTGCTGAGGCCATGGTGTTGGTGTTGGAGTTGGGGATGAGTTGTTAACTACTCCCGCCTCTGTTGAATACATGTTGCTCATCGACCATATAATTATCACCACCACAATTATTTGAATTATTCCGATCATGATGGTGAATATATTGTACTCGTGACTACGTATAACGGAGTGGAGCTCGATCGCTCACTCACAAGTGACAACTAAAAGAAAACAATAATACAAGTGGTTGTATATATTTGTAGCAAAATTAATAATGAAGGATAATAGATGATGGGTTGAGACTTGTTTGTAATTCTTACCACTGGTTAGTAAGCCCTGTCCTACATACATGATACATATATATGGTAAGTGAAAATGACATATGACTTTAGTTGGATGCAGGTTTAGAGGTGACATATATGACTTGTACTATACGTGCATGCACTACTTTTAAGTAGTTAGAGAAAAAAATTTCAACGGTTCAAACTACATTAGTTGTTGAAATTTTTTT
Organism: Centella asiatica; assembly: GCA_014636745.2. Lineage (NCBI taxonomy): Eukaryota > Viridiplantae > Streptophyta > Magnoliopsida > Apiales > Apiaceae > Centella > Centella asiatica. The sequence continues at coordinate 5,179,609 of CM025785.1, forward strand.
CGTAACTTGAGTGCACAAATTTTTTAAAATTTGTACAATCAGTAAATTTCATTAATATCTCGTTAAATTTAATATAAAATATATTAATGTGAGTCATACATTTAATTTTTAATCATTATTTTATTGAAAAATTATCTTTGAATATTTCCTTGACCAAATTTGCAAAGTTGATATAATTCGAGAACAATAAAAAAAAAAGTTTATATATAACGTAAACCGACCACTTCATTAGATCAAAATTACATGTGTGATACGCATAAGTGTATTTCTATTAGATTTAACAAGTGATTGATGAAATTTACTAATTGCGCATATTTTTAAAAGTTTGTGTACCAAAAAAGTAACAAAAAAAATTTGAGAACTAAATATATAAAATTGATATAATTTAGAGACAGTTGAAAAGATTTTGCCAAAGTAATTTTAATGAATTTGTTCGGTCTCTTTCACCAACAGCTGTACTAGCCACTTGGAGTATTTTTGAACAAACCATTATCCTTTGTAATAAGCCACTAGGAGTATTTTTGAACAAACCAGTATCCTTTGTAATAATACCACTAGCAGTATTTTGGAATACACTTGTATAATGCACTAAACGAATTGAGCCGTTTGCGAATAAGTATGTGTTCGGTTCATTTAAAATTTGTCCAATTCATTTTGCGAAAATAAACGCTTTGATTTTGAATACGATTTTTTGTTTGTTAAGAATTTCATACTTAATTCGGCTTGGATCAAATTTGAAAACTCGATTAATTTATAATTTTTCGTTCATTAAAAATTTTAAGTTTAACTCGGTTTGACTCATTTATAAAAATGTTCAATTAAATTTAGTTTGAATCGACTCGTTTACGACTTTAGACACATACAGTCTCCTTTGTAATTTTGTCCGAGAGTTACGTTTTTTTTTTTTCTCCCCTTTTCCCCACCACCAATAATGGTAAGTACTCTTTGTCGGCTTTATATTTCCCACGCATTTTGCATGCGCCCTAACGACCAGTATGTACGACTGGGTATAAAAGAATAAAAAGAGCGAGTTAATTAGATGCTAGTTAATGGAGTGATTCGAGTCCACAATTTACTTTGCTCATCACCTTAAAAATAAGCACAAAAATTATTAATGCCGACGAGTAATTTCCTCGGTTTTTTATTAACTCTTCAAATTTATTATCTGCATGGTGTCATGGAAAATCTCGTTCCTTTCTCTTAATTTTGTCCAGAAACAAGGTCTTTCTTCTTCCACCTGCGTGTTTGCTCTTTTGCACGGTTATGTTTTACATTAACGATTTTCTCTTTTAAACAAATTAAAAATGAATCATGTAAATTTCAAATATTTAAGTGTTTGAAGTTGACTTGTAAAACATCAATAATAATATTTATATTTTGAAATAGTCAAATACCTGATGCATACAATTAATTTTAATAAATATTTGGGTATTCCTCTAATTTATTTCTCTATCCTTTTCTTCTAAGCACATGCAGTTACTTGCTCTATACATTGTTCATCTGTGGGAGATCATGCATTTGCTTTAGTTGGAAATTCCAACCTGCAAATCTCAAAATCGTGGAAGCTCTATATTTTGGAAATCTGCAATACAATAATAAGCAAGACTAGAACGGCTTCTGTACATATCCCTCAATAGAGAAAGGTAACATCATGCTCCAACACAAATTAATTTAAGCTGTGTCAAAGATAAATTACTCGTCAGAGAAAATTATACTTTATGCATTAAATTGTACAAAGAAAAAATAACAGCTCGTATTCAAATACTCACTATATTATTTTGAGGCTCCCTCCAGTAAAACCCCTGAAGAATAAGAGGTAGGATATTGCAATCTATAAGAATATAAATCAACAAGGCATGGACTCCCATCCACTCCAGCACCATACTTGAGTGCTTATGCCCATACACGTCAACCCGTACAAGTCAGACACGTGTTTTAAAGAGAGAACTAGATAATGAAGTTTCCAAAAGTGACAACTTTGTCCAAGTGTTAGGTGATGGACACGAGTATTTCAAATGAAGCGAAATACTCGATTTCTTAGAAAAATTATTAATAAACTTGTTCAAGGGTATTATCCTAGGTAAGAAATAGTTGAGAACTAACCAACATGTTACTTGCAAAATTGTTCAACTATATAACAATGTCGAATATATTACTGGGAAAACAGAAGACATAACACCGAAGTGGCTGTTTAAATTAAAAAATGGATAAGAAGCGCAAAAGAATTTCTTCACCAAATAAGTCCAAAGACACACCAAGCACCACAAGACAGCAAGATGTAACCATCCAATGCAAAAGTCTATTCTGGTGAACCCGAACGAAACAAGTGGACATAGTTCTCATTTTTACATACACCATTTTATTAATTCATGACATGATGGATTAGTCTGAAATCTAAATCTTACTCTGAAATGGATGATAATATGTGCCCATAATGCATACCAATCAAGCTAGTGACTACAGCCATCACAGAACTACAAGCATGAAAAATATAGGTGAGGAGATCCTGAGTTACTTCTAATGCATTAAGAACAATGAAAATTATTATGAACATTTTCTTCCAAATTTAGAATATCAAGTTTCTCTAATTTCTGAAATTGTGATTCAATTGAAGTCAAATGGCTAGATTCAGTGTTTTCAGTATGTCTGAAGAAAATGTAGAACCTAACGAGACAAGATCACTGTCACCTCTGTACGACGAAATACCTGAGGTAGACATATATCAAACTTAAGTTATTGTGTATCGCCTTCTGTAATGCCAATTGATAAGCACAACCATTTGATAAAAGAGCAAGTTTTGATAAACATACCTTAGAGGTCCTTCAGGATCAAAAGGAGCTTGACACCATGAAGGAGCGTCAGAGGGAAGGGGACCATAATCTGGTGACTTTATACTACATTTCTGAGAGAGAACCAACATATTAGTGAACAAGTAATGGAAAAAAAGAGGAAAACAAGAAAAGCTGTTTACACCAGTAAAACCTAGAATAATCTCACCCTAGTTCGCCCATATATTGATCTTTTGTACAAGTGTTGTATGCCTAAAATCTTACTCTCGATCATTCCAACATAATTACAGGCTGGTCCATTGTCTCCTCGCACTCCACATTTCACTTCAAATGGAAACAATAAAAAGTAATAATGCTAAGCTACTACACTAGCCGAATGCCGAGCTGAGAGATTATTCCAAAATAGCGGAGAATAGTGCAGAGTATTTTAAAAGCAAAAATGCCAAAAAAAACATAAATCAGGTGCTTACTGAGAATATTTTTGGCGGTGAAGAAGAAACCTATGTTGGAATTTGATATTCCCAATCAGAAACATGCAGACCGTACGATAAACGAAGGTACAAAGCAGTAAGCACCAAGGCCACACCCCTGGAGACTCAAAAAGGTGGCAAAAGATTTGAACTGTGCATATCTGCAAAAAATTACATTTACAAAACCAAATGTAATTACTGGGAATGTTGAAAACAGTCACTATTCGGCGATAGCACAGTTTCAGACATCTTCTGTCAAAAGTTCTTTTAGGTTATTATTGTCGTTTGGAACCCATTACATCTATTTTGAACTCTGAAGAAGAACCTGATATACCAAATTGTAATTACTTGACATTTGAAGAAATTTATGCTTTTCCAACTGGTAAGCTCACGTCGTGCCTAGACTTGGCCACCAGTTAAGCCACACAAGGCCATCTGTGGACACAGAAGAAATTTCTCTTTTTGTTAAATCTAATCAAATTATTTTAGAATGCACTGAAATATTAAACCATCACTCTCTTGGGCACAGGATTGATCCCCCAATCATTGACTCATTTGTTTTTCATCTTGCCAATAAGTTAAGCCAAGAACCAGCCTCCGAAAGACATTCTCTTCATTCCACCGTCATTCTCCTTTAATACTTCCTCACATAGCAGAGAGCCACTTTACTGAAGATAAATCTACTTTTCATGAGAGACTCTTCTAAAACAATGAAGCTTGTGAACTTGATAACCAACTAGAGCTTACCATTGCATTCGGTAGTTCTTTAACAAAGATAATCCTGTATTAACTTTAGCATCACATTTGAGCCAAATCTCACACAACCCTGCCACCATATATGCTAGTGCAATTCTCTGAAAGAAAAAGACTATATATACCTTAGTCATGTACATGTAGTAAAAATGCACAAGTTAAAAAGTTCTTTATCCCTTTAGCCAATAAATATGGGGGATGAGTCTAACAAATGCAAATAAATCTGTCTGGAAGCAATCAAACTGAAGAAAATCTTATCACACACCTGCAAGATACCCATCCACCTGATCTGTTCTAAGTCCATTCCATAACTTAGGTTGTTGAGGTTATGAAAGTATCCTCCTATCAGAAAATTAAAATGAAAATGAGCAGGAGGTCAATGTAGAGACTGTGACGATGAAAAATACTAGTCACGAGGCAAAGATAGACATCCATAAACTCCTATAATAAAGAGTAATGATAAACATGTACAGCATCAGGGGAGTTCAAAAGGTCTGGAATTTCATAGACCCAAATCATTCGGTAACCGACGAACGTACACCCCTATTGAACATGAACATTTTTTGACAGTCTCTGCTATCATCAGACTTGAGCATATTCAGACAATGCGTTTACAGACGTCGTGTATATGGATATAGAAAGGCACCTTGGAGAAAAATCCCTAACAATATATACATGGATAAATACTTGCACTGCCAATTCCTCTCTGTTCGTAGTCTACCCCCTCTTCTTAAATTCAATTATTTCCCCAATCATATCGTATTTCAAAGTTTAGGTTAGAATACAAATTGAAACACACATACCGCCAGCGTGAGTCCGCGAAACACGTCGAGGGAGAGAAGGCGGACATTTCCTCCTCCTCCACCGCCACCAGCAGAGGCCTTGAAGAGGACAACATCATCCTTGTGGGAGGAGTTGAGCTTTCGGATAGCAGATTCAACATCAGTGTCGTCGTAGTAGTTGTTGGTGGCCTGCAGATCGTTATTGACATTTCTGTTCTTGACTACGCAACCTCCTTGCTCATCCTTCTCTTTTATCAGCTCGTACGATCCCATCTCTTTTTTTCTTTTCGCTCTCCTCCTCTTCTTCTCCCTTTGTAAAGAATTAAAGATATATTTTAGTTATAAAAATAAAATAAATCTATACAATTTTATAATTTAAAATTAAACTATTTTTTTATTTTTAATAATTTTAAATTAAAATATCTATATATTACTATTTATAACAAAAAATAACAAGTAATAAAATTCAAGTTACCTACATTTGTTAATCTGCTAATTTGTTAATATTATCTTTGCTGCACTCATGTCAAATTTAATGAATCGATGATATTGCCACTGCCTAACGAACTACCGTCGTCAGACAGCAGATACACTCCGTATCCGATACGGAGCAGTAATTTTAATATTTTATTATCATCGTATCTACGAATTTATTGCAAAGAATTACTGAGATTTTAGTTCTGAAAACTGGTCCCACCTCTATCTGATTAACCTCTCATATTATTCCCGTGGTTTCATCTGTCCCATTCATTTCTTTTATTTTTAATTAATAAAAATTACTCCGTATTTTGATATTTTATACGTACCTTTTCTCATATTAAATTATCTTCAATTTCTTATACAGTAATTATTTTCAAAAAATTATCTAATACTCTGTAGTACTTATGTTACATTGTTTTTTCTTTAATTTACGCATTTAGTTGTATTTTAGATATTCAATCAAAAATTAAAATAATCCATGATATAAAATAAAAGATACAAAATGTGATATAGAATGAGACATAGATATCAAGTTTTAATTTATTCTCATAAAAATATGTCACTCTACACATTCACTTTAAAAAATCTTGCTCTTTGCAAAAGTTTACTGTTATATTTGAACAAATAATTGATTAACTATTCCACAAGAAATATTTAAAGAGTCAAATACTTTTCAAGAAATATATTATTGTTAAATTAAAATGTATTTTAATTCTAACATCGAAAAAATAGCAAAGATTAACAACTACTACGCTTTACTTGGACAATAAATAAAATGTAGTATGTATAGAAACGATTTAGGTTGTTTGGGAACTATTTATTTAGTTATCACCTTTAAATTTTAACTTTTAATTTCTAAAAAATATTCAAGAAGAGAAGATAACAACTTTACTTCTTAAAAATAATTTAAAAATCACTCCTAAAATTTAAAAAAGTGAATAACAAGATGCTCAAAAATTACTTATAAAAAAGTAGCTCCCAAATAGGTGCTTTCTACCCTCTTGAATTATGGTGGGTGCGTAGTCCAATTCGCAATAGAACGGAAACGAGACTCATTCTACTCGTAAAAGCTCCGCGAAAAGTCGTCTGTCACTCGGAAAAAGAAAATGGCTGTTCGAAGCAGCGGCGGTGGCTTACTCATAAATCAATCGACTATTCCGGCGAAAGAGATTAGTTTCCCTGTCCGATTCTGCCACCTCACGCGGCGGAGCTGTCAGAGTAATACTATATTGACTGGTAATAGTAATAGATCTTGGATGCGCGTCTTAGCAGTGGAGCGTAATAGCAATAACATCAGTGGCGGAGATGCGGCGGCGGTGCCCAATTCCAATTACGTAGTACCGTTAGACTCGAAGTCCACCTCCTGCATCAATCGGCCTCTTGCCGAGATTCTTCGAGACCTCAACAAGAGGATCCCCGATAACATCATCGTTCAATCTGAAGCTGTTGATCAGGATAACCCCCTTAATTCCACCCCGTTGATTCCATGGTCTGTTGCTTATCAACCCTGTCTCCTCCATTTATTTTTCATAATTATACAATGGCTCCAGTTAGGTTTCATTTTGACTTTTTAAATTGATTTGCAGAATCCAAATTCTCAAAATTGATCGCATGATCTTATTTGCTAACATCTGTACGGATGTCTAGAGATTGCAAATTTGTTTTTAAAAAAATATTGTAAGGGATCTTAATCATTTGAAAGTGTACAAGATTTAAATGATAATAGGCCAACAACTCGAATCAATTGCTTAATATATTTCTCTACTCTTTCAATCCATATTCTTATATTTAGAAATTTGTCTGAAAACTATCGCATATTGAGAGGTTGGTATCTTCCATGAGCTTGTGATGCTAGGACTCGTGATCACAAGTATGAAATGCTAGGACTCATGCTGATGCCAGTTTGTTTAGTCTAAACTAGAATGAAAGTAAGTACAATTTTACTGACAATGTTAAATTATTTTGAAATTTGGAAATCTTGATAATGTTAAATCACAATTTGAATCTTAAGATATATATGCCAAGCGTGGATAGAAAATGTATCTAGAATTCTGGAATGGAGTGAATGAATGGAAAACATAATACAAGCTACTAATTGCAATATTTTATAATTTCAAATTGTACATAATCCCATCAATTTAGAAATTAAGATTTGTTAACTTAAAAAGTCAAAGTGAAACACGTATTGGAAGGGGAATTAATAGAAGTGTATTTCTGATGCAACAATACCTGAATGTTGTCTAGGTACCATGCTAATCGGATGTTGAGTTTCTATGCCCCAGGTATGTGTACCATCCCACTGCTGTAATATCCTTTTATTTGATTATAGATTATTGATTATGAGACTGTTACCGGAAGAAATTCAATATATTGTATTTCACTATTTTCTTTATTTGATACTTCAAAAGAAAATTTTATATTATGGTCATGGTCATATCTTTGTAATCATTTATTACTTCCAACCACTCTACTTAGTAGCACTGCATGTGTGTGTGTGTGTGTTTGCTTGTTTGTGTGTTGTGTATATATATGGGTTGTAATTCAGAAACAGGATTGGGTACGTAACATAAACAGGCCAACCCATCTTATACCATTGAAAAGCCTATTTCATGACCAAGTTGTAGAAGACTGCAACTCTCAAATATAGTGATCTGGTGAATGATTCAAGCGTGTGGCAATGGCACTGATCTTGATTCACAGTCCACTTGCTGAATGTATTTACTCTATATGAATCTCTAGATAAGTTTATATAAAAAGAAAAGAAACACTGCAAAGCTGGTTACTAAGCTTTGGAAAACTTGGGAACGGTCTGCATATTCTTTATTATGGATTTCGTTCTAGATTGAGCATAGCTAACAACATTGTCCTCACACATCCAATCTTTGGTGTTCTTGTACCAAGTTTATAAGTAGGTTTGGCCCTTTCCAACTGCTTCAGGCCATTACTGGTAATTGAGCTATATGCATCAGGCCATTGTTTATAAGTTTATATGAAATATTTGGTTCTTGTATAGTCACCGTGAGACTTAACTATTACAAACCAACTAAAGGTATAGCTAATCATTCAATTTGTTATTCCAAACTTAAAGAATCCTTCTTATAAATTTTGGATGTTTGCAATTTGAAACAAAAAGTCAAATTGTATCTTTAAATTCAACATAGGGAGCATCAAGCATGTACGCAACTGTTTAATGACTTAAAGGAGCGTGCTTTATTTGACAGGTTGGTGTGGAGAAATACGTGATGTAATTTTTTCTGACAATGGAAATGTAACTGTGGTATATCGCGTCACTGTAAGAGGTTCTGACGGAGAGGTTTGGCTTTCGTCCATATCTTGTATCTTTTAATTTTTATTATGCCCCTGTACAAAATTAGGAATGATGGAAAGAAAAAAGGGGAAAAACAAAAAGAAGTATACTTGTAATTATCTCCTGAAATTGGTCATTTTATGTTATGTTCTGAGTTCATTTAGCATCACTCAGCCCAAAAGAGAAGACATCTCATATGATTCTCTCAATTATTTTATGAAGTTATCAAATAATTAAAAAATAGGAGAGATTGGCCTCAACAAGGTTAGAGTTCCGACTTTTGCGCATTCACTATGGCATTTTTTGAGGAATATTTGTTTTATATCTATCTTGGAATTGGAGGGAGATATACTTCAAGTGTTCTTTTCTCCATCTTTTTTGGTCGGATATACTTATTGTCCTTCTTGCTTTATGTATTTTCTACCAATAATTATCCTACAGCAGAATATTCTACTACTAGTGTTAATACTTTATAATTAATGTCAGTGGTGTTTTCAAGTTTATTGTTTTAGAAATTCAAGAATCATATTGGTTTGGCATTCAAAAGTGAATCAAGTTGATTTTCGAAAGTTCTTTTTTTTTCTTGGGAATGAAGATATTATTTGTAGTTTGTTATTTTATTTTTTCAGATGTATCATTTTGAGGTTGATGTATTGAATTCATTTCTCACTGAAAAACATCATTCTTGTGATGATACGAGATAACCATCTATTAAGAATAATTAATACTGATCCATCATGTGATTTCTCCAGTTACCCTTGGTTAATTTTGGTGGATTTCAGGATCCAAACTAAATCAATATGGTACAACAATTACCCTTGTGAAATCCTTCTGATGTAGGCACATCGTGAATCATCTGGGACGGTATCATCTGGTGGTGACCATATGGTCGATCCTGTTTCTGCAGCTGAGGAAATAGCGTTTTGTAGAGCATGTGCCCGGTTCGGCCTTGGTTTGTATCTTTATCACAAAGAATAGGTGTTGCGAACTATTACAAGCTTACTAGACAAACTAATGAATTTGGATCAAGTCTACTACAACAGTTGATTTATTTGTAATGGAACTGATCCTCTAGTGGTATTGTATCTATTAATACCTTGTAAATTGGAGAGAACATATTGCAAATTTTGATAATCAATATCTGTTTGAAACTACTTGGGGCTTTTTCATTCAATTCCTTTAAAGCACGACAGTGAAGGATTCAGTGATGTAGGCATTCCAGTATTTTACAAATGTTTCTTAGAGTATTAATGTATTATATAAAGTTCCAAGTCATAATGTGATCTTTATAAATTAGTACAACGTTAAATTTATTTTATATATTCCAGTAATGGAATGTTGGGAAATATTACTTTTGGTTTTAGAAATAACAACTTTTAAAATATTATGGATGAACAAATAACATATGTATGAGCACTCTTCAGAAAAAGTAAAAAAAATTATTATTAAATTCTTTTTTGTAACTTTTGATTAAGACAAATTTAAATATTTGCAGCAATATATTTATTAAGTTTATATAAACAAAATACTTGTTCGATGTAAAACTGATTTGTACATCTTTTTAATAATTATCATTTATCGAGGGAGAACGTTATCTTTGAACATGACGTTTTACAAAAAAAAAAATTGCAGCTGTGATGAAAAATATACATATAAGTATGACAATTATCAATTGGAAAATAAGATTCGCAATTTAGAAGAACTTATTTTCTGATAGAAGGTGATGGTAAAATTTGAGAGTTCATATGCATTACATTCCGACAATTGTTTGGCTAAAATTGAGATTCGGCATCCATCTCATATTTGTGTTGCAGCTTTGCGTAGGGAGGGAAAAGTTGAGTCCGAATTGACTGATCGAACATTCGCATCGGAGAGGATTCGGTGGATGACTCCGTCGGGAGGAACCACACCATCCCCCCTCTCCCCCGCCCCGCCTCCCCACAACCGCCGCTGCCCCCCTCCCCGCCAAATAAGGTTGGTGACTACTCTTTCCATTATAGACAACTCTGCTATTCTTCATTCATATTTCCCCGAAGTACTATTTATTTCCGCGTGACAGGAGATTTCTCTAAAAGATTTAATACATTAGCTTGACCTTCCATACTTATAATACAGATCCAAAAATAAAATGTCAAAAGTACTAAGAATAGTTCTCGCTAGACCAAATCTCGATTGCAATACTTTACACCTTTTCTTTTTCTTTTTTCATTAAATTTTCTTTTTTCCTAACTCACAATTACAGCAAACTTGCACATACAGTGGACATGTATCTATAACAAATAGAGTAGCGCGTAAATATATATACAGTAGTTCAGAGGGCTTGCTAATATCTCTGTCCCTTCAACAGTTTTGGACCCATGTTGGAAGCCATCCAAGATGTGATCACATCTACAAGCAGGTCCAGATCCTTTGAAATTTCTGTACGAAGGATTGTCGAGTCTGCACCTATTGTGTTGGATACTTCTCTGGCAGCCGACTCCCATGGTGTTCCTGAAGTTAAATTTACCAAAAGTTCTCCACCTCTGTTTACTGCATCTGCCATTCCAGGGGGAACATCCGGAAGAGCCTGAAAAATATTGTATTTTACTGGATTTAACTTGCAGTTCTACCCCCAGTCATTCTGCCAGTGTTGTAAACATCTTCAGACCACAAGTTTGGTATCCTTGAAGATTCAAGGAGATACTAGATGTTCAAAGTTAATAACTCGGGGTGTGTGACCTTAAATCAGATATTAAACATTATTATTTTTATTTTTCTCACTTAGATGCGGGATTCAAAACTAGTACCTAAAAACAACGTATGTAAAAGTAATAAAAAGGCTCGTTCACTTTTAGGGTATTCTACTCTTATATGACAAATTATTACCTGCTGTAAAGGAAGGCCATGATCCCCAGGTAACAATCGAGTTGACATATCCAGCTGGGAACTGATTGCAGAATCTGAGCCAAGCACCTGGGCGAGGGTGGAAGTTTCATCGATTGTATCATCTTTGAACCTTATCAGAAGATTCCTGGAAACACCGTAATAGGACTTTATCTGAAAATGAGTACTTAACATAAATTAATGGATGGAATAAAGTTGGATAACCGATAATATTAGTGAAGGAATTCTAAGGAACAAGCTTTGTGCAGAGCTTAAGGGTCAGAAAAATCTGGAGTGTGTCAACTAATAATAGCCTTCCAATATCAACCTGCTATTGAGATTAGTGAGTATTGTTCTTTTGTAATGATGTTCCACTATTCATCTTCTCCCCGTGGTTGAAACTTTTTATGAAACTTTGATTATTAGTGATTAGTGAGCATGCTGCTTTTTAAGGGCTTTGTTATTCAAACTATCATTTAGGAAAACAGAGTCCTCTTCGTAATCTTTATCTATTATAATATTTCTTTTCTAAGAGTAAAATAACAAGAACTGATAATTAGTCGTTTGATAATGTGCTATTAGCTTTTACATGAACACGCAAGCAAAGATTAGTACCACAAAATTATGCATAACAGAATAACCCTAAGCATAACCACACTATAGAATTTATATTTATGTACCAGTCTTTGAGTTTCTTCTGGTCTAGGAGTAAAGTTTTCCCTTCCATTAACCAACTCTGTATACAACGGAGGAAGTTGCTCAATTAGAGGAAGAATTTGCTTCATGATTGGAGGACTAAGGCTCTTAAATTGCTTCAGAGTCATCTCTGCCTGCAGATGAGTTGTTGCACAAGTTACTAAAGACAGTTACTGTCCAGCCAATTCTCATGTATTACTAGCCTACACAACTTAAACTGAACAGATAATAAAGAACAAGGAAATTGATATAGACCAAAAGTAAAGAAAATTGACAGTTTCTTTCTCATATATCTTTTATGAGAAAAGGGCTGATCTATATTGATTACAAATTTGAGTCCCAGGATAATCAAATTTATGAGAGAATTAAGCGACATAAATCAACAAATACATATATAGTTGAACTAAATTGCATTCATAATTCTGTTTCATAAGTACTTTTATTCAGTCTCTTCTAACTCTCAGTTCTATTTATTTTATAGAAAGAGTCAATCATTTTTAGTTTAAAGATATGATTTGAGCAAGTATTCTCACCCCAAGACGGATTGTTGGTGATGAAGTGATCTGAGATAGAAAAGGTCCAATATTTTGGGCCATAGGGACAAGAACAGGTGAAAATAATGGGATTGCCATGCTAGCTTCCTGAAAAACTAACAGAGATTAGCATTTATCGGCAAGTTAAGAACATGAATGAACAAAAAATTAACGAACAGCCAATTGGCTACCACAAAGAGTTGTTTTGTTATAATATTTTATACCTTGTTGTTGAATGCCATCAATACATTCCCATTCCTTTGCACAGCATATCGTGAACCTGATTAAGTGATGTCATCAAATTAAAGATCAGTACCATCAAGTCGTCAACCAGATCGGATAATCCCTTAAAAATTTAAATGGAAGATGAAGGAGAAGTATCATGCTATACCAATCAAAAGATGAACTACAGATCCAAGAGAATGTCCAATGCCAAAAGTAGGAAGATCTTGTACCTGAGCAATATAACAACTTCAGTAACAAAAGGAAGGCACATACAAAACAAATAATTTAAAATATTAAGCTCACTGTTTCTTCTAGAAATCGAAGACACCTATCAAACTTGAACTGAACTTCATCTGCAATGAAGAAGTGATCAAATCCACTGGCATAAGGAGTTGCAATCACCAAAATACCCCTAAAACATGAAAACCAAATGACAATATAAGAAGGTTAGAAATAAACCCCTGAACTCCACTTTCTGACTTTCTCCCACCCAAGAACACATTTTCAGAAATCTAAATATAAGCAATGATGTGGGTCCAAGATGTCAACCCTTAATTAGACTAAAATATGATAAAGATGGGTGGACTTCTTGTTCCTCCTCAACTTTTTTTTTTTCCTGCATCATCTCTGTTGTACAAATATAGCTTGTTTGTCTCGTCAGAAAAATGTCCAAGTTTTTGAGAGATGCAGGCGAACGTACCATTATTAAGATCCCAACTGTACAGTGAGAAGGTCAAAGAGAAAATTGCAAAATTTGTGGAAATATATTCAATTAATAGAGTCAAAAAGCAATGATAAGAAATGAGAGGCAAAGAAATGAAAAACTCAAACCATGAACACTATCAAGGCACTCACTTTTCTGAGAGGCGCTCTAGAAACAAGCGATATGTTAGCTGAGGGGCAGCACCGACAAATATACCACCAACAAAATGCACAATGGAACTTGGTGCGGAGTTCCGTGGTTTCAATACCCATGCTCCCTGTAATAATATTGTAATATACACAAACTTAACTACGCAACCCAATGAACTAAAACAAAGACGAAGAAAAAAAATTTAATGTGAAACTAGACAAAGTACGATGTTATATTACAGAAGAATCTGATATTACAATTTGAATATTGGCCTGTCTGTGTTAGTTAGTTGAGGAGAAGGTGCTGTGATCTTTTTCCTCTTTTATCATGTTTTTCCAGAATTCTCAGTGTAGGATAAGCACATGAGGGCTGCAGGCTAGTCCCCAAAAGTTAGAGTAGATGCCCCTTGCCAGTTCTATTTTTCATTTTCTAGACTTCTATCATGTGTTCTTGTGGGATAAGCCCTGCTCTCTTTCTATCTATCTTGTTCTTCAAGTTCAGTGAATGGTACTACAGTGAATTTCCCCTATCTGTTTTCTGGTTCTGATTGTTTGCCTTCATTTTCATGATAGCTATGGTGTTTGGTTACTGAATTAAGCTTATAAACTTAACAATTTGGTACCAGAACAAACAGAATCAGGCAAGTTCCTTACTCACCATTAACCTTAAAACCCTAAAATTACTGTTCTTCACTAAAGGGAACACCAAAAAACTCAAAAAAACAAAGTACATCAGTTTCAACCTTTTCCATCTTTGAAATCCTTACCCATTGTTTCTGCCTCACAAATTGAACCACAACAGCGACAAACAAAAACAAACCCAACATGGATTTTTTTCAAACAATTTATTACTCAATAAAATTAGCATCATGAACTTGCAAACTCTTGAATCCTAAACAAATCATACCACCCCTACACTAAATGTCCATTGGCTAACTTATAAATCACTTTCACAATAAGCCGTTTCCACTAATCAATTGCTCAGAGATGACTATATTATATGCTACTGATCAGTTATTAAGGGTACCTCAACTTCAGTCCAATCTCCTGAGCTACCCCAACCAACTTGAGATTGTTGTACAGTCTGCGTAAGTACTCTGCAATTGATCACAAGAGAAGCATTATAATTATTATTAACACTTCACCTGAGGTAAGATAGAGATGCACGAGATGATGCACCAATTACATCTAACTGGCTGCTAGTGACTACAAATTACAAATTATTTTGGCATATAGCTACAATCAGACGCTGGCTATTTCTTCAATTGTGAGACAATAATATCTATATTTAAATAGAAACATGGTTGTTACAACTAATGGACAATTATAATCCCCTCAAAAATCTTCCTGGTAGGTCAAACTAATAGTCATTCCTTGATATTTCTTTCAAACCAGAACAATTGAGTTTACTCTAACAGTAATTTTTACGAACAAAAAAAAGGAAACAAGAACCGAATAAAGAAATGATTGGAGCACAAACCTCTCAATCTCGCTGTAAAGTTGAATTCCACTTCTTTCGGGTTGATTGTTGTAATTACCGTTGGAATTACAGTAGATTCTGTTGCAGAGGTTCGAATTGGGGTTTCTGAGATGAAGATTGTGAGGAAGGTCGTAGAATTGGACACGACTTCTAACAAGCTTAGAGTCAGAGGAACATCCGTCCGAAATTTGAAGAGGTGGCCTCAATAACCAACTAGCCATAACCAGATTCACTCCTTTTTCGCCGCCTCAATCCTACACGCACAAGAAACCTCGATCTTGGGTATACGGTTGCTGCCGAAAATTTTTGCACTTTTTTTCTTTTTTGGGTTAGCTGCAGTTTTTAATTTATCTATTATATCCATAAGTTATCATTTGTATAACTCATTTTCATGATTTTATCTGCGGTTTGATTTTTAAAATATATAAAAAAAATTAAGTTGTATAAATTAAAAGAATATATAAAATAAACTATATGTAATTTTTTGAAATATTTTACATAGTTTTTATAATTACATAAAAATCAATATATCTTAGTCGTTAAAAATATACAAAATTTACATAATTATAAAAATTATGCTATATACTATAAAATGATTTAAAAATTTGTATATTACTCTATCTTTTGACACTCTTTCAATGTTAAATTTTTTAGATAGGTTATAAATTTATAAATATAAATTTAATGAGTAAAATTTAAAATGTGAGTTATAAACTCAGTTACTTTTATTTATATTTATTGTATATTTATATTAAGGATCTATTATATTAAGGGTTTTTGGGGTTAGAAAAACCACTCAGTTATTTTGTGTCATCAAATTCTTTAAGAGAGAAAATTACCCACAAATTCAAAACTTTCAACTTCTCAATTTCTATTATTGCACTAACTCTCAACGATGAAAATAAAAAACAAAAAACAAATTTTGAAATTTAAATTTTAAAAAATTAAATACACATTTGTGTGTGCTAATTAGACTGGTTTTAATTAGAGAAGTCATAGTATAATAGAAGCGAAAGTATGTTAAATATTCACCTGTGGTATCTAATAGTGTGGTACCGCGGTGTAACAAATTAGTAAAGGTAAAGAGAAAAAGTTCTGGTTTTGTGAATAGATTTATTCAAATTTTAAAAATTGCATATCACTCTTGGTGGAGTGATAGACGATAATAATGATGGAAGATCTTCACTGTATTGAAACTTTTTTAGAAAAGTAGAAAATTGTATTGGCCAATGTTTACATCCATAATTAGTTCTCATGGTTAAAACATGTAAAAGGAGGGAGTGTGAAAATTGTACACATGTTTTGTTAGTTTCAATTGCACCAGGTACTCTTCATTCCAAAATTTAAAATATATTTTATTTTACGTAAAATAGAATTAAGAAATTTTATAATTTAAAATTAAAATAATTTTTTTATTTTTAATAACTTTGAAAGTGAAAGATATTGATTTATATGAAAGATACTCTTAATAACAAACTTTTATACTTACATGTGTTTATAAATTCATATTACAAGTAAAATTTTAACATTCGCAAATAATACTATAAAGAAAATTGTATTTTTAATTTTAAAATAGAATAAAATATTAGGTTAAATATGACGGAGTATCATTTAAAGAATGGGAACCTCGTACGCATTAATTAATAGGGAGAAAATGCTTATATTTCATAGTATGGTCTATAAAATAAATAATCTAATTCTGAATCATTAAAAATTCAGTCTTGAGACTATAATACTATAAAGACTACTATTATAAAAATTATGATTACTATTAATGTGAATACGTACTATACCCATTACCCAAAAACAAAAACAAAAAAAGAACCATGGACAGTATACAAAATTCAAAAAAATAAAAATATAAGTTACTATAAAACTATTTAAGCTAGTTTATGTGGGGTAGTGCTAGGAATCCATGAAAGGAAAGGACGAGGAAGAAGGGTCAAATGTAGTGGTCAAAGACTTTAATTTATTGATTTGATCAATGAGTTTTCCTTCTTTAGCAGAACTCCAACTTTACGCGTAAACAAAGAGCAGCGGTATTGTTATATGTTCACTGCTGGAGGCTTATTATTAAATTTAGCAATTATCCAACTTTATTTTTTACAAATCCAATTCAAACAAATTAATTACGAATCCTATAACAAATTTAATAAAAATCTTATTTTGAGAAGAAAATGAATAATACATACTCCTCGGTACTATCAATGAGCACTAACAAGAAATTGTTAAAAAAGAAACACAACATCATTTATATAATTTTTTTATTATAATGTTATATTTTAAAAAATTTATCATTACAATCTATTTATCTTATCGATTTTATCTTTAATTGAACATTTATAATCAATTATTTGATAAAAATTTAATATTTATATATGTAATTCTCATTTAAATATGTAATATTAATATCTGTAAAAAAATTAAATGCAACTATTTTTGCGGAAGGAATAATGATTTTTATTTTGAAGATCTCCATTCGAAAGAATTAATCATCACTAATTAAATTACCACAAGAAGCTGTTAAATACAGGTTCATTAGTTCCAAGTTGCAAATTTTAAAGTTGAACTGAAAAGTAAACAAACACGGTCTTTATTTTATGATTTGTTTATATCCAGAACACTTTTGACGAGCCTTATTCACACATTGAAGGTTTTGAGTCAGACATCTGACTACCATATCCACTTGGTAATCAGTATAGGTATAAAATGAGATGAAGTTAACATTTCATTGGCACACATATTTCATCAACTTCTATAAGCACATAGTTTGTTTTAATTTTTTATTTTATTTTTTTCCTCAAAATTAAGGAGATATATTTGCCGTGTAGACTACAGATACAACTAAAGATATTGCTACAGATTGAGAACTCTGTTAATTAGAAATGGCAGAAACCATGAGCTTCATCAACCTGTTGCCAGAAGACTGTGTTTCAACAATCATCTCTCTCACTTCTCCCACAGATGCATGCAACACATTTTTTGTTTCTTCTATTTTTCGATCAGCAGCAGATTCTGATATCGTTTGGGAAAGATTTTTGCCATCGGATTACGAGGATATCGTTTCAAAATCAGTCACTCCTTTGAAATTCTCATCGAAAAGAGAGTTATTTTTCCAGCTCTGCCGTCTCATTCTTATAGATGGTGGTAATAAAGTAAGTACTAACTACAGTATCATAGCATGTTATGATTTTCCATTTAGTTGTGAATAATTGTACTCACGTTTCTTTTTTCCAACTTTCAGAGCTTTTCTCTAGAGAAATCATTTGGAAGGAAATCTTATGTAATATCTGCAAGAGAGCTTTCTATTCTACACAGTAATGAACCAGCACATTGGAGCTGGAATATAAACCCCAATTCGAGGTGGGATTTTCAGTTCATATGCATTCATTTAATTTAATTTTTTCTCATACATAATACTCTGTATTTTTAAAGGAAAAGAAGTCGCAACTTTTATGTGCTAGTGTAGCTTTCACTATACTATGCCCCTTTCAGATTAAATTTTAGAGATTCCGGCGATGGTGATATAATTTATATTACCAATATTTAGAATCTCTAAAATTTAATCTAAAGCAAACGACAGTAATAAAAAGTTAGTTGTTTCAGTTGTTATGGAATATTATTTCTGTATTTCTACGCATATGGCGAGTATATATCACAAATTATTGACTAATTACGATAACTGATCCTAATTACAGATTCGCCGAGGTGGTTGAGCTTAAAACGGTAGCTGAACTAAAAATTGAGGGCAAAATAAGCACTCAATTGTTATCTACAAATACAAAATACGGTGCATATCTCATAATGCAAATATCAAATGGTGCATATGGTCTGGACGCAATCCCATCAGAGATTTCTATCAAAGTTGGTGATCATGAAGCTACAAGTACTACCGCATATCTTAGCAAGAAGACGCTACAAATCCAGTACTTAGTTTATACGAATAGAATGCGAATGTTAAACAAGAGGGTGATTGATGGCGACGAACGTGTTCCGCGAGAGAGAAAGGATGAATGGATGGAGATTGAATTGGGAGAGTTTTTCAGTGGTGATCATAAGAATGATGAGGAAGTGAAGATGAGTCTGATGGAAGTTAAGGGTCATCAACTTAAAGGAGGACTTATTGTTGAAGGTATTGAAGTTAGGCCTAAGAATTAACTTGATTTTCTTCAGCTTCGGGCAATGTATGACTAATAATGTTTCAAATTCTTTAGCTAGATGGATTGTTTTGTTTTTGGATTGTAAAAATGTGGGAAGATTTGTACAAGAAAAAATTACAAAAAGAAAAAAAAAAAGTTCAGTTACATAGATTAAGAAATTATTCGCAAGCGTCCCGCTCACCTTTCAATTGACTAAAATTTTTATGTGCCCGTTCAATTTAAATTACTATCTAAGTTATTAACCGTAAAGTTACTATCTATTAAAAGAAACTAAATTTTTAGTTGATTGATATCATAGTTAATGTTATTATTCATGTTAACAATAGTTTTATATTATTATAATTGTTTTAGATTTGTAATTAAAAAAAATCAAATTTTTTTAGTGTACAGTAACTCTACATACAAGAATTTTAGCTTCGCAGATAATAATTTTAATTTTGTCTATCGCATTTTAAATTAGGTGGTGGCCGGGAGCACCGGCCTGCCCCTGTATTACTTGAAGGCCCATTTCAAAGATACCCTTTTCCGGTCACCCCACGTGTTTTAAAAGCAAAGTCGTAGGGTTAGCTGAAGGTCAACATTGACTTGGATTAATTTATGGTAGTTGTATTACTATTCAACAATTTATTTTTCTAGAAACACCTAATACCACTGGCTTAAGTTGCAACTTGCAACCAGTAGTATAGTCGTTATATGTACTACTATGATTTTCTCGGGTCAAACTAGTATTTGATTAAGCAAAAATACTACTCCCTACCATAAATTAAAACTTACAATTATAATCAAATTTGTAAAACTTACTGAAAATTTTGATTTATTTTAAAAGTTGTCTATAATAAAGTTTATTATTTCTTCGGATCACAATAACAGTCATTTTAAGAATATTCACGGATATTAAAGAGTATATTATTTAATTAAGTTAATAATTAAATGTAACTTTAAATTACAATATTGCTCTTACAATAATTAGTTGAATTGTAATCTTTTTTAATTGGTGTGCATGCACAATAAATAAAGGTAATATAGTAAAAAAAACTTATTTATTTGTCTAGATTATCACAATATGTAAGTTAAAATAAAATTTTATTAAATAAAATTATTATTATTATGAATCGGATAAAGTAACAGTTACGTTTTTTAATCTAAAAATGGTCATTTCACATTTGACCTTACAAGTCAATAATGGCTGTGGGACGAAGTTCTTAATTGTTTGAGGGTGTTAAGTAGCCAGTAGTTATGTTTGTTGATAGGAAATAACATAGAATAGAAGAGGTACTATAAACAATAATATAAAAGGCAAAAAAGAAAACATTACCTAAAGCAATGAATTCTGTCAGAAAAGCATTATCTTGTTTTGGTCTACCAATAGGCCAACTACTCTGAAACCAGTAGAGAAATCTGGCAAAATATATGGGGTTCATAAAGTTGTCATCATTCTAGTAAAATGGGGTTCATCATTTGTGCAGGGAATTTTTTTTAGGTCTGATGAATGATCGATAATAAGCTTGGTTCAGATTTTCTGTTATATTTTGTGTTTTATCTTATATTTTGTTCTCTTCTCTAATTAACACAGTGATTTTTTCTAAATCTTTCTATTAAAAAATTCAAATATTATAGAACACCAAATTAAATATACCTATATCCGTATTGACTTCATTTCAAAGCAAATATGAATACGAATAATATCCGTCAGATAAAATTGAATACGAATACGAATGTCAGATAGTTCCAACATATTTTAAGTAGAAGTAATTTTAATATTTTAGTAAAATATGCAGCACATAAAATATAAAATTTTATTCATTTGATTAGAAAAAATCTACCATAACCTTAATATTCATTTTATAATGAATTATCTATAATTTTATGAACGTAATTTTATTATATAACTTTAAAAAATTACATATACCTTAAAAAATAACATAATTAATAACTAAAATTTAGTACAAATAATTGTTAAAAATGAATACAAATATTAACGGATAAGGATATGTATATATGCGCATCTTATTAATTTTTAATCAAATACGAATAATATCCACTTTTTTAAATATAGACACAAACATTTTAATCGAATATCAAATATTTCAACTCTGTTTACATGTCTACCGCAAATGAAAGAGAATTTCAAACTCCATATCATTACAGTTTACCGTGATCTACTTGTTTCCCCAAACAATACTACGATATATGGACCCAAACACTCCCACTGGGTCAGGGGGGCTTTTTCCTTCAATGATTGAGGCGTATACGGAATATGAGTTCGTCCCTAGTTACGAAAAATTGTGTTCCAGGATTGCCCTACTCCAGTCTTCCCAATTTACTACTACATTAACGATATAGAGTTAAGAAATTTTACGATTCAAAATTTGAGTTAAAATTTTAATTTTTAATAATTTTAAGGTAAAATATAATAAAATATACGAAAAATACTCTTAAATGTAAAAGTTTATATTTTATATTTTTTAATATTCATATCACAAATAAGATAGTAAGATCTACAAATAATACTATTGAAAATAGATAAATGTATCTCTAATCTAATTTTCGTACAAATGAATTTAATTTAGTAGGATGGTGTACTCAATGTCCAATGGAAAATATTTTTGCCTTTAGTTCTAAGAGAAAGAAATTAATAATTTCACATGATTTTCGCTAAACTAAATTATTTGGTCTAAACCACATTCACATCTACGAAAAGTAACTCTTTTATCTCAGTGCTCCATGTAAAGATCAGAAATCAACGTTTAAAAGTTAATGACATGTAGCTTAATCAATCAATTACAACCCCAATAAGCAACATTAAACTAAAAAACATGATCTAGCTAAAACAACATAGGAAATTGCCCTACATATTTTGTGTTTATTTTTAAAATTACAAATATGCCCTTTATATTTGAATCTGTACATTCCAACTTTAGCTAGAGACCAAGATTTTAAGTGATAAAACGGCAGAAGACAAGATAGAAGTAGCACAACTGTTCCAGATGATGATCAGATATATATACTAAAAGCGAACCACAATCTCAATCTATAACAGAAGTACAAAACAACAAATAGTATCTACTCGCATTACACAAAACACGACTAAACATATTAAGATACAACAAAACAAAGATCATATCGATCATCTAATTGCATTACACAAAGACACAATTTATCTTCATATTCCACTTGAAGCTCCCCATAGCTAGTTTCCCTCAATCTCATTATTCTATTGTCCCTCTAGGTGAGACGAGGCTGTCTACAAACATCATCCCAACTCGAAACTCAGCTGAAAATCCTAGAACAACCAAATCTCTCAACGTTTCATCTTCCAAATTGTAAGCCATCAGTTTTTCCCCTTCATCACAATCAAGCAAAACCTCCCTGTTCTCCAACAAATGTAAAGGCATTAAACTAGAAAATTTAGGTCGAACAATCGACATTTTGGTCCAAGAATCCTCCACACCATATTCATTCATCACCCAAACATCAGTATGAACACCATCTTCACTATCAAAATACAAACTTAAACACCCTCTAAGAACCCCAAGATTTCGAAATACTAACTTATCATTATCAATTTCTCTAGGGGTGGCACTTCTGCAAAATCCTCACTAGCCAAGTCAAATGCAGCAATAACTGATGAATAATTGTAAACTTTACTAGCTAACCAATGAAGACAACCGTTTACAAAAACCCCAGACATACACCCTGCCACTGCATGATCATAAGGGGAATTTTGAACTTTCCTCCAATAATTTCTTTTTACCATATAAACATTAACAAACATATCAGTGCAATCGGGCTCATGTTCATTATCAGTATCATAATAAGAAATTGTAACAACTTTGTAATCATCAGAAACTAAATCATACCCAAATCCATACATAGTGTAACAAGCAAAAGGATCAAGAGCGAAAGGGGAAACCTGTAATTTTTCGGATTCCAAGGTTGTGGGGTTAAGCAAGAACCTTATTTGTTCCTTGTCTTCAATTAAAATTAAGCCATCACAAGACCCTAGAATCTGGGAAAAATTGTCTACGTCTTTAAATTTCAAATTTGTTGCAAACCCATGATCATAGTTTATGTTGTTATTGAATTCGATGGAGTAAAGGGGTCCGAAATCGTGCCTGTGGGATAAGGAAATGATGACGAGTTTTGGGGGAAGGCCTGTGTTTGATCTGGTGAGATGGGTTTTGATGAATTGTGGGTCGGAGATGAGAATACGCCATGGCTTTGATACGCACTTGCAGCGGCCCAGAGACTTGGAAGGTAGGAGAGTGAGTATTTGAGTGATGATCTCTCGGGGAAGACGGTTTATGCAATGATCCGAAGTTGACATCGATGGAGGTGTTGGAGTTTAGTAAGAAGACGAAGGAAGTGAAGACAAGAGTGAGGAAAAGGAGATCAAACAAAGATGGTTCATATCAACGGGGGTGTGATTCTAGGATTATGATAATATAATTTATATTATTTAAATTTAAATTTTTTAAAGTTATATTAAATTAAATGGGTCAATTATATTATTAAGAGTTAATTCTAAATTGTAAGACTTTAAGAAAAGTTATATATTAAGAGTTAATTCATAAGAATATATACTATAAATTATAATAAATTCAAAAAAATTAATTTTATAAATTATAATACTGTAAATTAAAATTAACGGGTTATTTTCTTTTTCTTGAAAAACTTAAGTTTAAACTAAAACAACTAAAAAATTTAAAACTTTAAATAACTATTATAATACTCTAATATTTGTTTTTTAATATGGTGCATTAAATATTAGTCCGTAGTTAGTTAGAAGAGACAAAGCCAAAGACGAAGGCGCGTACCTAGTTAAGAAAAAATGTATGAAAGATTTATTGACGTACGCTTGAATCCGACTTTTTAAATTAATATACTTAATATAGATTTATATATTTGATTTTTTTCCGAATCTTTGTTTGATTATAATCAATTATTTTTTAAAATAATTACTTTAATTTAATTATGTGAGGTAATAGATGTTGTGTGTGCGTGTAATTGAATATCTTGTTTTGGAATTTTATTCATATATTGGTACTTGAAAATGTAAAATACACTAGGAATATAGTCAAACAAAAGATGTATATGGTTCAATTTTATTTTATTATTTATTAATATACGATTTCTTATTTTCACAAAATGACCAATTTCATTAAACATCTAAAAAATTCAATGAGTTTTTTTAATTTTTTCATGAACTCAACTGTAATTTCATGAGTTACCAATGCCACTGGGAGTATTAAAAGTAGTGTTGCTACATCAATATACAAGATACATTGATTGATATGACAATGATACAAATATTCCATCAATTCCTAATTAACCGACACATGAATTTTTTTAGTCAAAGTTGGCCTATGTTTAATTGAAAATGTTTATATATATATATATGACAAAATTAGAACGCAAAGGGGTTACAGATGGGAATCAGTGGTATATATAGACTCCGTATATCTTTATGGAGACGCACTTGAATAACAGTGGGTAGTGGATTATTTCGATGGTTGTTCTGAGACATTGTTTCTTGCGGTTCCTTTCATGTTGTTTCGAATTCGACATGGAAATTACTGAATAACTTCTTACTGAGGAAGCGATCCGAGTTCAAATGCATCTTTTCTGAGCCCCTTATTTGAAATGCCAAAAGATCTTTACAGTACTCAGCTACAAATCCATTATTCTTGTGAATGGATAATATTAGCTGATTTGCAGTAAAGCATCCAAAGTGTTTTTGAAACTTGAAATAGCTCTCTATTTGAAAACATTCACACGTGACCACAGAACATGACAATAGTTTTTTTTTTTTTTTTTGGGTTGGGGGGTGGGTTACAGAACATGACAATAGTTTTAAAAAGAAAGTCAGTATATTAAGTTTTCGAAGTAATTATTGTAAATAAAAACAACAACGTTTATATCTTTGCTTTTTCCTTTCGATTTATTTTGTTTTATCTTTTCTGTAAGTGTTGCCGCAACCAAACTGGGTAACTTGAATATTGAAGCAAAGGGATGGTGAAATAAATGAATTTACTTTATTCAATAAATATCTGCAATATGATGTCAAATCTTTTTTCAAAATATAATAAAAATTTCATCATTTCATAAGTCATTCTAGAAATATTTTCTTGTTATTTTCTCTTTGCATGAAGTTCGTAGTCAATCTATAGGTCAACCCAAACTATGAATTATACGGAGTAATTAATAATTTAATATACTGAAAGAAAAACACACCGAGTGTGTGTGTGTGAGAGAGAGAGAGAGGAGCAAACCAACCTTGGCTTCCTTTTTCTTTTTTTTTTTAATAAATATTTTTACCATAAATACTATTTTGGGGTAGTAACCAGGTGAGTTTGATTTGATACTTGAGAATTATGAAAGAAGAGACAAATGGCAGAAATATCATCCGTGGCGATACCTCTTCTCTTCTGTTTCCATGCACGTCCAGCAAACTCAACCAGACGCTTTGCCGATTTTGCTCTGTCTGGAGTTGATGATACAATTGCAACTGCTTCTTGGTTAGAAACAACATCCCAAACCTATAATTTTTCCAATTTCTGAGTTAGTCTTCCCCAAATTCAATCCAAAATATTATGATAAAAAAATATTACAAGAACCATACATACCCCATCAGTTGCAAGAATAATGAACTGGTCTCTGGCTGATATTTGTCTCTGTGTCACTTCAGGAACAGAGATGAGTCCAAAGTCCTTCAAGCAGAAGTCACCAAAGGCCCTGGACATGGCTAGTCCTGGGGAATCTTCATGAGGCAACCAGATCCTGTGAAGCCCAGGCTCATCATCTAAACAGAAAACTCGCCCTTCGCACTCAACTATCCGCTCAGCTTCCTCTGTCGACAACATAAAAAAATGGATTTGCTCATTGAGATATTTGGAGTACTGCATCTGCATAGGATAGATGAAATGGAAAAGGCACTTACGGGGTAGGTTGGGCTTGAAATCACGAGTCATTTGAACTGCTATTAAGCTGCCATCATCAGAAGTGGTACCCAAAACAGCACGAGAGTCGCCCACGTTTGACACCACTATAACTTCACCCTATATATACAAATAACAAGATCAAAAAGGAAAAGTCTAGCTTAATTGATAATAATAACAACAATCACCATGCCCACATACTCTTAAGCAAACATAGTCAAGCAATTATTGATTAATGGTAATGCTAGAGTGCCAATTAGAAAATTATACATGGTATTACTGTATTATTGTCGGAGTTGTAAGCCCCGCTTACAACGACCTGGTTGAATCGGGAGAAGCTACAGGTATTATTGCAGGTCAATCGAATGGAGAACCGGATACTCAATTAACATTAAGAATCTTACATAGCAGCGGAGTATTTACAGGGGAATTGTAGAGCATGTGTGTGCCCCTTCTAACAGAAATAAAATTCAATGAGGATAGTACAATCCCACAACGTATAATTTTCATATTTGGTTCACTGGCCTAAACTACTCATTGTAGTAACTTATGATGAGTGTTTGTTGATGGCAATTGGGTGCAAGAGAACATTCATTTATTGGATTATGGTTCCAAAAGTTGAATTCTGTGACTATCCCAAGCACTTGAGTTGAGAATGACCTCTAACAAACTATGCGGTTTTGAGAAACAGTGAACAAGCTTGGGACAAGCTACTACTTAAAAGAGTAGGATTGTATACTATAAAACGCTTACTACCCCAGGGAAGTATAGTTTAAGTAAACATTCTAAAATTTTCAGAGCAGATTTTCTACCTACAGAACAATTCTTTAGCAGTTCAAATGATAGTGAGATGACATTCTTATCCTTCATTCTTACTCAAACAACTTGACTTGCATATAAATGTGGGCACCATGATTTCAGAGTTTCATAGAGCTTCTAGCTTTGATATTCTATCAGCTAGAAGTAAATTATGTATCTTAGAAACATACAAGCGGTGAGAATTAGATGCAAATAGAATCCCTAATTCAACAAGAAGCATAAATAAGTTTCAAAAGCTAGAGATCTTTATTGCAATATCAAGCTCAAACTTAAGGATCATCACCTGTCTAACGACGTTCAGAGAAGTGGTGCCACTACTGAAGGAATCAATTTTTCTATGCTGCTCTAGCTCTCGATCAATAGAAGCACAAGCCTTTAAGTGTGAATCCTTCCATAGGTTGAACTTCTGAAGCCCTTTATCCGACTCTAAATCAAATTCTGGATCAAGCGCAGCCTCAACAAGCGCTTCCTGCCAGTTGGACAGCAGTGACAGTGGCATTGATTCCCTAACCATCTTTGAAACAAAATGACCCCATGGGCCGTGTCCATCGAAAATCCCACAAAACAACATGTCATCCTGACATCCATACTCCTACACAGATAAACAAAGGAGACATCTGTTAACTCAAACCTGAAAGCACAAGCAGCATCATATACTCCATTGTTTGAAATTTGTAATAACTGATGTTCTGTTTGTTTTTTGATTTTATTAAGAACATTGATTATAGTAGTGACCTATATATACCTCCCACACGATGCAACAATCTTGATTTACTCCTTTTTTGCCTCGTTTTGAGAAAACTGATGCGAAACTGTCTGACCTGTCAACATTAATCGTGCCAGAAGACCTCAGTATAAGTTCATTCTTCTTTGCTTCCTTTGCCATCGCCTCTACCACCTCTCGGCCGCCACAATTCCCAGATTTCCTCCCTCTCTTCATCGATAATGACTTTGTCAGTCCATTGAACATGGTAGTAAAATGCTCCATCAAACAGCCGTCTCTATAACCAAAATGGTAAGAAGATTAGGCACAGCTCTTCTTGTTTGTATAATTCCACAAATGGTATGTAAAATAACATAGAAACATAATGTTATATTTGGCTCATTAGAATATGCGATCTGACTCAGAAAGTTGCAGAAATCTAAAACTAGTAAAACAAAATAAATAAATAAACAGAATATACAAAATCAATGCATCTTAAAGGGGAAAAAACACGTTATAGTTCAAGTAACACTAGGGAATATTCATTCTTACGTGGACTTTGATTAACTTTGTTTGGATGATCGGAAATTTGTTGGGAATTAAAATTTATACGAAACAAGACAAGATCTAACGTGGATCGATTTTCAAAATATACTTCACAAACAATTTCAATATATTAATATCAACAGTTATACTTTAAATTTTTTTCACCGTAAAACTCACCCTTTTTTCCATCATTCTCGAGTCACACATTAGACGCTCACCGCTCACGCATCTCCTTTGGGTTCTCAACATTCAACAATACTGCTTTAAAAAAAAAAAAATACTCCTTACAAATAATACTTTTACCGAAAAATAAATTTCCAAACCAAAATAACTTTGAGTAAATACCTACGAAAATTGTGAAACTAACATTAACAAAATAAATGCATCTATAAATCTTATATTAATAATTTATTTATTTTTTGGTCAATCAACTAAGCCTACAGAACTAAGTCCACTAAACAGAAAAACATTAAATAATAAACTAAAAAAAGGAAACACAAAAACAAACCCAGATGGATAGTTAATAATACAAAACCCAGAAATATTTTGATAGTTAATATAAAGAGGCACCTGGAATTCAATGCTAATATGGCCGGAGAATTGAACGATGACTATGCCGGAAAGCAGTAAACTGGCCGGAAACTTGAAACCGGTGGGGGAGAACTTGATAAATTTAGAAAGGTGGAGCTGAGATATGGAGAAACTGAATTTAGAGAAGGAACATTATCCATGGAGTGATTGTTGGTTTGATGATTTTATTGATTTATTTATGTCAGAAAAAGGAGAAGAAAACAAAGAATTGGGCCTTTATGCTTATTGCTATGCATATAAATAAAAATTGACGTACACTGTACAACGTGTATTTGAGGAACGAAAACAGCACAAAAGATCGAATCCAACTTTATTGAATCAAGTCAATTACCATTTTGGCCCCCACGCATGCCCACTTATACATAGCAATGATATGTTTTTCGAGGTCTTCTCACATTGATTTGGTCAAAAACATAGGAAAATTAAATGATGGGTCAGCTAGCTATGCACCATATAATTGTAAATACTGTAGCTATTCACTATATAATTGTATATTATTCTCCTGTCCCATAAAAATTTTTAAAATTTGTTTTAGCGAAAAAAACTATGCTTGTATAACTTTTTTTTATTATCAATACTATACTTTTTAATTTTCACTATAATTATTATATCTTATTATTAATTATTCATTTATAATAAATTTTATGAATAAAACAATATTGTTATTTAAGCATCTATATATATAGTAATATTCGTAAAATTTTGAATGTAATTTTCTTGTGAACAGAGAAAATATGATTATGTATATTTGATTAATTAAGACAACGTAGCAATTTTTCTTTGTTTAAAAGAGATACTCCATAAAAAAAGAACCAAAAGAAGTATGAGGAATCAACTGTTGGAATAGTTTATTTGTTCAACATTATTGAACTCTATAAAATATTAAACGATTAAGTTAATAGTTCTTATTAATTAGTTGAATATATTTAGGGATTGTCAGAAGAAGCAAGATTAGTTTAATTATGTGATAACATAAACAAATATATTATTTTGTTGATAAAAAACATCAACCGTACAAATGGCCATCATTAGCTAAAAAAATGTAACAAAAAAATAAGATCAAGTCAAAGTAATAAAAAATGATTTTTTTTAATTTTTTTTTTTGGTTTAGCCTTTGTGACATAAATTATATGCATAACCAAAGAAGGAAGCTGCTACATATACAAAATGATGTACTATCTTAATAGAATAATTTTAAATATAACCCTATCAATCCACATAACAAAGAGTCAGATATTTATAGAAATAATTAAGAAAGGTTTTGGCATATGAAAATATCATAATTCAGAGGTTCACAACATGATAAGATCAAAGATTCCATGCTTTGATAATATGATATTGTTGATCATGTCTTCAGATATGTTTGTCACTTTGTCTGCTTGATATTTTGCTGTCCAACTTCTTTTGTAAATAAAATATAAAATTATTGCATTAAGGGACTTTATATAATTTCGATCCCAAATTAAATGTTGAACTGGTATATATGACACCAAGAAATAAATGAAAATAATCTTTATGAATTATGGGAACATGAGATAAACTAGGTGTCGTCTGCTTTTTCTTACATGAAGTTACATGTTTTTCAGTAAGTATTTATATAATATTTTTATAAAAGTATATACTGTATATTCTTATGTGAATTTATCCATAATATCTTTATATTTAGTTGCAATCTATTGTGTCGTATATTAATTAATTCTCCCATAACGGTTATATTTTACAATAAATGTTATATATGGCTATATATATCCATCCAGATATATATACTAACTTAATTGGTAAAGAAGGTTGGAGAATAATTGTCATCAGGGGAAGAATACTAAAGCAGCAAGCACAACCAATTATTGCTCATAAAATTCGAAGGCATCTATCTCCATCATTGCATTGATCATCAATTAGGACGGACCATTGACAGCTTTTTTTGCTATGGGAAGTTTTACACCGACCATTATAATTGGGTGCCCACATTTTTATTTTTGTTATTTATTTATATTCTTTTTAAGGGTTTGGGTAGCCACAATTTAATAATTAAGAGAAATAATGATCAGATGTGTTATTCAGTTATTTCATATTCTCTCCATTTTTTTTATGTTACAATTTTTAGTTTTGTTTTCAAGTATTTCGTATGTTAGCAAATTTTTATATGTTTTAGGTGTATTAAATATATTTTTTCTTTATATTTTTTCATTTAAGTTTATATATAGTATTTAATCTTTGCAGATGACTATATTATTACAATCAAGGTAAAATGAAATATGATCTTAAAAAATTATTTTTTAGATTAGTCTTGACCTATGTGTGAAAATCTTAAAAGATTAATATATAAAAACGGTGGGAGTATGTTGCACTTCTTTTCGTTGCAATAATGATAGTAGTACTCCGAATAGGATTTGATATGATAAAAGCAATGTTATTAAAATTGGATCGGACCGGCTGCTTCGACCGGTTTAACTGCGAATTGACCATGGGTCAGGTTAGTTGGTTAAAAAAATCCAGGAAAAAAATCAATCGAATTGAAAAAAATCGGTTGAACCAAAAACCGGTTAGAATCAGGTTTTCTGAATTTTTTCCTTTTTTTTTTGTAAGTGAGTTTTGTTCCTTAAAAATGTGTCTTTTATTTTTTTGTGAACCAATTTAATGAATTTTTAGAATATTTGATGAAATTATTTTGATTATTAAAAATTTAAAACTTATATTTGATGAATTTATAATAATATATGATTTATATAATATTTTTTTTAATAAAATAATAATCCGGTTGAACCACCGGTTCAACCCAATCGAACCGGTTGAACCGTAAACCAATAATTTTATCGGTTCGATATTCGGTCCGATTATGATAATATTTGATAAAAGAAAGTGTTCTCTTGGTGCCTATATAATATTAGATATCAATAGTATAATACCAGTAGTGTATATGATTTGATATATTAAAAATTGCTTTTACATTTATAATTTTGTTTAAACCATCAATAATTTACAACTGTTCATCATCAACGTTGTATGCTATATTCTCAACATTAATAGCATAAATTTAATTTTTTTGCTGAAATTCAAAATAAAATATGAATGTAACGATCTCTTATTGTTACTAATACTTTATTTTATTTCCCAACAAAAGTGTGAGTTTCAACTTAATATATGGTCAACTAATAAAAAAGGGATTTTTTTTTCCTTGAAATAAGTAAGTTGCCGTAAAAGATCACAACATTTTCTTCTCTTTGCAAAGTCAAACGTGGAAACTTTTTGACAACACTCTTAGCAATTTACAAGGACATTTTTTATTTATTCGCTCGCGTATTTTATAAATTCATTATTTAGTAGTACTAAAACAATATATTTGGTGATCGGAAAAAAATTAAACCAACACATACTGATGTATGCCTATATATATGTATTTCAAAAAAGAATTTCAAAAATTCAATTTTCATTGTAATAAGACTGAGTTTTTTAATATTAAAAATTTCTTGTATACCATCAATTAGATATTGTGAAGACTCAAACTTAATCGTATTAAAAAATTTTACTCGAAAAGGTCAGAATGGAGAATATAGAGTGAGTCAAATTTAAATTTATCGACCTATCCAAGATTTTTAATATTTAAATCAAAGGTTGATATTTTAAGATTTATTTGATTTTATTAATCGTTAGTAAGATTTATTTGATTTTATTAATCGTTAGAATTTATATATATATATATATATAGTCTTTTATTTTGGGAAAAAAAGTGTTAAACATGGCTGATTTGGTTTTGACGCAGGACTGATAACGGTCAGATTATAGAAACTTCAAATTGAAATCAATACCCTTAATACGGAGTACTTACTTTCCTAAGTTCGAACACGTGCTAAAATGTACGGAGTAATACGAATTACGAAGTAATAAATTCCAAATGTAGATACGATTTGGGATTAGACATTTACTTTTAACATAGCCTAATATCAGACAATACTTTTCAGATTTCAATTGACTAAACTATTTGACACCAATATGTTGGGATTTAAAGATATGAATAATTTCAAAAACTCGCTTCGGTTTGTTTATAGATACGGAGAAACTTTTTAACGAGAAAACTCTCTCCCGAATATTTATTTATTTATTTATTTTTGTTTAATTATTTTAAATAAAATTGTCATTCAGAATTTTGTTTTTTCTACTTGAAATCTTTTATTGATAAAAATTCAGAATACGAAATTTATTTAGCTTGCTGAGATCTTCTTGGATTTGAGATTTTTTTTAAGTAGCAGTTGTACATATAATTTTTTGTCAATTATTCTCGATAATTGATCAAAACATATTTATTCTACAAATAATTATACGGTAGAATATACACTTCAATAATTTTAAAATTGGATGTTATGTGATGGTTATGTATTTTTTTGTTCTAATTTTTTGTGCTTATTTTAATCGGATTCATTATGTTTTGAGAGGATTCATCATTTCACTTTTCTTATAATTCGATTTATTCGGTGAATGAAAATTAAAAAAAAAGAAGAAAATATATGAATAATAATTAATTAACCACCGCACAGGCGATAATACATAGATAATTGGGGAGAATGAGATTTAGGTGATTCGCACCAAATTATTTTAAGCAAATTTGTTAGGGTTAAAAAAGATGAATAATAATTAATCAAAGCACAAGCGACAATACATAGATAATCTGGAACGAGACTTAGGTCATTCTCACAAGAATCTTTTAACAGAATATTAATTTTAGAGATTGAAACTTATTTTATTTTCATATTTTTTAGAAATTTTATTTTTTATAAACTCCGGACAGCAATCTTATTATACAAATTATTTAATTTGATTTTTTATTTTAAAGATTATGGAATTATGGAATTCTGTTATCGAGATATTTTTAATTTTCAATATTTTATCACTTAAAATAAAAATTATAGAAGATAGAGGCATAAGGTATCTTGTACGAACGTTGTTACTATTCAAAAGAAATAAGACGGTGAATATATTATCAACCGATGGATCACCACAGACGTATATGTTGAGAGAGGGGAGGGGAATTAAGGTCCCAATCACCAGCTAAAAGTTACCCTTGCTCGCGGACTAGAGTCAATTTCTAGCCAAATCAACCCAACCCCCATTAAACCAATATCATAAATTTCAATGGTATTGACCGTTGGTTGTGTGGCGACCCCTCAACTCACAAATCTCCAAGTCTTTTTGAACGAACTCCTCAAACAAGGCACCGACGCAATAACCATGTTACTGGTATGGCAATAGTGCGAATTTGGTCACCCATTTATTAGTTTACACCGTACCCAAAAGCATTATTCGCTCCCTTCCAAAAAAAAAAAGTTTGTTTACCGTGGTACTTATAAATTATTAGATAAGAAAGACGATTGACTCTCAAGTTAATAATAGTGCTGGTTGAGTTTTACTAATTGAACCAACATTTATTGATAACTTATAACAATTTTTAATTTTGCATATTTGACTAATAATTATATGTAACAATAATAAGTTTTTATTTATGAATGTCCAATTAAAGATTATTTAAGAAGATTGTACTAACAAATTTTAAAAAATATGATATTATAATGAAAAAATTATGCAAATGTTGCTATTTTTTTAACAAATTTTAAATGGCGCATAATAAGAATATTTTATTAATATAAAATTAATAGAATGAATGAAATGTTTAAAATACTAAAATTTAAAATTAAATAGAAAGAGTCGTATCTTGCAAGTAAGTGACGATGATATTGAGTCGACAGAGAAAAACTCGGTGCATCACTATTTTTAAAACGAAAGAAGTAAATAACTAATGTATTACCATATTTAAGATGATCTCACTGTATTTAAGCAGTAGTTATTAATAATAGATGAAGCAAAAACTTCAGAACAATGATATATATATATATATATGTGTGTGTGTGTGTGTGTATCAACAAATTTGTATATATCCTGTTATGTGTGGAAGTAACAGTGCTATCTATAATGGAGAGTAATGGAAAAGAATACGATTACCACAACCCACAACCCATGTGGGGCGGTGCAGCAGAAAAAGACTGTTCACTCTTCTACTATGTGCAAGGACTCCACATATATATGTCCATGTGTCCCAATAAAAAGTTGGTAGTTGTAATTAAACATACCGAAAAATAGAAACACTACTGAAATAAACATCACTGAAGAATGAGCTAGGACGGTGGTCCTACTCCATTTCAAAATTTCCTGCTTAACAAGTTGTGTTGGACTCGTTTATTCTCCATTTTACTGATCAGACATTTCTGTTTTGATTTTAGGTCATGTGATTGTGACAAAGAAATTCCTGATATATAAAATGTATGTTGATTGTTATCGTTAAATGTTAAGACATATGGAATGAAAGAAATTCAAATTTCGGTCTATTTAAATCAAATAATGTTTTCTATAGTATGTGATTCTTAATTTGTTACGGTAGATCGATGTACTATATTATTGTGTTAATCGGCACATGACATTCTAGAGTCGGCAAACTAATTTTGAAATTTAATTCATTATTCAAGAAAATAATGTTGAACCATAGTACTATAAGTTCGAGGAAAGTTATATCTCAGCTATGATTTCGATAAAAGAAAATGATTATATTATGACTACCGATAATATGACTTTCTTGAATGATTTTAAAATCGAAATCTTATCACTCAAAATCAAGCCGCTATATTTAAATTTGCATAATACCAATAAGTTGCAATGATGATAGCATACTTTTTTTTTTTTTTTGATGTTTCATTCATTGAATAAATCGAATTACAAGTAAAATAAGAAGATGGATTCTCCCAAAATATAATGAATTCGATTATAATAAACACAAAAAAATACAAAAATATTATATATCATCCGATTTAAAAACTATAGAAGTATATTTTATATCGTATAAACCATTTATAAGACAAATATGTTTTAATCAACTATCGAGAATAATTGAGGGAAGGCTACGAGTATAATTGCTCTTTCAAATGTCCAATTTGAGAAAATCACACAAGTTAACCAAGTTTCGTATTTTGAGCTCTTATCAATTTTTACACATTAACATGATTTCGTAATGATTGATGAATCAAAATAGAAAAAAATGTCTTTCAAGAATAGATAGATTTAAATTTAGAGAAAAAGATCTTAAATAAGAAAAAATAAAATTAAAATGACGAAATAATTAAACAAAATAGATGAAAATAAGATTTAGAGAAGAGTCGGTGAAAACTCTCCCAGATATAGAAAGTTAGAGTTTTAGAAGAGAAAAAAATAAGCTAGAACAACTACTTATGATTGCATACTTAAGTTTATAACCTTACTTAGAATTCACAATATATTATTATAATTTATAAACATAGTTAAATCTAACTCTTCTTCTCGTAAAACAGTTATTCTAACGAAAACTGATGAATAATGATTACAGAATTCATGGTTGAAAAAAATAATACTATTCTCTCCGTCCAATTTTATATGTTATATTTAATATTTGTATTTGTCTAAAAATAATTGTCACACACGATATTTAATAGGAATCTAGAATGATAATTTTTAAAATTATCCTCATATTTAATGCACTAGTTTAATTTAATCTTTATAACATTTATTATAAAAAAAATGTAAATATAAAGTTTTACATTAATATCTATTGTAAAATGATAATATTAATATAATTTCTTAATAAGTGTATAAATTCCAAAATTGATTTATAAATTTGGATGGAAGGGAAAATAATTTATCTATTATAATAACCGTGGCGAGTCTCCATCATACCATGACTTAAAAAAAGACGTACATTCCACGAGAAATTTTAACTGCATGATAGAAAAAAAAGACTAATAAGAAACAAAAAAAAAATATTGCACGTGCATAATGCATGCGTAAAACACTTATTTATAGAAAGAAGTTTTGATACTTGAAGATGTGGTTGTGTACATATACGCATATATACCACATCGGAACCTAAGGAGTGGAAGAGAGGTGGGAATGGTTTAAAAGAATGATCGAGAAAGCGTTTGTCATTTTAACTCGTCCTGTCAGGGTGAGAGGCGACTCGTCAATGATCGAATAGAGAAGGCGGGTCGTGCCGACACCTAAAGCTTGCGAACACAATTTTAAGGCGAGCGAGTCCGCCACTACTTTTGGTGGGCTTGCCCGTCAATTTTTGGAAGCCTGCTATTATTACTTAGTGGGCTTTTCTAACCAAACCACGAATTTTATGTAGGACAAAATATTTGACAAATGGTGCACTCACAGGAAGTTGAAACTTAAAATCCATTTTACCAAAAGAGAGAAAGAAAAAGAAGGAAATAAATAAAATCCAAGTTCGAGTCCATGGATAAAATGGTTTTACTCGTTTGAGGGATGATTTCTAAGATACTAAAAAATAAAACGGTTAATTTTCTCTTTCACTTTATCTGATCCAATTAGAACTGTTTTAACTACACTTGTTATATTGTTTAGTAGTTAATTAAGTACTTTTTAAGGCGGATCCCGTGGAGCCAGACTTTATAATATCCTCAGACTTAATAATATCCTATCGTCCTTGATCTCTCCTTAAATTTCTAATTTATTTATATATTTCAAAAGTGACTTAGGTGAAGGATGGATAAATTTTAAGTTCCAATTGTGTTTTGTTTTTAGTTTCTATCATATGGGGTAGAATTTCTTTATTTATATGTTGGAATATTCAACTTCGGGTATGTTAAAATTTATTGCACCATTAAAAGAATTCGAAACAAAGTTTTGGGCGCAAGTTTCTAAATCAACATACACCAATGAGCTTCCAAATTTGTCAAGAGCTGAACCAAACCATAACCTCACAATTTTAAAATCGTCTCAATTGTAGAACATTAGCATTGAACGATTATACTTAATCTTTAACGTCGTGCCAACAAAGCCCAAATTCCCTTTCTTATAAATACCTTATCATGACAGCAATTCAAAGGTTAACATCAAAATTCATTATTTACTTTGAGAATGGAAAGGAGACTCTGGCGAATCAGTTTTATTTCCACAAACACATCGCCATGGCCTTTTCTCGCCGAAACATTGTGCTGTGTTTGAGCATACTTTTGTTAGCCAAAATTCATTATTTTTTCTTCTTCTTATAATTGAATAATTTTGCCATGGTTCTGGCTGGCTGTACAAGTTGTGAAAGTTGGCCTTCCAATTTGTAAAGCATGTGGAAATGGAAGACTGACTAATATATATTTAAATTAGCAGTCGTTTAATAAATAAAAAGGTAAGTCTAGCTTTCATTATTGGATTTACGTATCTTATTTGCAATGAGCTGTTTTCTGGGATTTGTTTCGATTATATTTGATTTTGTTTAAATTTGAAAGTTGCTCGATTGCACCAAATGAATAAGCAAAATGGTATTGAAGAATATTCTTTAAATCTGATGTTGGACAATATTCGCTGTTCCATCACAGCATGAAAAATTCATCGTAGTACTCGAAGTTACACTAAGTTTGTTCGATGTAAAGTTTTGAATTTTCAAAATAACGGGCAAAACCAAATTTATAGATATTCAATTGCAACGGTTGCATTGATTGATAATGTGGTACGGAAGGAGAGAGAAATTGGTGAACATACTTATTATATACATGAAAGGTAAGTGGAGAGAGAGGAGATAGTAAAGATCAAACGATACAAAACAAATTCATAAATTAATTAAAATTTAATATATAGATAAATTTATTAATCTCTTTCTTTCTTAATTAATAAGATTAATTAATTTTTTTATGTAATTTTGTGATTTTCTTTTATGAAATAATTTGTGTATAAAGATTTATTTATAAATCATCTCCTTATATAATACTGAAAAATTGACAAATATCTTAATTTTAATTTTTTTAAAAGAGAGATTTAAAATTTTATTTAAGTGGGAGCGATCTTAAAATTATTGGACGAGAAGATATACTATATTATGGAAGGAGAGAGAAATTGGTGAACATACTTATATACACGACAGCTGAGAGGAGTTGTATTTTAACTTTTTAAAATTTACTAATTTTACTTGATTATATAAAAAATATTTTATACATCATTAAAAAATGATAAAATTTATATACCCTTCTATTTTCTTGTACTCAAATTCAATCCTTACATTTAAAATTTTCGAATAGATTGTGAATTCATAATTATAAAATTAGTAGGTAGAATAAATTTTATACAATTTTAACCGTACAGATGGATAGAGGATAAAAAAAAATATGAGGGTGCATCAAATTTTATACAATTTAATAAGGTAAAACACATTCATCTTAATATTAGAATTTGATATAATTTAAATGGTTGTGCTTTGATGATTTTTCAACTGTTAAAATCATATATTTTACTTTGTTCTATTTAAGATTATAAAATACATTGAAAAAAATTAGAGAGAAAAAATAATAGAGAGGAGCCAAGTCCCTTAAAGCTCCTATTGCATTTACTATAATTTCTAATTAATTTGATTATTATACGGAAACATTCAATTTTGTACAAACAACCAATATGAGGTAAATTACGAAAGTTTCTTGGATCATATGAGAACTTGAGATGAAGACTTTGGTACTAACATTTGTAATCAACATATACCAGTAGGTAATACAACTCTTCCAAATTTATCCGAAACTAAACCAAATAAAAAGCCTCACAAATTCATTCACATTCTAATTATAGAACATTGACATATATATTGTATGGTGATCCTTAATTTCAAAGAATGTTTGAATTTCCTTTCCTAGCTATAAATACTTAGCCATGACAACAGAAACTCAAACTCATTTTACTTTGATCATAAAAAAAATTAACAAAGCGATTGTGATTCTGGTCGATCAACTCAATTCGTTCACAAGATCAAAAAATGACAATGGCATTGTCCCGAACAATCATTGTTTTTTTCATCGGCGTGCTTTTGGCTGAAGTTAGCCATGCAAAGACAATTGGTTATGGAGTCATGGAAGGAGATGGAATTCCATGCACAAAGGGGAAGGGCTGTGCACTTGAAACTCCTGTCAATAAGTATCAAAGAGGTTGTGAAGCTGAGGAGCAATGCCGAGGTGGACCTATAGATAATGATGAGGACATCCAACAAGGACGCAATCAACTAAATCATCATGGCAGGCCAAAGGGACACGATGATAATTAAATTAAGACCCATCATGTCAATTTAATTCACTCAGCTGTTTATTTCAGTTTAAATTTTGGAGATCATAAATTTTTACGGTGTAAATTGTATTGTCAAAATGTTAATTTAAGTCGAAATAAACGGATCCATAGTATTTATCACGTGGGATCCATAGTATCTATCACGTGAGATCCGTATGTAATTGATTTTCGTACGTATTTTAATTTCTTCAAATTAAACCTGTCATGTTAGAGATTCGCATACAATTTAATTACCAAAATATTATAAGGATATACGGAGTATATTTTTCTACCATTAATGTTGTTCCTTCAAAGGATGTTTTAGTGTCGCGTGATAAGTTTAGTGATATGGTGATTCAATTATGAGATTGAAATCCAAGAACATTAATTGCGTACTCTTAAAAGGATTCGTAACTAGTCTTTCTTACGGCGTCCCCGTCCTGCTAATTAATTTGTAATCCCTTTTATAATATAAATTTTATTCTAAATTGTTCAAATGATTTTCTAACTCACCCATTTCAAGTTTTAATCTTATAGCCTGTCACTTTTATATTTAATTTATATGAGCTCCTTCTTTGCCACTTATTTTTAAAAAAAGCAAAGTTTACCACTTATTTTTTAAAAACTATTTTTGACCAAGCTAACAAAGTTTACATTTTTCTTTTCTCAATCACGTGCATTGTCAAAAATTACGAATGAAATGGGACGAGAGTAGAAGACTTTTAATTATAACTATATATAATACGGTTTTGATAAAATGAGATAAATAATGCTCCATTTGTTTTAATATAAATGTCGTTTGATTTTTTTGTGAGTACGATAATAAGGTGAACTTTCTTATATGTTGAATATTTTATTTTAGTTAAACTTTTTATTCACATTAGTTCTTATTTAGAATGGTCACTTTACATATAATTTTTTATTATCTAAACATATGTGCAAAAAAATAGTAATCTCATTTTTATATAATTCAAAAGCACACCACGAATTCTCTTCAAATAATTCACATACATAATCAAGTTATCAAACATGTAAAAGGATTATATAGTCCGGTTGTTATATATAGTTGTTATTACTCCCTCCGTTACAACAAAAAAAATAAAATTATTTAAAAATTTGACGACTATTAATTTTGTATTTTTGAGCAATAATTAAATGTACCAATTATAAAAAAATTTCATGAAATTTGTTATAATTCTTTAAGTTATGACGAAATTTATAAATTTATAATTGAAATTTTTTTAATTTATCGCAAAATAACAAAAAAAATAAATTTAAATGTAATTTTTTCTTAGAATAATTTTTTTCCAAATGTAATAAAAAAAATTTGGAACGGAGGGAGTATTGTAAATACTAGTTTTTCAAGCTCTAAATTACAAGGTATTAAAATCGTGAAAGTTCATAAATAACTAAACTCTAGTAACAAGAATGAAATTGAGATCAAAATACCAAATTTCTAATACAAAAAACATATTGAAAAATTCAATAACTGAAATTAATCAATTGGACCAACATAAACCTTGGAGAAATTTTCGAGACCCTACAATGTTTGAGGTACAAAATTTAATCAAATATTTAGAATCCATCATTAATAAATTTCAACCCTAAATTAAGTTAACAAACACAAACACACATTCCATTCTTTCCACTATATATAAATGAGTGTTTAATGGATGTAACAACTATCCACAATTATTATTATTTTTCAAAATAAATACAGTTTTCATCATTAGGCATCGATCCATGGCTTATAATCTAAACCAGAAAACACTTGTAATTTGTCTATGTGCAATCTTGTTAAGTGCATTTTTTGTTGAAGCTTCAAGTGACAAATTTATTAGTTATGCGGACATGGGTGCTGACGGACGTAGCTGCAAGGGTGGTAATTGCGGTGGTACAGGACCTCCGGCTAACCCCTACAACAGAGGTTGTGATCGAGAAGAAGAATGCAGAGGACCTGGCTCACAGTCTGATTTGAGAGACTCTGCAAAAAAAAGTAATTCTGCAAAATGAATTATACTTTTGTTCGTACTAAATTACTTAATTAGAAAATTATAATGTATTTTGACTTTTCAAAGTTAATTTGCACGGTTTTATATTGTAATTTTGATATAAGTAAATGTAATTTTACTGCAATTAACAATAACTATTTCATATTTTGTTCATTCTATTAGAAATGATCATATTTGTTAATTTAAATAAATATATATTAAGTTTCATTTATTTATTTATCTTTATTTTTTTTTTTTACATATTTTGTGATTTTAGTAATTTTAGAATCAAAATTACTTAAATTAATTACATCAAATTTCAACCTACCGGAGATTTTCAAAGGGTGTCTTTTTCATTTTTCATTTTTTGGAAGGAAGTTGAGTTCTAAATTTCATTCAATTATTAATTTTATAGATTTTTAAGTTGTTTGTTTTTTTCCCGGTGATAAAGCTTGGAGATTGGAAAAGACGTCGATATAATGTAAGGGAATAACAAGAATTCTCATGGGGGAGTAATACCTATATATCTTTGTTGAGGGAAACAGCAGCATGATTCTGGTTCTTTTATTTTATTAATTTTTTTGGGCTCCATGTTTTTTCCTTTATTCCACAAATAATGTATACATTTTGTTATTAGAATCTTTATGTATCAAATATTCAAGCTCTTATATCAATGGAAATTTTCTCAATATTCATAAAATAGTTGTATATTTGTTTCAGTAGCAATTAGATTATTGTGGCTGTTTTGAGCACCAATGAACTAGTGAATTTAAAATTTTACATTGTTCTAGCAACTATGAAAATTTGCATAATTATATTTATGTTTATACAATTATATCTTATACATCCACTACATTCCTAAGTAGGCAATTGTATCCCAAACCTTATAGGTTTGAAATTCACTGTTTCAATCCCCAATTATATATTTTATGTATAAAATATATTATGTAACTAAATTCAAAGTTCTTGTAGTCATGATTTCTAATTCTCAGAATTTGTATAAATTATAAAATTTATTCGATTTTAAATATTTTATACGAGAAAAACACCATGAATAAGATTAGAAAAAAATATTAAAAACCTTTTTAAAAGGAAAATAAGTCAACTTATAGTCAAAAAGTAAATAACAAATGCTTATTGCTTTTGAACTTAAAGTTGAGATTTTTAACTTTAAGTTAAAAAGCCAAGAAGAAGCTCCCGGCAAAACCAAAACCCTTCTTCACCTCGACTCCGTTATTTGCTGTTATAGTGTATCTCTAGTTCAAAAGACAGACGGGACAAGATAATGAGTTCAATTTGTCTGAGAATCGCAAAGCATTTCAAACTCCAAGTTCCCACAAGAAACCCTTCTTCATTTGGTATGCCTCGCTCCATATATTTAGTTGTGTATATGTGTTCCAATGTGCATATAATATAATTGTACCTTATTGTTAACTCAGTTGACAAAAATTGGGATCATTATTATTAATCCCTTTCGTTTAGCCATCTGTTTAAAATAATGTTTTATTTCGAGTAATTATGCGTATGAGGATCACATCGTTCTTTTGGGAATTTTATCGAACAACTGGTAGGCAAAACATGGACTAATATACGTTTATTTTTTTATTGGAGAATGGATTGCATTGGTTTGATTTCATACGGTGGGTTTTGATAATTTTCAGTGAGGGGTTTGCAAGGAAGCTTAAATTTGTACTCAACTGCGTCTTCTTCTGGTAGCGACAATGATGTCGATGGTGGTGATGTAATGAGCAATGAAATGGAAGATCTTGATGATGACTTTTTGCCCAAAAAGCCAGAATTACAGATGCATACTGTAGATCCCAGAAGGGGTTGGGGTTTTCGAGGTGTGCATAAGGTGTGCTGTAGGATAATGAAAAATGACGTACTTTACTACATATTTTTACAT
Organism: Centella asiatica; assembly: GCA_014636745.2. NCBI lineage: Eukaryota > Viridiplantae > Streptophyta > Magnoliopsida > Apiales > Apiaceae > Centella > Centella asiatica. The sequence goes on from CM025785.1 coordinate 5,223,604, forward strand.
TTTTGTGTGGCATGTTTGAATTCCTAGTTGCATTTTAATGTATCAGTTCTCATTTTCATAGCACTGGAAGGTACGTGTAAAGGACATAAATAATTTGTGCCAGCAATGAGCTTGAACGAGTGCATGAAACAGTAATCTTTGGTAATTGGGTGTATATTGTTGTCCATTATCACATCAAACTGAGCTGCAATGACCTGTTGGTAATTCAATTTTGGAGGAGATTTGTTCTATAACACAGCTAGTGGTTTAAAGTTGGTTTGAGATGGTTAAGAAAATATGTGGTTAAGAAAATATGTAGAAGACTAGAAGTAAAAGCATCTGCTGTTGTAGATTTGTTGGTCATATATTCATTCGTTTATGGAACTAGAGAAATAACGAGAAACATTGAAGTCAAGTGTGACTGGCAATATTGTTGGTGAGATGGGATTTTAGTTTGTCAAGTATGCATAACCATTTTTTAGAACATAATTCATCCATCTTTCCTATCTCATGGCGGCCAATTGGTGCTTGTAACCATAACTTTCTTATCTGTTGCATTTTGCAGGCGATTCTTTGTGGTAAAATTGGGCAAGCTCCAGTTCTGAAGATTTTGAGAAATGGTCGAACAGTAACCATCTTTACAGTTGGAACAGGGGGTATGTATGATCAAAGAACCTTAATAGATAAGGATTCGCCAAAACCAGCTCAGTGGCATAGAGTTGCTGTGCATAATGATTTCCTTGGCACTTATGCTGTCCAACAACTTGTCAAGAAGTATATTTCCTATTTGCTTACATGTTTCTTTGTTAGATTCTTTTATCTATCTTTCACTTTAGTGCGGTAATGTTCATGCAGCTCTTCAGTTTATGTGGAGGGTGATATCGAAACCAGAGTATACAACGATAGTATTGACGGTGCAGTTAGAAACATACCAGAGATTTGTGTTCGCCACGACGGTGAGTATAGATTCATTATTTTTCTTCTCAATGTTCTTAGGAGTATTTAGACATTGCTATTATACTTGTAGATTGTTCACCGTTCTCTGTTGTCACTACCATTGTCGTTCTTGCTGTTGCAATTTTCGCCTTTCTCTCGTCTAGCAGAAATATATGTCACCTCCATTGTTGATGCTGCTTCGTAACTTTTTGTCTCACTAGCAATTTTGTTAATATCACAAATGGTTCATGCAGAAAACATTGTATCATCTTGTTTGTGTAAGATTTGATTTGTTTATTATAGGCATGTGTAGAAAAAAGATAACTATAAGAGTAGAAAATAACTTTTAGAGATGCATGGATTTTTTTTTTATTATTATTAATATTTTACTGTTTCTTTTCCATCAAATAGCGAGGCAATATATTTTTTCTCTGCATTTTCAGAAATTACTTCCCAAGATTTATTATTGGTTGTAAACTGTAAAAAGTAAAACCAATATGCATATGTTTTGAACTTCTATTAATTGATGTATGACGGGGTTATTTAAACAACTAATTGAAGCAAAACAGAAATTTAAGAAGAAGAATGGGAAAGCTAGGGAGATTTAACCGCGAAAGAATATCTGCTCCTAGGGTTTCCCAACCACAGAAAGGAGAAACTATTGATCGCAGTCAATAACAAATTCTGAAAATTCAATAGCCAAAATATGGAATCTGTCATTAATCATGACCCCACTCCATTTTTTATCCCTTTCAATGCCTGTGTATTACAAATTAAACCAGAGCTGTCTACTTCCTTGTACTTGTCTCCAACACATTCAATATCATGTAGACAAATAACATTCACTTTTCTTCTTCCAAAAATATTTGCCAACTCCCACATTTTGGCTGCTAGAGACTTATGTCCGTGCTCAAGCGAATTCCTATCCCATGAAGTAGATTCCTTGCCCCATACATTAGACCATTATTGTCAGAGGACTGGTGCCAAAGTGGTGCTTGATCCCATTGCTGTCCTTTTTACCCTTCTCACCCTTGTAGGTTATCCTTGCTTATTTTGTGTTATAAACCGATGCTGATGTTATGTGTCGCGAAAAAGGGTACCACTCTACATATTTACGTGAGTTTATTTCATGATAAGTAGTTCCTTTTACAATGGGCTCAATACGCTCAGCGCAAGCCTCCTTATTTATCCTTGCTTGGGCCAAGCTGTACAAACTTAAAAGCGGATCAACTAGTTGGCAAATATTATTTCTTTATTTCTTTTGTTTTTATTTTTAAAGATATTGACAAAGCTCATTGCTAATTATATTAGAGAAAAAGGATTTTTATGTCGTCAAAATGGAAAACTTTGGTTTCAGTTTGCCTGATGATAGTGGAAGTTATTTGAAATTTCCCTTGGAATTATGGCCAAAAGAAAATAGAGAACATCCAATGTGACTCTTTAAGTTGTGTTGCTCTTGCAGGGAGAATTCGCGTAATAAAAGCAGAAGAAAGCATTAGAAATATTACTATGGAAGAACTGGGTAAGTTTTCAACTTCATAAAAATTCTACCAAGCACGTGTAGTTGAGTAAATTTTTGCCTCCTACCTTTGTTTTCTTTGGTTACATAAGAGACCACTGTCTAGAAACTCATACACTCACACACTCTGACCTCCCCACTTTTCGGAGGAGCTAGTCGATGACAAATGTCTTTGTCACCTATCTCTACTTTGGCACCAATTCACCTGACTATTATTTGCATTTTGCCGGAGAGGAAATGTATGTGTAAAACTAATTTGATACAATAGACATTTTGGGTGACCCTCAGCAAGAATTAACTGCCGCAGATATTTAGAAAGAAAGAAAAAAAGAAGCTGCTGGGGAAAAATATCACTGGAAACTTCGTAAGGATGTATATCGATCAGTTTAGTGTCATTTTTGACCAAAGTAAGACAGATGTTAGTGGTTAATTGTTTTATTTGTAATTTAAATGCTTCCAACACCTCGCTATGTGTTTTCTATTTCTCTAATTTCTTCCTTATATGCATGTTTTATTTTGCTATGTTTCCTTTGCTTATTTCCTTCATCATATTCCATATAAGATCATTAGTTACTCAGAATTTTGTATCTATTTTACTCCCTTTTTTCCTACCGAACGATTCATTAGAATTTTATGAACTATTTGCAACCAATAGTTACCTCCAAAGATAGTTTTGAACACTCGCGCTTGAATTATTGATTGAAACCTTAAATGAATGCATGTAATTTGAATTAGAAAAAATGTTTAAATTCTTTCAAATTCTTTTAGCATACCATAAAAAAAAAATTTCATTTTCGTAACTTAATCAGATATCTTAGTTTCGAGCCTGAAAATGTAAAGTATATTGTCGGAATCACTGTTCTCCAAAAGAATTATTATCCGAATTAGTTGAGATAACTTAAATACCAAACGGTAAATACCAAAAAAGGATAAAAAAATCATTTCCATAACTTCACTTAATATAGCAACAGAGTATCATGCTACTGGGGTAACAGCTAGAGGTGAGATTACCTTTGTTAACATCAGTTCTGCAGAACTCTTTTGGCATTTCATATAAAATTATCACACTACAATATTAGTACGGAATATATTTTATTTTTCCATTAATCACCTGTATATAATTTCTTTAAGCACCCTTTAATTAGTACAAAACATATATTATTCCACAGACAGTTGAACTCTGGTTCGGTAGTTTCAGAATCTCAAAATCAGGTGCATTATTCTAAGTACATTTGACATAAAAAACAATCTATATATATATAAAGTACTGGAGACATCAAAGTTCATGCCATGTTTTTATCCTCTTATTAAATGCCTAAAAATAATTTACGTGTTTTGTTTTAATTTCTTGTAACATAAATAAAGATTCAATATTAAGTAAATCTGTACTTTTACATCACTAGTATTATTCACATAATTAAAATGTTTTTTTCCCAATTTTATTTTAGTTACATAAAGTATAAATGACCTAAGTTACATTTTAAAAAATCTTATTATATATAATATACAAGTACTGACATAATGAAATTAATGATCTTTGACTTAATCAACATGTACCAACTATGTTAAAAGTTTTGCACTTTTGTAGTATCAAGAAATTTGGCTAGACAATTCTATATAATCCACCATGTTCCAAAAAAATAATAATATTTGATAATTAAATGTATTTTAAAAAAAATAATATTTGCATAACTTTTCATTATAATGTTATATATAAATATATATTTTTTAAATTGTCATTTAGATCTTCTTATATTATATTCAATAAAACATTCATAATAAAATTTGTGAGAAAAATGTACTATTTGTACATGTGATTCTCAATTAAACATGTAATATTAATATTTATTAAAAATTCAAATGTAATTCTTTTTTGTGGAACAGATGAAGTATAATATTAAATTATATTACAATTCTAAAAGTCAAGCTTGATAATTTTATCAAATTATAATAAATGTAAAAATTTATTATAATATTAAATAAAATAAATAATTCTTCAGTTTTAAGAGTTGTATATTTTAAAATTTATCTATTGTTCTCTCAATTTCAAAATTAGAGATATTTTTCACTTCACAAAAAATAGATCTGTGAATTCTATAATTCAAAATTATGTGAATATTTTCTTTTAATAGACTAGAAGTGAAATATTAAAAATACAAAAAGATTACTTTAAAAATATAAGTTTTTGCACTTTAATATTTTTATACATTTGTACATATATATATAAACATTTTAATATCTAGACTTATAATTTATATTTAAATTTATATGATGCATTGGAAAAAATTGGGGAATAGATTACACAGTAGGGTCAAACTTGATTATTAAATTGTTAATCAAAATTTACAAAAAAATATAGGATGTTAAATTGTTAATCAAAATTTACAAAAAAATATAGGATCTGATTAAATATTTAAAAAGATACTGTAATATAAATTTTTAATATCTATAATTCATCAAATAGTTAGAAAAATATAATAAAAGAAACTTACTCCGTGCAGATGCAGGGGTTAATGGCTAGTATTTACTGATGGCGTTGTCGATCTCCAATTGGCTGTGATTCTTAATTAGATTTGATGGTAGACGGCAGGTACAACTAATCTTTTGAACATATATTAGTGTGTGTTCCTTTTATATACATATATCTATATATACTCACTGTCTAGCAACGCCACTTTAGGGAATGGGATGGCATTATAAGACACGATAATCTGAGAAAATACGACTTTAGAGAAGTGGGTATTAATACACTTTTCTCATTATAAAAATATAAGAATATTATAATAACAAATTTTGAAAAATATGATATTATAATGAAAAAATTATATAAATGCTGCTTTTTTTTTGAAACAAATGTTGTTATTTTTTTAGAATGGAAGGAGTAATACATTTTTTCCCTCCCTTTCAACACGCGTCGACTTAAACTATGATTTTTATAGCTAAGTTACTATATCATACGGTAGACTAACGTGTGTTAGGTGAGGTAAAAATGACTTGAATTCATTTAATTAAAATTTTTAATTTTGAGTTCTGAGAATGTAAAATATACTATTATGAGCACTTTTTTCAAAAAAAAACTTGACCGAAATATGTATAAATTAATTGTGATAATTTGGATGCCAAAAATTCCGTGTGTGTGTGTGTATATATATATATATATATATATATCATGTGGTGGAGATTAAAGGACCATTGCTTTCCCCACTTATGCATAGCACTTGCATTAAACCCAAGTACTTAATTGCATATAATCCCCTTTTAGTACTGTTTTTAAAATGAGACACTATAAATAGGACTGTTGGTTACCGTATTGGGCTGGAGAACTTCTTTGTCTAATTCTAATAATGATCGCTTTTAATTTGATGACGTTTGAATATACTCGTGAGCTTTTGTACTTAACTGCAACACATAGGTTAGGGTGGTGGGGATGGAAATAGATAGGAACATCGAGTATATTATATTGGTCAATTGTTATTTCTTTTAGGTTAATTAGCAAAACAATTGATCCACCTTTCGTTAAATGGTACATTTAACAAAAATTAAAACAATCACATAGAAATGCAAATTTTACATGGATTTCTTTTTCCTTCTCAGTGTAAAAGGGAAACATGGGCAACAAATAATCCACATCTCACATGTAAATCACACCAATTCTTGTATAGTGCAATACAACATTATCCTTTCGTTCTTTTTTTTTTCTTCCTTTGGTACAAATATCAGGTAAGTGAATTATATTAAGCTCCTTCACTGTCAATAGATAGATATATCTACTAATGGTTTTTGTCAGATTTTAGTGATAACATTAATTTATGATAACGGTGCTCCTTTTCTACTGTCACGTTTCTGGCATTTCACCTAGAAATAAACAACATTACATGCTAAGGTTTTCTATGAGCGTCATTTTCATAAAATTTTTCTTTTTCATTTTAATGAATAATTATCACCCATATGAATTATATAACTATACTAGCAATTCGCCCAAGTAATATTTGAAGAACTCGATCAAGCTAAAACATATGGATCTGACTCTTAATGTATTTTTCTTAAGATTAAAACTTGCCAAATGGGGGCAAGTGGTAAACGATAATCTGATTAGTCAGCTTCCAAATATGTGCATGTCACTTTCAACTCCACTATATTCACTAATCATTCGAAATCTTCCTCTACACTAACAAGCCCCAGCCAGTTGTCAAAAATAGTGTGCTAATTTGAATAAACAAAAACTCATAAATGCATGATTATTATAACTATTTAAGTTGTAAACCTTGCTGTCAATGTGTATAAGTAGGTACTTGCTTCAGCTCTCCATATTCCAGTACCAGTATTTTGTTCTATCTTCTAGCTTTATACATTTCAAGTATGTTGACACTAATATTTCTCTCTCTCATTTCCACAACTTTTGCATCAGCATTTGATTCTTGTCCCAAATGTGGCGGCTTAGAAGTACCTTACCCCCTTAGTACCAATGATAACTGTGGAAACACTAAGTACAAGGTTTATTGCAATGATGATAATTTAGAGTTCTTATCAGCTCGAGGATTTTACTACAAAATCCTCAGCATTAATCCGAGCTCGTATAAGCTCATTGTAGGGCCACCCCAAATGCAGAAAGCCACGTGTCAGTCCTCGGATCTCTCTGTAGGCGGCTTAATGCTCGATGAGAACTCCCCTTTCAACATATCTTCACATAATACTGTCATGTTACTAAACTGTTCGGAGAATATTCTGTTGTCTCCTTTGAATTGTTCTTCGAACAGCATTTGTAGGATGTATGAAGATAAAATTGTGGAGGGAAGTGGATGTAGAAATACACTTTGTTGCAGTTATTTAAAAGATTCATCCATGACTGCTCATAGGATTAGAGTTAGGATTGGCGGATGCACTGCTTATACCTCTGTTGTGGATTTTAGACCGGATGAGCCTATTGATTCGTGGAACTATGGCATTGAGCTGCAATGGCTTCCCCCCCCTCGGGGAAGCTAATTGATTACGTGGACATTAGACAGTAGTTGCTCGAGCCAGTGGTGAAGTCTAGACTCCAGTGTAGGCGCGCCTAGATGATGAGGCAATTGCATGGATCCCATAATGCGACAGAGATGTTTCACGGTAGCCAACCGCTTGCACGCCTAGACCAAGTCTTGAGAATGGGTTTCACTAATGGTTCTTTACATGTTTGTTGTTTGGTTGTTTCTCTTTCTGTTGAGGGTTCCATTTGGTTTGTGTTTTGGTTTTATCATCTGTCACGGTAACTTTTCTTTGATATTATGGTGTGTTATCAACCTACCGAATGGTATATGATGTTCCAAGTAGAGAGGACATGGAGGTATAACCTACTTTAGTAGCTATAACCAACACCGGTTTTCTTTTTAGTGAAAGCATCAAAACAAAATTTAAACGCACACCTCCTTTACACTAGATCTTACAGTTTTTCTTTCCATGGAATCCGTAAAATTCAAAATCAATCAAACTTTGTTTTTGTGAAAAGGTGGTCATCACCATCTTGATCCACAGTCAGGTCAAAATTTCAATCTCCAACTACTTAATCTGCATGAACTCTATAGAGTAGTAGGACATTATTTCAAATCCAGTGTGCCATTTCTAAAATAACATTGTATTTGGGGGTGAATCGACCCATTTTATTTCAAATTAAAATTTAAAAATCTTATATTCTTATAGTACAAATTACAATGTTTAAACTCTAAAATTTAGGCCGAAATTTTATCGTGTAATAGAAATGCACAATTTGATGGGTATAATTTACAAATGACGATTGAACATATATTATTGCTCCTTTTTTAGTGGAAGGTCGTGTTTTACCCGTGAACGCTTCTCTAGCTCTCGCAAGAATTGTATGGGAGTCGTCCTTGGAGGAGTGTGAGCAGTACAAGCTGAAAGGCTCCTGTCGAGATGAAATATTATTATCTTTCGCTGTGCAATTTATAAATTCATTTAACTTTACAAAGTTCACTTGATGCTAAACATTTGTACTTTACTACTCCGTAGTATTCGGACAACTGCAGGACTAAATTAAATAATCCGTCTCAAACTAGAAACACTTACAAATCTACATCACGTTCTAATATACCATAAATTGTACTTTACGAATGTGTAGCTGATTTCTTTGCTACGCTTCTTATTAATGTTGCGATTACATTTAGAGAAATAAAAAAATAACCATCACCATTCTAGGTTTGTATCTCTAGTTATGAAATTGATGGATAACGAATCATTTAACATATATTTCAATTACATGTTCAGTCTGTTAGTAATCAAACTATCACAATAATATATATCGGGTAGCACACTGTTCGTGGTCAGCCAGTCCTACAGCCGAGCATAAACCAGAATTAACCAACTTTATAAATCAACACTCGCCTACCAACTCTCTCTGTCCCTCTACATTTCTACAATTCATTTATGTCACAGAACTATAATACCAACCATTGCAAATAAAAATCAAACATGCTCACACTGCCAGTTAAAAAAAATAATTATATCAATATATACTATAGTACCAGATTATAAGGTCACTGTCAATCTAGTGGCACTTTTCTGGTTTTCCCTTCCATGGCATCGTTCTTTTTTCGACAGTTCGTACACAAAAAAGGGCCTTCCCATGGCTTTGAAGCAGGTGAGAAGAAGGGCCCAGAGTTAACAGTGAGCCCGTCACCTTGTGGTTGATCCACTTGGCAAATTGCACATTTGAAAAGCCCAGAGCTTGAATCTAAAGGGAAGTCCTTACCTAGCCTGCAAATCAAATAGAGTTGAACAAAATTCAGAACCAAATCAAGGTAGACAGAAACACAAACCATCAGAACACAGCAAAAGGTAGAGTCAAAGAGCAGATGCCAGATCATAGAAGTAGGCAGCAGAAATCTTCACATATTACTTGATGGCAATTATCACAATTAATATGGCTACAAGCTGGAAAAGTCCTAAACTACTACGTACTTTTTTCTTCCACCAGCTATTCTAATATTCTATGATGAAAAGTGTTTCTAATCCTTATGAACTCCAATCACACATTCACACTCAAGCTGAATCTTGGCAAACTCAGAATTCGCCAATTCTACTTTGACAAAATCCTTTACCAGCAATCAAGTTGAATCTTGGCAAACTCAAATCTCTGACTCTGGCGGACTACTTTGGCAGTTTGCTGCCTCATAGTAAAATCCCTGCTTCTTAGATTGAAGTGGTACAGTATCACATCATAAAGTTACATTGGATGCCAAAAGAAGCACATACTAACATAAGAAAGACTCCCAAGTACATATATATACTATCTATATGGAAGGGGAATCTAATTTAACTAAAGGAAATGTCTAAGATTTCTGCTTTAATACATGAAACTCATGAAATGAGAACATACCTCTCTGCAAGAATTGCAGAACCTTCTTCAAATAACTCCTCCACAACCCCAACAGCAGAAAGCTTATTTGTAGCTTTGTTCACCGAGTTTGGGATTTTCTTTCTGAAGAGAAATGAGGTGAGCAAATTTTGTTTCTTTCTTGGAGTTGAAGGTAATTCCTGATGATCATGGTTAATAATATCAACAACCAGGCAGGTAGTATCATCTTTCAGGCCTCTTGACCTAAGAGCCTCCTAATAGTTGAATCGACAAAATAAGTTAGATGATGATAAATATTAAATGTGATAAACAGAATAACTGAGTTAATAGTACTCCTCACCTTAACAACCATCCTGGCAGAAAGTTCCGCAGGTAATCCCCGGCAAGCTTGCGCAGCGATATCAGATGATAAGGCATCCCAAATACCATCGGAAGCAATTATAAGTCTTCCCCCAGCGTTCGGAAGCTAAATATTTTTAATGGAATTTACTTATGTTCAATTTTATTATCACAAGAAACCCATTTCAACCAAAATATATACACACCTTCACTTGCTTAACATGAGGTACTGGGACAATGAACTCCCCAACATCTGTATCACCAATTGACCTAGAAAGGCACAATCCACCAGGCCAACAGCGGAGAGGACCAACCTACAAGCCAAATGTATGTTATTTTAGAAAAATATCAGGATGTTAGCTTCCTTTTGTTAAGAGCACTTGCGTGAAAGAACACATTACCTCATTCCCACCAAAGACATTAAGCCGGCCTACTTCGCCACCACTTGCAGTGACACGCTCCCTCTCTTCTACGTTCTCTTCCAGCCTGTGGTCAACTGTTAACAAAACAACTACCCCACCTTGTGTGTCCAATATGCATCGAGAATCTCCAACAGATGCAACAGTCACAGTTAACCCATCAATCACCACAAATGTAACAGTTGTGCCAGATGTCTCTCCTAAATTTGGTCAAAGAAGTAAAGACACATAATAAATATAATGAAACTGTCACCCGAGGTACAAAAAAAGACAAAAGTAGGTTCATGCCTTTTTGTTGAAATTCTATATCGGTTTTCACAAAACCAGCTACTAACGCCCTCGGAAGAGCTTGCAGCCACTCTTCTCTACTAATTTCTTGAGGAATCGCACTCAACACATTGTTCAGCAAATTGTCCTTTGCAAATATGGCAGCAGATATTCCATTATGTCCATCAAAAATCTACCACCAAGAAGTCAGGAATCGACATTGCTAGTGTTACTACATTTGATTCAGTTATCACAGCACACAAAGAAAATTTAACTAGCTTTAATTAAAACAGTTAGCAGAGTTTGATTACCGCAAAAACTGAGAAAGACGTAGATGGGTTGCCCAAAATCCTCTGACAATCTGGCTTGATCAAAAAACAATCTTCCCCTTTCTTCGCCAGAGCTGCCTGCCCATATTTAATGATAGGTTTCTCCACAGCATCGTTCCTCAACTCTCGACCGAGCAAAGTTCCGAGTGGAACAAGGGGTGGCTTTATTTTCATTTGTGAAATTTCAGGGTGGCTCATCTTACTCTATTATGACTTTTCATAGCCTTAACCTTAGTTTTTTAGACCTAAATTCCGACAAAATCAAACATATAACACATCAATTTCACATTCTTACAAAAATTAATCACCTCATTCAAATCTCGATGCACGAAATATACCCCTTTAGCAACACCGAACAATGACATAAATTGACCAAAATTTGAATGAATGTACAAATCTACCGGCGTTTAACAAAAACGCATCTGCAGTAAAAGAATTATACAAAATCCTTACGCACATTATACAAAGAGTTTCTAAAAAAATAAAAAATAAAAAGACGAGTTAAAACAGTAGAATTACAGTGGAGACAGTGAGAGACGTACATAGATCGTGAAGAGTTAGAACGGCATTGCACGATCGAGAACTTTAGTACGAATTCTTCAGCTTTTTAGAAATTGAGGTCTGAAATTAATTGACAAAACCCTAGATAGAGAAGGGGAGAGAGAGTGTTCTAATCGGAGGAGGAAATCTAGAGAGAGAGTAAAAAGAAGATTAAGACATAGAAACGCGGGGATTTCGACAAAAGTCTAAGACGATGATGACATTTACTATTCAATATCTAACTACTATATTTTAGTTGCAGTCCTTCCCTACTTCTGCTATTGAAAAATATTTATAATTATATCGTTAAATAGAGATTGATATACTCGTATACCTATAAAATTTGATAATTTAACTTTAAAGTAATTTAGATTTTATAATAAGTAGGGGGTGAATTTGATAAAATCCCAAATCTTCTATTATACAAAATATATATTTTTAAAGTTTGCATTCAATTTTGAATCGTTGAAGAGAATCGAGCAAAGTTGGCTTAGCATATTAATTTGTTAAATCAAAATATTAAACTTTAAATTGATATTAATTTAGTTAATTTTTATTAATATAATCTTATAATTAATGAAAAAAATCTTTAATCATACTATGCTATTTGCATTTAATTTTTTTGTAGGTTACATCAACTTTGAGCTTTAATAAATCACTAAAAAATCAAAACATATATCTCCTTCTAAGATGAATGGGTAAAATATTGTTATCTCCCATCTGTGTGCGGTTAGACCGGAGCTATGAATGCTTTGGTTTGCCCAGCCCAATTAAATAAAGCTATGCATGGACCAATGGGTAGTGGAAATTGGAAAAGGACTCAGGTTTGCTAAAAAGCACTGTCCCTGAAACATGACATAGGAAACAGGCATGGACCATAATCGACGAGCTCGAATATTGAAAATCTTTGATAATAAGTTCATGGCTAGGAGACAAGAATTCAAAGCCTAACAATGCTTATTAACTTATATATTGTCATTAATTATTGTTAATAGAACCATAAATATCACTACAATGCACAAGTTTTGTTCTTTTTATACTATTAAGAAATGTTATCTATGGCAATAGAAGAAAAAATTCGAAACTTGGTCTCTTGTCAAAAGAGATTAGCGTTTGACATGAGGGCTAATCTTGCAGCTCCATTATACAAGGGTTTCGTTGATTTTGAGTGTTTAACAGGAAAATGAAAAGAAAATATTAACAAAATGGAGTACCAAACAGCACAACATAATTTGGAGATGTGGATGTCTTGTCAGTTCTTTCTTCCACTTTTTCTTTTCTTTAAAAATAAGAAAATGAATAATCAATATATCATATGAACAATCAACACTCTCGTCAATGGGACACCAGAAAATCACAGCATCACCACCGGAAAACATTGGCACAAGAAACACTGCTATATATGTCAAAACCTCTCATTTTCTCTCCTGCCTGCCTAACTACAGTAAAATTCACAAGAAGAGACAAAAAGCCAGAAGACCGGTTTCTGCAGCAGAATTTAGCTGCCAGTCAGTATTATAATCTCACTTCCCAACCCCGGTTTTTCTCTTACCATCTCCAGAAGCTGGCCGCTTTCCAGTAGTCATCGGTGGACCAAAGCCATTAGATAGTCTTCGTGATGCCGGTTGTGGAATTGAACTCCTGATTACAAGAATCCATGCCTCAAAATAATTAGATTTCAAATGCTAAGAACCAAGTAAATGGTATGATAATATGGAAGCATGGCAAATGAAAAACTAATCATGCTTATACTATATTTGGCAACCCAATTACAAGTCTTACAAATGCACTCAATGGAGAATTTTGAAAAAATTATCATGTCCGGTTCCTTCGGTGGATGGATCTATAAGAATTGACCTATCCCAATAACAAAAAAGCCTGACTTACATGATCCTGTATTAAGAGCTAAATTAGCTAAAGGTATGGGTCATAATTATTACGGAGAACCCACTTGGGCCAAACGATCTTTTGTATATTTTTCTAGTAGTAATTTTAGGGACTAATGCATGTAACGTAAACTTAGCAGTTCTCGAACCATCAATGATATGGGAATCAACAGATCCATTTGAATATATTTGGATTCACAGTTTCCGTCATTCCCATCCCTTCTTACTAATGGTTAGATCTGATTTTTATAATAGAGCTCATAATGAAATTTGTTGTTGAGTCAATCCTCTTAGTCTTTACTGGTTCGGATCTCTTATTTGGTCTTCTTCTATGAACATATTCATTTAATTATGTTATGTACGAATTGAATTCCACGATTAAAATTTAGTTACAGTTTAATGCTTAATATCAAGGGCTTAGAGACAAACATAGTTTAAAACTTATGCAGAAGAATTCTATGAGATAGAGAAGAGGCAGCAGCGGATATTGAATTCGTACCTTATTTCTGAGCCCTTTGCTTGCTTTGGACTTGGTTTCTTAAGTTTTGATTCCTTCAGAACTGGAGCACTGGTAATCTTGGGAGCATTGACTTGCCAAAGGAAGTCTGCCTCAGAAGAATCACTAGTTGCAGCCTCCAGGTCATCAGATTCATCAGTCATTGCAGCCTCGTATCTGATCCTATTCATGTCGTATTCTGGGATTTCATTTTTGCCAACATCAGTAGGTTGTTCCGGGTATATCTTTGAGGCGTCCGGGATATGCTTCTGGCTAGACGTCTTCGATAACTGTCTATCTTCTTCTTCCCATTGTTGGCCTAAGGGGGTTTCGTCCCTGCTTACTCCATAGTGCCGCTTGTTGACCATCACTTTATCAACCCATTTTCCGCCAGAAATCGCGTCTTTCCCATTCAACTGAGTGTTGTCAGCAGGTGAATCATGTGACGCCATTAACAAGTCTTGAAGGTCTAAGCTTCCTCTTCTCTGATTTTGTTTGGAGTTGTTCCTAACCTGAAAGCAAGATAGTGCAATTAATTACACAGTAATTACTTTCCATTGTTTTTGTATAGGCTGCATAAATTTTCATTCCCTTGCAATGAACAGAGATTACTTTCCCCTTTACTGTTTATAGGACTGATGTGTTAATTCATTTGCAATAATCTACAGTATTACTTGCTTATTTCCAAAATTAGATAATTTTTCAAAGTGAAGATTTCTTAAGACATTTTCAGTTTACTATAAGATGTCCCTGACAATTATAAAAACAGAGGTTATATGATAATGCTCGATCAACTTAAAATGTAAGACATTTTAGGAACAACCAGTCGCTTATGAATCAAAACGAGAAATACAATGTCTATTTAGGAACAGAGTAAATGGAGTTTGCATCTCTAATATGTGGGAGTAAATGCGAGCAAATATAAACAGCCATTTATTAGCATAAAATTACAGATGATTTGTTCTTTAAGAGTTTAAGATAGAAAGCTATATTCTACATATCCAGTCTTTACCCTAAACAAGAAACATAAATAAAGTACTTAGATGGATATTCTGCATACCTCAAGATTACCAACATCTTCTACTGCTCTCCTTCGATTGTCTGACATATTCCCAACATTCTGGCTACTAGAATTTGAAATTGACGATCCAGTAGACATCATTCTGACTAACTTTGATTGCGAATGGCTTTCTCCATCTTTCTTTGCCAAGGCTGCCTTGAGATTAGCAATCTAGAAGGCGCAAAAACACAACAGTCACCTCAAGCACTGATAAAAGAGTAACGCACAAAGTTCTAAAGGCTAAAGGGGCTTCCCATAAGGTTGTTATTGATAAGAATAACAATAAGGAAAGTAAATGTATATACTTCAGACATGCCCCACCATAGAAGGTCCTTTGTGTTTTGTTTGTTCTCTTGAATGACATGTTTCTTCAGTAGATTCTAGACCACGTGGATAACATACATGGTTAAATATGTGTGTTTGTGTCTGTGCTTGAGACCCAGGAAGAAATTTTAAGATCAACATTTTAAATATATATCATAGTAAGATGTATAAAGTATCAACAGTGACAAAATTCCAGGCACACTGCTTTGAACGTGGACATCTAGATTGGGACCGGTGGAATTTATTTTGTATTAATAACAGGAAGTGCTTCTCTTGTGCCAAGTATATATGTTAATGAAAATGAAATAACCTCTTCTTTTAACTCCTTGACCTCAGCACTATCTTTGTTTGCTCGAGCAGCACCAAGCTCAACAGTAGAAACACGTTCAGCAAATTTAAGTGTGCTAATTGTTTCTCCTATAGCATCAACTTCTGGACTGATGTGAACAAACATTAGGGTCTTGGCTTGCCCTCCTGATAATTTTAAGGTTGAGAAAACTTAATAAGAGTGACAACAAAGAAAAAAAAAATTCCACAGCTAAAAGATGGAAACAATACCAAGAGAATCTTGGAGCAACTGTGTGAGTTTACTATTTCGATAAGGAACATGGGCGTTTTTTTGGGCAAGAGATGATATCACATCTCCAAGAGCAGATAGAGATTTGTTGATATGTTGTGCCTCCTTTAATCTATCTCCCACAGCTTCAGATTTATCAACCCTTTCGCTTCCTGCCAAGTCAACCAGATGCATACAACCATGAAGAGTTGTCCCAGACGTCAGGTCTTTTCCTTGAACATGAACAGTCAAGCAACTGAAAAAAGTAGCACCAAACAATACAGATTACATTGTTTCAGTGAGTGTAAGTAGATTATAAAATACTTGGGGAATTTATAAAGTTTGTAATGGTGTACAGCTATATCAAGGTGCAATCAAAGAAAAGGAATTATTGTAATCAACAAAAGAAGAAAGATAAAAAAACAATATAAAGGTTTTCGAAATACCTATGAGAACGACTGCTACGCTCATTCATGGCTGTTGAACTGACTGAACGATTTTTATGTCCCAGGTTCATTAAATGTATAACATCAGATGTAGATGCAACAGGTACAAGATTTGCATCTGGTACATTTAAACCGTTCGGTGAACTGTTACGAATTTCTAATGTGTTCGGAAGTTAAGAAAATTTGTGTGTTAAAATTAGACTAGACTCTAAGAAATGTGACAATATGTGAATTTAGAAAAGAACAAAAAGAAGGATATCTTTTGTTAAGACCATCCGTTGCGAGGAGATCCCTGACTTGCTCATTGTAAATTTCCATCATCTGAACAGAAACCTCATAGCAGATGATATCTTTCCTCTTTTCTGAGATAAGAAACAAATCACTCAATGCCCTGAAGTTTACACCTAACGTTTCCTCTTTCAGATCATCGGGTCCAGTCTGAAGACACCATATGAATAAAACAGAAAGAAGTTACAGAATCTCCTATCGGGAGGTGGGGGAAAGGTAAATACATTGACTACAAAATAAATGCAGTTCCTCATTACTATTATAAACCATGTTTTAGATCCTTACCATGGTATAAGTCTTCCCTGATCCTGTTTGACCATAAACAAATATGCATACATTGTATCCATCAAGAACCGACCGAATCAAAGGCTGCATGTCTGAAAAGACTTGTTCTGTACATATATGAAACCAAAAAACATTTTCTTAATGTGAAATGTTGATAAGAAGAGTATCTATAAGAAAGATAAGCAATTTTTGGGACCTTAGTGACCTTGGGTTGCAGATGGTCCAAATACTTGATTGAAAGTGAATGACTTCTGTCCTGTTTTTCCATTTTTTGAAGGGGTTATGAGGGTAATTGTCCCTTCGTCTATATTTGACACAGTGCTCAAACAATTGGTTTTTCCAGGTAAGAAAGGTCGCACTCGGCAATAAACTCTTATGCTTCCTATTTAAATAAGATTATGCAATGATTCACCATTAGTTATACTCTTCATCACATCATATGAGAATCAGTTAAATGAAATTTATGCCTCTGGCATGTCACCTTTGAGATCTTGCACTTGATTGTATAACTTGCGGTTTTCCTTTAGAACTCTTTGATATCCTGACGCAGCATTAGCTAGAGTATGCATACACTGACCTGTTAAGCCAAGCTAGGTATTGAATCAAATACTTCTATTCACGAATTTTACAGAACTCAAGAATTTAATATGCGAATATACCTAAAGAGTTAATCTCCTCTTGATACTTCATTTGCAAAATCTGCATATCTGCTCTTGCAGTAGATAGAGTATGTCTCAATACCTGAAAAATAAAACTTTAAAAGCTGATCACACCACATAGAGATTCGAAATTATTTAATATAGGCCCCATGTTAGATAGACGTATTACTTAGCCTTGAAATGCCCTTGTTGTAGACCTGATACTCAGGATATGCTGGACATGTCATTTTGTGTAAATAATTGAAAAGATTGAGTATTAAAATCAGACTCTTCAAACAACAAATAGTTAATCACATACTCCATCAGAGTCCATTGAGAAAACTTCACTTATAGACATATAACCAATTTACGGAGAACTTACCTGTATATACTTGCTTTGTTTTTCAACCAGCATGTGATGCTTCAGACTTTGGGCATTAATTTGATCATCTTGTACATCATTTTCAATGTTATGTTCTTCTTTCACCAACTTTGGGGCTTCTGCATCTTCCATCTTAATTATGACAATATACCGAGATATATGTCAGACAGAATGTTTTATCCATTGCATTCAATAAGCAGATAGCAAAGACTGGACCATGGAAATTTCTAGATTTGTTGTGTTTACAATCTGTAACTTCTACAATAAAAGGATACCTTCATGTCACCAAAATTAGGACCTGGGAGAGACTGATTGGTGCAAGAGACGCCCAAATTTGTCATAGTATTTTTCATCTGCTAAATCACAAACAAATTCTCATAAGAAAAACTGCAAGAGCATGTCCTCTAAAGCTCGTTCCACTGCATGACAAAACAGCTAATCTATGTTTCCTGTTAAGGAAAAACAGAAACATAAAGGATCGAGCTTAATAATGTAAAGGAGCCTTGCAGTGTAATGTTTACATATATATAAACAAGTAAACATATAGGGTGCACTTGTGAATGTATATGTGCACAAACAGACACATGAGAGAGCACGTGCACGCACACACACACATATCTCCATACCTGCTGAGTTTGTGTTGCCAAGCGACGCTCAAATTCCTCTGTAACTTTACCTAACATATTTTCCACAATCTGCAGTTGAAATTTCGCAACTTCTCCCTCAATATAGATGATTAATGCATGTAACAAGAATTGATGAACATTCAATTTCAATTGATTGGAGAATAAGCTTTTTCTGTTTTGAAAGTAATACTTTAGACAATCCAAAAGTTGTTTTGCTGAAATATACCAGAAAATATGGGAAGACTTGCTGGTTAGATGTATATTAACCTTAACTATTCCAGTTAGTTCTGTTAAAAATATCTTCAAGTTTGCTGTTTAATATGCAATTTATGTTTAATCTTCGATGGAAGAAATTAGCTTTGTTGAACTTACAGTTGGAATTTCTTCTTGCTTTTTATCTCCAAGAACTTTGCGAACAAGAATATACAAGGGGTTTGAACCATCCTGAAAATAAGATGATGGACATAATTGATTAAAGTCCATAATAAACCGGACAGAAACATATGTATTATGAAACAGTAATTTCACTGACCATTTCACTAAGGTCTTGCCCAGGATCGTCGCCACACAAACTATCCAGAGACTTTTCACTTGACAAGCCCTTTGAAAAACAATTCATAAATGCATCTGAATTTCTTCGTACGAATTGCTTTCCACTGGAAGAAGGTTTCAAGTTTCCACCATATTTCCATACTCCAGACCCACCTTTTTCTTTCCATTCACCATATGATTTCATTGCCAATACACAATTCACTATTCTTGAAGATTTCCCTCCCTGGAATCCAAACCCATAAGAAACATTATATCAGAAGGCAGTTATCAGAATGTGGTGTACATCTAAAACTAAAACTGTACTTGCTTAAATTTCAATCTCAGATTTTCACCATAAATCACTTAAATGAAACAAAAGCCGTGAGAAATTCCACCAATTATGGCACTTATACATATATCTACCTGTTCAAGATCAGAAACTTCAAAGGCTGGAATCCCCATTCCCTCAACAGCTACAAGGAAGTTTCTAACATTCTCAAAGTATTGATATACATTAAGAGCTGTCCCGTCAGGAATTATAACACTATCGGAAGGCGCTTCAACTACCTAAATTAAAACAATGAGCATTTAAACCCTTCTTTTGGGACATATAGAATGTCGATGAGAATTGTAATTTGAGAATCTAAATAAGCCCTACTTTTGGGACAGCACCCGGCTGGATCTTGTTAAGAGCATTGCAAAGAATAATTCCACTTCGCAAGCCGAGCCTGAATTCATCTTCTGAAGGTTGAGGGGGCAAATCCTTAGCCCCATCACCTAGCAGATTTCTTAACCACCCAGCTGCTTCATATCTTCTTAAGGCTGCCAATTAACATTGCATATCATTAAACCTTGAAATATGAACAAAATCAGAACACCCATTTTCACATACTATGTAATCAATACTTGTAACACTTCTTCCTATGTTTCTCCAAACTACTCAGGGGGAAAAAGATACACACGAGTACATATATTACAGAAAATAATAAAATCAGTTTTGTTATATATTTATTTTTTGTTGGGGGTGAGGGAAATCATATAAAGAAGAACATATAAATTATAGAAGCTCATTAAATTACTGCAATGAATTATATCTCCAGTAACATACATTAAAACTACAACACCCAGATGATAAATTAAATAAAACTGAGGATAAAGAAAAATCATTAAAAAAAAAATATGAAGAAAAACAAATACAGAGAATAAATGACCATACAAGCTTCATTAGCTTTCCTGGATTCCAAATCAATGTCACTCAATCTCTTCCCTTGTTGCTGAATAACATCATCAATGACAGAAGACACCACGGAGATATCAAAGATTCCTTGGCTCGTCATTATGCAAAAACCCCACTAGGGAAAAAACAGAGCAAGAAAAATAACCGTTGGAACAATTCGGATTTCAAAATCCCCCCATTAAATCCAAACTGGGATACAATTAGAACGTGGGTTTGTTTCTTCAAGTGTATATATGCCTATATATACTAATATATGAATGTAGAAGTAGAAACTGAGAAAACAAACAGAAAAATGGGAAGTTATTAATGGGGGAAATGGGGAACAAGAAAGGTGAGGAAAACAGGGAGAAAAAGAAACTGGGTTGAATTTTTTTCCTTTTTCTTTTTCCACACTCTCTTCTTGTTGATTTGGTTTAGTTTTCTTTTGTCTTTGTCAATTGTTCTTCTCTGAATCTTTTTTTCCCTCCTCGAATTCGTTTTTTTTTTTCAACACAAACCGCAGCTATTTCCGAAGCTATCGGCACGGAACCCTGACGGCTTATATCGCAGCTACGAAAATCTTGTTTCTCAAGGAAACGCGAAAAAGATTTTATTATTACTATTAGAGATCTTTTCACAACCCAAAAGGTTTGAATTATGAATTGAGTACAACCGGATCAATTAAAACGGAAACAGCTAACAAAATAATATCAAAAAATTCAGAAAAAGAAAAAACAAACACCAATCAAACCAAAAATAATAATAATACTACTAAAAGAACAATAAACGGTATCCTCTAGATTGTAGTATATGTGATCTTATTTTTCTTTCGGAATTAATAAATTAGAATTTTATAGTGGTTTATTTTATACACCTAATAATCTGCACACTTATTACAAAATACACATCTTTATTTTCAATATTATGTGTGATAATTATAATAAAATAAACAAGATTTTCAAGTAGGACAAATAAAATTGAACTAGTGTAGTAGTTACAATTATTGCATGTCAGGAAATGGAGTTAATTTAAATTGATTTATGAGTCATTTTAGGTAAATTTTGTATTGTAATTTGAAGTAACCCAAAAGTTATTTAAGTATAAGATATATATATATATATATATATATATATATATAGACACACACACACACACACATATATTGAGTAACTGAATAATAACTATATATATAGAATATTTTATCAAAGTCAATTTTTTTAATTTTTAAATTTTAATATTATAAATATAAAAATTGATTCATTTTAGCTGTACAAAGCCAATATATAAATTAGACAGAAGGAGTAAATCATTTATTATCCTTATAATTTAAATGACAACAAGATATTTTTTATTCAAACAATAATAGCATTGTATTACTTTGCAATATATTCAAATGAAATTCGTATAAGTTTTTTGGGTTATAAATGAAAATTATATAAGTTAAGAATATTGAATTGTGCCGCACTCACTGCATTGATACACTGATCATGTCTAATGAGCAAGGCATAATTAAAATCAGCACTAGCTTTTGTGTAATGAGCCAGAAAATTGCAAACGTAATTTTGTTTATATTTTTAGCGATATTAAATTTGTGATAGTTGCAGTAAAAATAAGCTGTATTTGTTGTGAATTGCATCTCATAAAATGAATTTTATTATTTACTATTAAGTGCATCTAGTCGCAAAATGTTCCAAAGGCTCCAAACAGTACAATCCAAATAAACACCAAGCCATACATAAAATTTAAATATTATACGATCTCTGTCAAAAGGAATCGCTAAATTTTAGCCAATTTTAAGCAATTTAAAAGCTCCGTTTTCTTGATGGTACCAAAAAAAAACTACTTTTTTTTCTCTAAGTGTACTCAAAAAAATATTTTAATACTAATATCTTACTGATGTTATATCTTTTGAATAAAAATTAAACTTATTGAAATCAACTGTTTATCTGAAACTTGAATCTAATTAAACGAGTAAATGTAATTGAATGAGAACGTTATATATTAGTTGCCTAATGTAGTAAACCAATATTTTTTACACGTTACAAAATTCAGCCAAATAATAATACATTTTTCTGTATAAAATATCATTTTAAAATATATGCATCACTTAATCATTTAGACTTTTTATCTAGCTTTATCGAATAGACATTCTGCACATCAATATAAAGAAGAAGCATATGTATGTAATATATAATCAAGTAGCTCCAAGACATAATAATAGTGCATGGTTGAAGAGCACTTGAAAATGTGTAGGCCCTTCACTCCATGCCATGCAAATAATATTTCATGAAATCTTTATATTCGCTATGGAGACAAAGTAATGAAGAAATGGGCATAATATGGGCATATAAATATATGATATGCTAGTGTGGAGCTTATGGCACATCTTTGTGTGAGAAAACATACACTAATTTTAAGACAAGAACAATTTTATAGAGAAATTTACATTTTCTTCATTGGACATATATGAACAAGAAGACAATATAGCCTCTAAAATTCTAATAATGCGAATGGTATATAGTCTAGGGGTTCAATCACTTTTAAGTATTAAGCAATGTCTCGAATCCAACTTAATGTGCACGAATGAACCAAGAAAAAAAGAAGATAATTTAGTGAATTTCTACTTGACTTTCACTCAAATTAATTGAAAATTATAAACTAATATATACCGAATGATTAAATCAATAAAGAAAATTATAATATGCTCCCAAGAATTTAGTTAATATACAGTACATACCAAAGATCTACATATGGCAAGCGTAAATATACAATTTATCTTCTTCTTCGTCTTTCTTTTTCCTAACAATGAATATGTATATTTAGTAAGTCAAAGTTCAAATATTCCATGTTAAGGAAGTGATTATATTTAGCACCTCTACATCTAATTTAATATTTTACAATACAAAATATATGTATAAAAGATTATTCACTAAACAACTAATCATATCTAAAATAATATTTTTCGCATTATTCTTTCTTTTCTTCGTTTAACTCCAACGTTAGATGAGTAAGACATACCGTCCATCACAACTGGTGCCTAAATAAGTCGAATTTAAGTAAATAATAATATATTCAAATTCTATTTTAATAAATTTTTTGATACTCAAATTTGAATTTGAGTATTTAGTTAAATAAAATTTTAGTGATCGGATTCTACTCTAATCGAATTTAAGTCGATTTCGAACTACTCACAAACATATAAATTTGGTGAAAATCTTCATAATAATATAATTTTTTATTTCTTTTACAATAAAAATTATATATAAAAATTTATTTTATTTATGAACATTAACTTTAGAGTAACTTATTCAATATGTATACTATATAAACATATTTATTAAGATATAATTGATTATATATTTTTTTTTATATTATTATATTTTAATATAAGAAGAGAAATCGAATTACTCGCGAGTATAACTGAACGATACTAATGTGCTCAAATTCTACTCATTTAACTTATCGAATTTTAAATTGAATATCAAATTTTAATTTATTTTTGAATCGAGCTCGAGTAAATAAATGGTATTCGAACTCTTAATATCCATTTACTATATCAAATACGAAGTACTGTTTTTTATGTAAAAAAGTATATAGGAGAACAAATTAACTTAGGTCGAAAATTAAGTTGGTTAGGATCCGAACCTTATAGGGTGTAGGTTCGAGGAACGGTTATCAGATTTGGTGGGACCCAAGATTTACCCACGCCGGCTGCCGTCGGCAACTAAAGCAGTGGGAGCCACCGTCGCTCCACCAAAGTCCCGCCAAAACATGTTGGACGAAGTGGCATGTAAATAGGAACACGCAATTAATTTATCAAGATAAAACCGTCATCCAAAAAAAGAATTAACAAAAAAAAGATCAACTCCGTCATAAAATTCACAAATACAGCATATTACTCTTTCCCGAAAATAATGGTAAGGTGACCATTTCAATATATTCCGAAATAGTTAACCATTTTATAAAAATATATACGGAGTAATATATTGTCTCAACGTCATAATATTATTAATTTTTAAATATTAGAGTTGTAACCTTCATATCACTTACCCCCTTAATTCCCACAACTTAAAAGAACAAAGAAAAAAAATAGAATACGCGAGTCTCACTTATTATGCTTGTATCATGTGTATTAAAACTTGAACACTTATGTGTGAAAACAATAAAAATAAATATAAAAATAACTATTTTCTAAAACAATACACTAATTCATTGGATATTTAGTGATCCACTTCCAAATAAATTTCCTTGAGAGTGATAACAAGAACTCTCCAACATACTGACCCAAATATCCAAAACATCTTCAATTATTCCACATGAAAGCAAGTACTGCATAACGGATAGTTACACAATGTGCCCAATGTTTGGGAAGTAATAGATTTTGCTTCTCACCTTTAACTAAAAAGTTACTTACCAAAATTGGCTATTCATGTCCTGAAGTTGTAGGATCCCTCATTCCCAAATCCAAAAACTCTCCTGTTTATTGGGTTTGTTTTTCAATAATTAAAGGTTAAAGGGAACATCATCTTTGGTCACTGCATTGACAAGCAAATGCTTTACACACTCCCTCTACCAAACAATGAACTGACGATTGATTGGAAAAGGCATATAGCCATCTTACCTCTCCATCAACTCCTAATTCGATCATTTGAAAACTTCAAAAAAAAATTAATTAATTAATTAAATTAAATTAACTTTCAAGATAGAAAGACCAGCTGATGTTCCAAGGACAATTAATTAGAAAATCAGTTTTACTCTAACTAACAAGTTATAGGCACTAACAACATGGTTAATACCTTAATTGTAAGTTATACATGATAAAAAAAAGTTTATAGCTG
The DNA here is from genome assembly GCA_014636745.2 of Centella asiatica. Lineage (NCBI taxonomy): Eukaryota > Viridiplantae > Streptophyta > Magnoliopsida > Apiales > Apiaceae > Centella > Centella asiatica. The sequence continues at coordinate 5,248,852 of CM025785.1, forward strand.
GCTAGAGGGGTATTCTAAAAGCTTTCTTTTTAAGACAACTTTAGTTAGTTGTGGATTAAGACTTCTAATAATTAGTTGGAGCAATCCTGTTCTTCCAACAAGTGGCATCACAAAACGCCGCCGCTTAACCATCTTGAATCATTCTTTAAATAAAAACCATTTTATTGTAGTATAATCTTAAAATAATAGTTGAGCGAAAAGCAACATATTAAATTATTGTCGGAGGCAAGAAATATCATCATAATTTTAAAGGGTCAGTCAATAAAAATGCTCATCGTAAATAAATATGAAGAGCCTCCATTTGCCCAAGGAACCTGATTGCCTAGGATCAACCATAATATAATCAAGCACCTTGCACTAATGATCACACATTTTTTAAGGGTTTTTTTTTATCTCTTTCTACCCCTACCCCTTTTACAAAAAAGATAGGTCTCCTTCCCTTAAAAGCCATAACATCCCTTAGTGCCTTTCTATTCTTTACCAAATCCAACATTCTTTATACATAGAAATCAGAGCCTATCAATATACAAAGAACAAGTTACATGAAAAAAGAGATGTCTAATATAAAGAATCAAATGACTAGCTCATCAACCTGTAAACCATAACACATCCAAGTTTCAATATTAGAAAAATTCTAAGCACACTGTATCATACCAAATGACATATGTCAAACTTTCATGTTTAATCTATACTTAGTTTAGAATAAATCTATTTAAAAGGTGGTAAAGATAATCAAATAGTACGATAAAGCTAGCATATGGGGATGTTTTTCTTTTTGGAGCAAAGGCCCCCATATATGAAGGGATGATAACCATCTTTATACACTCCTAACTCATCATGAATAACGATTATGTATATCTTATACACTTATGGGGGTCTGGTCCCTTGAATTGGTTATGATGTGATAAAACTGCTAGATTTTATAAGCACATTGGCATATGGTTGTCATAAGCACCCCTATGCAACACTCCACACACCTAGTGTTGAAGAAAAAGGGAATAGTGATGGGTTGTTTCCAGCAGAAAGTTCAAATTAATATAGATTAGTTAAAGATTAAATCACGTTACCTGCATATATTATATATTTATACGTATACAATTTTGTTACAAACGTGTATACATAGAATGTTGGTACGTGTGTAAACGTGGATAACAAAGCTTAGGACTAAAGTTGTGGGAAAGAAAGCTTTGGCAGTATTGTTTAACAAGAATAGTGTTGGTCGCATTATTTACTAATGGTATGAGAGTTATATTTCAGCCGGCTAAGTTCCAATCAAGATCCTTAGCTCTATTACTTCCTTTGCTAACCCTGTTTAAAATAGAACCCTATTTATAAAATTGAGCATCATGATTCAAGACCTTATTTGTAGTCAATAATGGAATCATTGCATATATTACGGTATTTGTTACCGTAAATGTCCAGAGTGACCGGCCGTTGACCTCAATAGTAATCGACTGCTTTCTTTAAAAAGTGAGAATGCATTTGTTTCGAATCTTGTAGACTATAAAAAATCATGCAAGGTAGCTAATAGGTGTGTGAGTGTACGTGTGTGTGTGAAAGAGAGATTTTAAGTTGTAGCCTCCTCTATAACAAAAAAAAAAAAAATACACTAAAGTTCAAAAAACTACCTACGTGTTATTTGATTCCTAAGAATCATGAAGCTCTAGGCTTAAAAGGTAGTAGCATTTTCTGCAAATTATTCTTCAGCTTCTTTGTGTTTCTTATCAGTTAGAAAAGCATGGAACTCCAGACTGTAGGCTCCCATATTATAATATGCACAACTTATTCTTAGAACAGATGAAGAATGCCTTATATTCTAAAAGTGAACCAAATAAATTTCAAAAGAGTTTCGGTATTCTAACTATGCAGTTGAGTGCATCAAAAACTGTTAGTAATAGAATTGATAAGATGTACTTCGAAACATAAAAACTAAACAACATTGATTTTATGACGAAGTCAATGGCGAAATGTTACATATCCCAAGCCAAGTATCTGTTATATAAATTTATCATCTAAAACACCAATTCCGACTAATTCGCATGAGAGAAAGAGAGAACATCTGAAATTAAAATTTACTTCCCATAGAAACAGTGATATGATTCCAGCATGTATGTTCATTCACACAAGTTTTTCTTAACAAATTCTTTATTTTACAGAATCAAATTTAATTTTTTCTTAACAGATTCTTTATTTTACAGAATCAAATTCAATTTTTTATACATATACAGATTCTCTATTTATTTTATCCACACCAGATTCTCTAATATACGGTACACCATAATAAAAATAATAATATTTAAACTTTTATCATTTATATTTGTTAATTTTAATTTAATAGATAATATGTTATTATACATTAATATATTATAATATAATATTAAAATATTAATACAGATAATTAATATATTAATGCATATTATAAATCATATTTTAATCTTTTGCAACATATAATATTAAAAAAACATTAATAATGTTAATGTAATATTAATATATTATATATGATATATTATAATATAATATAATACAAATTACAATAGTATATATATTAATATTTTGTACTAATATATTAATTAATTACTATAATATATGGTAAAAATATTTGATTTAAATATAAATAAAATATTAATTTTATATTAAATTAATATAAATAATATATTAGTGTGTGTGTATATTGATATATGCAATAAAGTAAAATTATAAAATATGATAAAATAATATTATAATTTTGATAAATATGAATATTGATACCATAAATTTAACTATTTACGATCATCGAATTAACTTTAAAATAGAAAATTGGTTCAACTTAATTTTTTTTTACTTGTTATCAAAATTCTCTGAATATGATTGAATTTAGGAAACTACTGCAAGTGCTCTGACAGGTGCAAATTACGGAACCTGAAAACTTGCCCAATATACATCTTCTTCGTCTCCACCCCTTCATTTGCTATAAAAGCAACAAGTCAACTCAAATATTGTGCAAAAAATAAACTACCAGTCAAGCTACCACATTTTAAAAAAAATAATAAGGCACAGAAAGAGTGAGGCCCTTCTTTCCAAAATAATAAGATTATTTGCAAATACCGAATAATGTTGAAATAAGAACGTGACCGTTAGCTTGTAAATATTCTCAGTGTGTTAATTTAAAACCACGTTCAAAGTGCTTTATAGTGGCTCCATTCAAAAAGGTGCATCATCTATGAAGATATATCAATTGATGTAGTCCGTATGGATATTGCTTTATCCATACTGATAGGAACTACCGCTAGTACAGTACAATCAACAAGGGAAAATCAGTACCAAACGATTAACAGTAAAATATCAAATGCAGAAGTAAATTGAAACAGAGTTTTTCTGGTTTCTTCTCAAAACTAAACCTACATGAAGTAAATAGCCCAATAATAAATAGTAAAAGTTTACCCCATTCATATGAATTACTACAGATTTCAACTCTACTTGTATTCACATAAAACACAATATCCAAACATCCTTGGGATAGGGTTTAAGGGAATCAACCGCTTACGAGCATGGGACCCAAAGTCAAACTTCACGAGCGAGGGCAGGAAGGTTGAACAAAGTTATCTGAGAACCACTGCAGCATTTCTTAGAGCTAAATAGCTCTGAACGTACTCGTTCGGAAGCGATCTAATGAGCTTGAAGACTTCAGTATTGGCATAACGAAGATTTGTTCTTGGATCGTGGTAAGGTGCCTGAAATGAGTTGTGATAATTTTGTAACATAATAATCGACACAAATAAAGCATATATACATGGGAACAAGGGAAACAACTAAATTTGCAACAGCTCATCTTGAAAATTCTTCCAACTAGTGTCATATATATCCAAATATATGAGAAAAATATAACCATACAAATTTAAAGAGTATACGAAAAGAACAAGGTATACAAAATTTTGAATTTTTCCAAGCTCTTTCAGACAATAATTATAACCATGTCAAAATAAGTGATTTCTGCCTCCAAAAAATATTTATTTTACATATAATAACCATATTATACATCACAAAAAATTGAAGAAAAAAAAATCTCTTTTAATCCAAACTTGTACAAATGTATTAAATATGTTGTGGGTATAATTTAATATGAGCTATATCTCATTTTTACTTTGTGTATGTGTACATATAGGCACTCACAAGTCAAAACACAGAATATAGCAACTGCTTGCTATGGAACCTATTCTGCTGTCCCATCAAGCAAACCTTATACCGTCCACTAAAAATATCAACCGTCACATTTTAAATTTCTTAGATGCTTCCACTCTCCTCTTTGGAGCAGAAGGAATGAAGTTTAGCGCGGAAGGGATTCACAGAAAATTTTTAAAAAAATGTGCTGTAAAACCCCTTCTATCATCTGCTCCCATTTGGAGCAAAGGCATTCATTTTCTTTCCCTGATGCAAGCTCTAGCAGAGGAAGACTTTGTAGAATCACAGAACCATACAATTTGAATATATTGACATCATCGAAAGCACGATGATACATGAAAAGGAGAACAAAGAATAGAGATGGAGTAAGATAGCAATAACGAGAGATAGAGAGAAGCAATTTGACGACCAGAAAAATAAACTGAAGAACAAAAGAAAAAATATAAACCAAATATCCATGCGGAAGCATCAGCATTGCAATCAAACTCCTCTATTCTGTCAAGATCATGCGGAAGACCATTTTCTTATCGCTGCTCTAATGTTATCAGTTTTAGTTTATAGTTATATGCTTTCTTCTCTCTGCAGCCAAACATGTTTACCTCCACTGTCTAATATAAATCTTTTCCGAACAAATTTAGAATATGCCTTCGGAATGAAAAAGTTTCCTTAATAACTAACAAAGCTGAAAAAGTGAAATTTACAATTTAACATTTTTCGTATGAACAAATTTCTTGTTCTACAACTTTGAACTGCACAATATGGTATTCAAAGCAAAGATAAGATCACTGTTGAATCATTCGGCAATTTTCTCCCCCAAAAATTCTAAGCATTTGAAATCATAATTATTAAACAAACTTCTAAAAAGAAAAAAAAATAACTAAAGGAACTTCATTTTGCAGACTTGGAAGGGGGAACTTGCATTTGGCAAATACAAGGTAATTTAGACAACTGAATCACCAGAAACACCATAAGAACAGAACAATAGAACACTATAAGTTTAGGCAAACTGCAAACCCAAGAATATCAAATGCATCATACAGAAATGAGAAAATCATCCAAACCTGATATTAGAAAACCAACATCAGAACAGACAGTAGTGTGCAAACAATTCTTATTCTACCTCCAAAAGAGAAAAAAAGTGTTCAAATCAACAGATGTATTTATCAGGAGTCTGATTGAGGCTATATGGGTCTCAAAGTAAATTGCTCTTCCTTCGTTCCAAATATCTAGAATCACTTGTCTTTGTAGATATAAAAGGGCTACTAGTCTTCTAATTTGAAATGAAGGGAGTACAACCTATCAAGTGTAAACTGGAAAACATACTATGAACAACAAACTTTTAACAAGCTTCATACCTCATATCCAGTTATGTCACAAATTTTCTTGCATGGGCGCATAGAGGGTGGTGTCTCAATATTGACATCTGCACAATAAATCAAGACAATGAGAGTAATTGAACATTAATAGTACTAACAGTTGAATCTCAACAGTAAAATATAGAATCTGAATATGATACAACAATATACATAAAATAGCTCGGAGTCATTAGGTTCCATAACCAATTGTACATAAAATCACAAACCCCACCCTCAACAATATGGAGAATAGCAATTATTTCTTATATTAATAGTTTAACATCTGGCTAAAGTAAATCTACTCAAATCATTCTGTGTTCTAATTTCTTGTAATCAGGTGGATATCCTGCGTAGGTTCAGGTAGAAGAGCTTTCTAATATAAAACAGCATCAGCATCGCATATAACATTTACTAAGACTTTAAGAGTATTCAGCAAGAAATATGATGAAGAGATAAGAATTCAGACCGAGTTATCAGACTTATAAATTGCAGTTAAATGTCTAAACACAAAGTACACTACGCTGTGCTTATAACCAACAATGTATGTTTGATATGACCTGCTTAGAATTTGCTAACAGCCTAGAGCCAGTCATCCTAACCAATTTGATGGTAAAATTCATCGGCACACTATCGATTGCATGATTGTGTGACCTACACTTACGGTTGGGTGCAGGATTGATTTAAGAACTCAAAAGGTTTGTTACTGATAGTACAAAAAGTGCACCTTATAACCACTATGCATTGCTAACTATAGAAAAGTCTTCAAAATGCGCACAGAATTTCATTTGCTTTGCTAACTATAGAAAAGTCTTCAAAATGCGCACAGAATTACAAATGAAACAATGTAGGGCCATATGTTGAGTCAAACCCCTGTCCCTCTCTTTTGAGCTTCGAAAAAGAAACAAGGAATACTCACAATTAGGTTCATCTGGGGGATAATTTTGATAATTTTCTGCTTGGATGATCTGCTTCAGATGTTTCCAGTGCCTACCTCTGGATTGCCCCTTTGGGAATTTCTCATACATCTGAATCTTCTTAAAGCTTAGATGGGTCGGCAATACCATCTCTGCTTCAATCACTTCTTGCTCCATCTACAACCAAGAACTTCCATCAAACAACATGTAAATATGTAATACACAGATTAATAATTTAATACTCCGTAATATACATATACATCAAAACTATACTTCAAATTCTACCCATTTTCCACCAAATATTTTTTTTTCTTTAAATAACTAGTAAAAGAATTTACGTTCAAAATCAGAACTACAAAAACCCTTAATAAGCATTTAAGTCCTTGCCCGAAAGCATATAAAATAATAAAAGATTGGTGAACTTTATTTCGCCTGAGAAAGTACCAGTACTGGAACTGAAAATTTTGGATTAAATCAACGCCTTGAAATTAAGCTCAATGAAAAATTATAACCGTTGCTCAACGAGTGGAATACAGAGAAGATCAAGCACATTCGTAGGCATAAATTAACCCTAATTTTACAATGACCAAAAGCCAATTTCAATTTCAACGGCAAATAAATAGAATAAAACACTTAAATTTTAGGGCAATTAAAATTGAAGTGACGAGGACCTGAAATGAGTGAGTCTTTGAAGAACCGGTTGTGAACGGAAAGTCAAGGAAACCAGGTCGGGCGGCGAAAGATACGGGAAGAGAAAAGTTTTACGCTAAATTCCATTCTACTCCTTAAACTTGTAGTCAATTACACACTGGTCCCTACTCTTGCAAGTTAATGAGTCAAATAGTCGATTACAGCTTGTTTTTTGCTGGTGGGAACTTTTGGAAAAGATATGATAAAAACGTTGGGAATTGTTATTTCGGATAAATATATATAAATAACCTCATCTTTGGAGTATTTTTATTTCGAGAACTGAATTTTTAATTTTTGTAATTAAGTGATTTACCTTTTTATTTTTTTCAATATAGAATAAATTAGATTGCAATGTCAAAATTTGCTTACGTGATACATTGGTACGACAAAATAATTATTTTTAATTAAAACTAACATTTTTTAAAACATATTTTGAGTTAATTAGTAAGATTTAATCAAAATTAAATGATAATTTATGTGTTTTACTGCATTTTTGTCCTTATAAAACTTAAATTTCGGTAAAAGTCCTTGATATACCATTGTTGAAATGTCAAATATGCACACCACATTAGCACATTTTGATTCGAAACTTCATGTGTCTTAGATTGAAAAAAAAATATAAATGTGAGTCTTTTAATTACAAAAAGTAAAAGTTCGGTCCTCGAAGTGAATACCACTAAGATGAGGGCATTTATATGTATTTATCCCTTGTTATTTTGACATTTATTTTTGTTATTTTTATTTGTACAGTTTATTTGTTGCTTATCAAATATTTGTATAATATGTATTCAATTTTTAAAATTAACTTATAAGCTCGTGCCTAATACAAGTAAATATTTTAATGTGTATTTTAATATAGAATATTATCAATTTAATGATTGTGATAAAAAGTTATAAATATGGAATAAGGCGTAACATGTACACAAAATAGTTATATGACAATTTCTTTCAAAAACAAAAAAGAAATTTAGGGTTCAAGTTTTACGGGATACAATTATTATAAAATGTGTACTTGAATGTGTAAGATTTAAGTGGTGATCTTGTAACGTATAATTTTAAATGTAATTTAATACTCCATATATGTTAGTTGTGTTATTCACTTTGATAAAAAATATATAATAAACAACTATTAATATTTTAGGATTTTAAAATTTTCTAAAAAACGTAACAAATATTAAACTTCCATAAAACTATATGGTACTACAATACTTTAATTTTTTTTGGGACAAAAATAATATTTATTCGACCATTGTATCTTTTTGTTACGATGTATTCTTTGTTAAACGTTTATGATTAACATTTCAACTCGGCAATTACGATAATACTCTAAATATAATTTGAATGTCACAAAATGAAAAATATGTTATTATATTATCACAATACTGTAATAAATATAATGTTTTGTATTGTTATTTACGTTATAATAAATACTGTTTTTAATGGATCTATCCTTAAAGACATTCGCACAACTACATTGTACTCTTTCGTTTTAGTCTATTTTAATTTCTATCAAAAACAAAAAATAACAACTTATTCATTTGTAATATTATATTTTATAAAAAATTATTTATCTAGTTTATTAAATCACCCTTTTAAAACTTACATTATTAAATTCCAAACCAGTGTAAGTATGAACAAAACCGAAAAGGTAACGGACATAGTAAATACAGTCACAACTCACACTGTTTTGGCACATGTTGTAAATCATATAAAATTCGAGATGTCCATAATTATTATTTTATCTCACTAATCTTCTTTACCATTATTCTGGTTTTTGTTTCATTGGTATGAAATGATGTGAGATCTTCTAGAATCATTCTAAGAATCGTCAGTTGTATTGCATTGTATCGAGGACTTAAAAATAAATTACTCATTTGTTCTAAATTCAAAACTACATTTTTAAAACAATGATTTCTAAAAGTAATTTTTTAATTTTAAATATATTCTTATCATTGTCATGTTGTTTGAAATAATAATAATAGTAGTTATAATATAAATCACTAAGTAAAAAAAATAGTTCAACTAATTTGAGTGATGAAATAATAGAATGATATTTTAAAAAATTTATAATTTTTTATAATTTAAAATAAATATATCTCTAATTTTAAAATAATATATGTGTTTTTTATTTTAGAACGAACGAGTACATTGAAATAAGAGGAAACAAATGTCTTTTTATCTTGAAGTTTTAAATGCAACGTATCTTCAAATTCGCATCCATGCTACTTACCACTCTACCATAAGAAAATTTTGCACGAAGGACGGATATAATTTCTTAATTTAAAGTAAAACAAAAAAATTATATTTACCTAGTGAAACAGTTTGAAATTAGTATAAATTATATGAATTAGCATGGTGAATTACTAATAGTTTGTGTATTTATCTGAATTAGTTTGATTATTTATTTCTTAAATAGACTATTTAGTGATTATTTTATACGCAAATTAGAATAATATTAGTCAGAAAATATTTTGGTACGGAATGTAAATAATAGAATAGTAAATAAATTAATAAGTTTGTGAATCGTTGAAATAATAATCAAAGTTAGTTTATCAAATTTATATTACTGCAATTGATGTTATTCATATTCCAAAATAACAATGTCGTGATCAGTAAATAGTACAGTAATTCTCAGTTGAAAATTTGCTGATTTTAATTATATACATATATATTCCTTTGTATCTTTGTAGCTAATAGAGGATATGTAATTAGACAAATAGATATTATTTTCTTTGAAAAAGACATAATTTTATATTTAAAAGTAAAGAAAAAAAGAAAACAGAAGGAAAGATATCGTGTACATCATTACCGTTATATTTGAAATATATACATGACAGATTGTAAAATAAAACACAGTTACATGACATAATAAAATATAGTTTTCTCTTTTTTATATCTAATTAATTTTAAGAAACTGTTGATGGCAATATAAACAGACCAATCAAAGAGTACAATATTTGGTTCACATGACGTGGCAACATATCCATGTCTCAACCCCATAATCCTTATCATACACCGTGACACAGAGTAACGCTTCCCCAAAGTCAAACCATTAGTTGGGCTGCTTGAGCTGCCCTTAACGGAGCAAGTACAGGGGTATTTCGGTAACTTAACAAAACACGGACGCCTATAGATGCGGTACAGCGTATCCTTTAAGTTTCTCTCTCCTTCCATTTCACTTTCTCTCTCACACAAACACACACTATGATGAGAGAGAAGATAGAGAGGGAGATTCTTTCCTTTTTCCGATTGTTTTAATTTTGTCAATACTCTGAAAGTATTAACGAAATTACCAGAAATTACATATTTATATAGATATATACATATTTATAATATATATATATATATATATATATAATATATTATTGTAGAAGGTTTTGGTAATTCATTGAATCAGTTTTCGGTGGTTCTCTCTCCTCACAGGTATAATCTCATCCTCTCTCTACAATTGTATGTTCATGTTTAAGTAATTGAATTTGTAAATTATTGATGGTGCAAGTTGAATTTCAGATGGAAATTATGAATTATTATGATTGCCGTTTTGATTAGAATTTAGAGAAGGGTGAACTTTCTCTATGTGAAATGAAATCGGATTGGAGCCCAGATTATGCTCGATGCTGTGTTATACTTTTGGGTGTAATTCTTTGTATTTGATTGGCTTTTGTTGATATGCTGTTGATTACTTTATACCTTGTGTAGTTAATGAAGATTATACTGATCTAGGGTTTCCAGTTACGTATGTTGTCCGTTTAGCTCAATAATAAAGTTGATTATAGTATTTTTTTTTTTTAGCCTTTTCTTGTAGATTTTTGGGTTAGTTTTATGGGTTGTGAATATTTATGTTTTCTGGATTGAGATTAAACTGGAGATGAACAGATTCTTGATATTCCGATATTTTTGTCTTGGGACAAAATATATGAAAGTAATCCAAATCAAAACTTCAATTTGAACTCTTTTATCATCGGTTACTGCTACAATTGAATACTATTAGTAAGTCTTTTATCTTTTAATTGCTCCATGGGTTATAAATTTATTGATAATGGTGAACTTTCTCTCTTTAAAATGATATTCGATTGGATCAAATTACTTAAATGCTATGTATGGCTTCAAATTCTTTTTATGTGAGTTAACATCTGATATTATTTTACTGGGCTAAATATATGCCATGAGTTATGGTCTGTAGATCCTTATTTGATTATCTCCTTTTCTTTCTGTTTATTTTTCTAAATAACTTAAACTAGGGTTTTGCTCTGTGTAATTGGATGTAATAACAGATGGGGAGGGATGGCAAGGTTGGGGACAAGCATGGGAATACTAGGAGAAGAGTTCGACCAAAAGAAAGGGGGTCAGATGAATCTGATGAAGATTTTGAGATTGATGAAGGTGAAGAATATGAGTCAGATGAGTATTGTTCTTCTTTAGATCCGGATGAATCAGAAGATGCTTTAGCTGAATTTGAGCTTGAGGAAGAGGAGGAGGAGGAGGAGGCAGAAGAGGTCAAATTGAAGGTGAAGAAGGCTGCTAGATCTAATGCTCGAAAAAGTGTTTCAGTCAAGAGGGGAAAAAGGGTTAAGAAGCGGAAGCCACCAAAGAAGAAAAAGAAGTCATCATATAAACATGAAGACGAAGACGAAGACGAAGACGATGATGACGTAGAATTTTTGCCGGATGAGATGGATTATGTTGATGATGAAGATGAAATGCCAACAGTAAGGCAGAGGATTTCATATAAAGAAGTAGATGATGTTGATAATGATGGTGGCGATTATGATTATTTAGAAGATGAAGATGAAACACCAGTGGAAGATAAAAAGAGGGTTTCATATAAAGAACTGGAAGATGACTGTGATAACGATGATTGTGGTGACGATGATTATGTAGATGATGAAGTTGAAACGCAAATGGCAGGAGAAAAGGGGGTTTATTATAAAGAAGAAGATTTTGGTGCTAATGATGATGGTGATGACGATGATGATGAGGATGAGGAATTTACCCTAGATGGAACTGATTTTCTAGATGAGGAAGATGACATGCCAGCAGCAAAGAAAATTAAGAAGGTATGTAAGACTCGTTCACGGGAGAGTGGTCTTGCCAAATTACGAAAGAGGAAAAGGAATTCCGAGGTACCAAGACCAACATGGAAAAAGCCAAGAACGAATCGTAGATTGATGAGGAAAACAAGTTCAGGTACTGTTGCAATTCCTAGGTTGGTCAGAAAAGCAAGTTCTGGTAGTGATGCGGAGTTTGCAGCAAAGGGCTTATTGGTGGAAGAAAGAAGTAAGAAGATTCCAGGTCGACGGAGGAGAAGATATATAGCTGGTTCTGATTCAGATTTCATGAGCTCTGGATCCTCCGATTATGAGTACACTATTTCTGAGGAAGAGAGAGAGCAGGTGAGAGAGGCGAATAAGTTCTGCACAAGTTTGACTACAGGTTTGAGAACTTCAGCTTTATCAAACAAGTTCAAGGAAGAGGAAGATATCTGTAAGCAAAGAAAACGTCCTGGAAGAAAGGGCAAGGAAAAGTTGGTGGATCTGAACAAAGCAGTTAAACAGGTCTGTGGTATATGCTTATCAGAGGAAGGAAAGAGAACAATACGAGGCACGTTAAATTGCTGCAGCCATTATTTTTGTTTTGCTTGTATCATGGAGTGGTCTAAGGTGGAAACTCGTTGCCCATTGTGTAAGCAAAGATTTATGACCATAAGTAAGCCCGCAAGACCTGAGTCGGGGTTCGATTTGAGGACTATAGTAATACAAGTTCCTGAGCGTGATCAGGTAAAGTAATTGCAATCTTTTATTAATTTTCTGAAACTATAATGTTTAGGGTTGGTTGATTTCTTTGATTTAATTATGTATTTGTCCTTATTTCAAATATCTTGTGCCTTTTGCAGGTATATCAACCATCTGAGGAAGAACTTAGGGGATTTCTTGATCCATATGATGGTGTGATCTGCACGGAATGCCATCAAGGCGGGGATGATGCTCTCATGTTACTGTGTGATATCTGTGACTCACCTGCACACACATATTGCGTTGGTCTTGGACATGAGGTACCTGAAGGTAATTGGTATTGTGAAGGCTGTCGACCAGCTGCTTGTGGATCCTTACATCCACATGGTCTAAACCATGCACCAGATCAAAGAGCAAATAATGACTTATCTGTTCTTTCATCTCCTGGTCACAATGTTGGCGAATTAGACCTCAATTCATTGTATGTGCCTGATACACCATTGACACAAGAACCTGGAGGTTTTCCCATTCCTAGACGTTTGGGTGGTGAGTTCAATGCTGCATCTCCAGCGTCTGGATCAGGAGCGTTCACTGTATCTGATAGACGAAGGATGCACCGCAACATACATATTATTCGCAATAACAGAAGGAATCCTTCTAGTAGTCAATCAAATGCGACACCAGTTGTACCTACAAACTCGGGAATTAGATTGTTTGGCTCCCAAATTGATAGAGGTACAGAAATAGCAATTCAGAGAAATGCAACGCCAGAAAGGAGAGGATCCCAATATACATTTCCTCAAGGAAGATTACAAGAGAGTAATTTTCCTTTGCACCCTGGTAGGGGATCTAGCCATTTGAGTGGACTGCAACAGAATCCTTTTCCTACATCTATTAATGGAAATTTAGAAGCTGACCATGAAGGGATGAGTGTGACACTCAATTCTTTTAATTCCAGATTAGCATACGAGCAACTACATCCTTGCAGTAGCAGATCCAATATCAATTCTGATGGCGCATCTTATGCATTTAGAGAGGTGAGCTACTTTACTGTAGAAAAGGGACAAGTGCAACAAATGGTTAGAAGTCATTTGAAAAGCTTGTCCAGAGAAATTGAGTTAGGTATGATATTGCATGTTTTCTTTAATTTGTTCTGATAGTTCAACTTCGTAATAAGTTACACGGCATATCTTAGGGTTGTCCCACTTATTAATTTGAACATTAGGCTAATGGCTGTCTGGCTACTATACATCGACTTGAGAATCTTACTTTGACGTGTTTTTTACCTTGAGTTTGCTCATCTGCCATCCTCCCCACAAACCAATAGAAAATAATAATAATAAAGAGGCACTTGCCAGTGCAATGTGCAAGTAATTTTTAAGCACGTTGAGGAAAAGTTTATTATTACCTTTCTTTTGATTTTTCTTAATGATATTCTTACCTTTCTTTGCTTTCAAGAGAACATTGTAATTAGTTTTGATATTGTGTCGGCAACCTTGAATTGCCTTAAAACCTCGGTGAATTTATCTATTTTCAAAAGACTTTCTTGTTGATTATTTATTTCCCCATACTTCTGCACAGACCATGATACCTTCAAGGACATCTCAAGGATCTCTACACACACCATTTTAGCGACATGTGGACATGAGCACAGGGAGAGTCAAGTTTACCCCGTGCAACGGCCATCAACCTGTAATCATATTGAAAGACCAGCATCAGATATGCAGATGAGTTTAATTGAAGGTTGCTGCTCATATTGTTTTGATCTTTTTGTGGAAGACGTAGTGAAAAAAATCATGAGCATGAAAGTATCTTGCATCTAATAGGATTAGAAATTGATGCTGTGGATTAGTTGGCTTACCATTATTTCTGAACATCAGCGGCATAAGAGGGCATGCCCTTATCATTGTTGTTGGGTTTAGACATTGTTTTATTTCTTCTTAATTAAGTCATTTCTCTTGTTTTAGTGAAACATTTACCCAAGGTTCTTTACCACTGGTTTTGTGGTTGGATGCAGCAGAGAGTTTTCATTCATATAGGCTTTATTACATGTTATTTTCTCAATTTATCCTATATTATTTTCTCGTTTTCATGTGAATAAATCAATGACAAACTTCACATCACCTAATTTTTTGTGGTTTTAGTGGATTATCCTGCTGGTAAAGTAAGAGAAATTATTGCTTTCGTGGTTCTCTGCTCGTTCGTTCTTCAATATGTTACTGTATTAGTTGGTAGTCTACTAGTCGAAAACGTTTGTATTGAAGTTGACTCTAAGGTTTTATTGGTTAATATATGTCATGTAGAAATCGTTCAGCCATATCCGGACGTCAAATATGCAAGTGTGTTCTAAATTTGTGTGACATGAGATGAATTAAAAGATGTCAACAACATTTGTTATCTCACTCAATCAAGGTATTGAGTTTGTAGTCCGTGAATATAGACGGAGATTTTTTTTATGAGTTGAATAATGCTTGATGCAGATCAGTCGAAATATGAGATATTGGATGACATGGACGCGAAAAAAAATGTTATGTTGTATTCTTTACGATACAGGGCATATTGTAGAGATAAACATGTGAATCTGAATTATGCTTTTAAAATTTCAAATTTGGATTCTCAGAATTACCGATGTTTGGAATAGTGATACTCGATTTGAAGTGACAGACAAGCGGTGGTCGAGTTAATTTCTGAATTCTTGGTGGTTGATTTTTGTCAACTTTTGGTGTTAATATGGTGAGTAGTTGTTAATAGACTATAAATACTTGAGAAATAACCTATATGCTTACACATTTCTTCCGTTTTTAAGTTCTCTGAACTTAAATTAACTGTTGGAGATACATTTGACTATAATTTAAAATCAAAATCCATTTAACCAAATAAAGGAAAAGAAAAGCAAAATTTGTTTGTTCGATTTTTATCAAATGACTATAGATAGTGTTAAGCTCTTGTTTAAATAGAAAACCCACCGAGTAATTACTAGACAATCTCGATATTCAATCTCTAGCTTGGCAGTAGTGTCCTGACTCAATTTCAACTTATACTAAGCTCCTCTGTTTTATTTAAATACTAATAATATAATTACTTGAACAAAAATTGATATAGTATTGAAAAAATATGATAAAAAATAGAATTGAAATAAAAAAGAAACAAATAATTTAGAATAAATAAAATAAAATTAGTAACAAATAAAATCCAACGGAGAATACTAATTTAAGACCGACAAAAATATATTTGTTGTTGAGATATAAGGCTAGGGAGAAATGATTAGCCATGTGGTGGCTCTTGCGTTGGTGCCGTCAGAATTTTCAAATAGTTACATTATTAGGACATAATAAAGATATTCTAGTTGTAATTTGGTTTATTCGTTGTCAAATTTAGTGGAGAGTGCAACGTGGAGGATGGCAAGTGAAAGGAAGAGGACATAGAATGGGATAAGAAGCAATTCTTGAAATGTATTATAAGATGCGACAATTCAAACAATTGTTTTTGTACATTGAACGGCCTATACCACTTGCTTGCAAAGCACTGTCAATATTTCCAAATGGGTTTGTTGGAGGTACGATCTAAATCAATTGAAATTATTCAGATAAGAGAATTAAAAAAAATAACAGAAAAAAAGAATGTTATCTTAGTTTGTTTTGTGTTCTCTAATTGGCCAAAAGCATGCATGTGGGTGAAAAGCAAGATAAACTTGTATAGGAAGTTAGGAACAAAACGGGAGAAATATGATTTTGTCATCTGGTGGTTTGTACTGAATTTATTTTATTTTTTGTATTTTAAGTTTTCATTTGTGATTTGTGAAGTATATATCTATCTAAAATTGGCATATCAGACCTTTTATGTGACAAATAAAATAACCTGCGAGATTGGGTAAATCGGAATGGGTTGTCTGCTCCATTTGGTTCATTTTGTGCATCATTCCTTCTAAAATTGTTATGTATTCTTTTAGGATTTTAGATTTTTAATAAAATAAAACAAAAAAATTAAACATTTATTAATTGTAGAGTAAATGGGGCATGTAATGGGGGGAGAAAATATGATAGAGTAGCCAACCACGGGTAATCACATGTTTAGCTTTTCGCCCTACGAGACTCAAACATTCTTGTTTTAGAACATATGGTATAATATAATTTGATATAATCATCGGTAGAGTTGTAATAAAATTCGGAATTCACTTAAATTCGATTTGAAAATTAATTGGTTTGATTCGAGTTTAATATGAAAATGAATCAAATTTGATACCTTGTTTAAAGTTTGATAAGTTAAACGAGTAAAATCTGAGCACAAAAGTACTCGTTCGAATATATTCGTGAGTAGATCAATTACATTTTTTATATTAAAATATTATAATACATATACTAAAATTTTAGGGTCAATTTTGTCCTACTAATTAATTTAAGTATAATATGTTGTATAAACTATTTTAGGAGTGATGTTTGCAAGTAAAATAATCATTATCTATATAAAATGTGTTATAAACTACGGAAACTTATATAAATATAATTTATATTTTGTAAAATTTATCAAATATAAATGCTCGTGAGTAGATCGAATTCGATTAGAATAAATTCTGAGTATCAAAATAGTATTCTAATATTTAAGTTTGAATTCAAGTATCTAATAAAAGTAAAATCTGAACACACCAATGTTGATTTATTTCGACTCGTTTACGCATCTACATCGCCGTTCATAATTTCATAATTTGTCCAGAGATAATAAATGCTCAAAATATACTCTCTTTTTCATTCTAAAATAGAATGTGAAAGAACTCTAATTCTTTTTTCAAAAATTAAAGGGTGTTGCTTTTAATATAGGGCATATTAATTTTTTAGTTCTTGAAGTGCTTATGAACAATTATTATAAATAAATCAAATATAACTTACAAGAGCTGTAATTCTTTTCCGCAGTCGACATTGTAAAATATTTTTGACTCGGTTTGAACCAATATACAGAATGTTTATTTGATCCAGCCAATTCTGTAAAATTGGACAATATGGCTTGGAAAGTTAGATTATTTGCATTCACTAAATACATTCACTAAAGCACCACCAAAGGCAAGTCCCCCAAAGGCACCGACTGACATTCAATTCACGAAAATTAAAACCAACTTTGAAATAATACGTTCTATTTTTATTCTATTTTTAAAAGGAAGATTATTTCTACCAAATAAAAGAAAAACTGAGGTGGAGCTTTCTATGAAACAACAAGAAGAAACTTACACTTGACTAAGAAAACATATTTGGAAAGTGGAACTACCACTTGAGTAACAAAATAGCCCACATAAACTAATGAAGCCTGCTAATGTCACCACCAAATTTTAGGGGCCATCACCAATGAAACAACTTGACGTTCGAATAGGCACACCCATATATGTGTATACACAGAATAATAATGCAGAAATGGTCAATTGACGAGTTTATTAACGGCTTATATAAAAGCATAAACAGAAATGAGATGTAATAAACGAGTTTTCATTCTGCCTAAACAACTAAATTCTAGATGAAGCTTAAATTACATTATTTCTACTCCTTATTTCACTCTCTGGTTTGATACAATTGCATACTCAATACAAACCAACCAATTACAAACCACCGATCATGGGGCTCTTGGCTGCAAGCAAACCCAAAAGAACAGCAGCTACATGGTACAACTTCATAAATTATCATCAAGAATTGTTGACAACAGAAGCCCCTGAACAAACACACACCTCTTTGTCCTCTCCTCCTGGTCCTTGATTGACAAGGGAGATGATTGGACAATTCTGTTGACACAGAAACCAATAGCACATATAAATATTAAGAAAGTTGGAGAAGATAACCACTACATAAAATTGACAGCTTTGCTGAACTATGATCCATTGGAATGTATAAGAACTTCCATACTGAACAAAACTGAAAACTATGTATACTGAACACAAACTGAAAAATATGTAACAGTTTCTTTAAAAAATATCATCATCATCATCAATTCATCATTATAATGATAAAAATAGTACGGAGTAACATAACACCAAATGCAAGATCGGCAAATAAGCAAATAAATACCAGAATATTAGTACCATTCAGCACAGTGCAAGATAAACACCAAAAATATTCTCTTTTAGAGCAAATGGCTTTATCCCCATCACCAGGGGTTTACCTAAGCTCAAGAATCACTTTATGTCACAGAAGCAATGCGCTTCCCCTCAAATTCAAATCAAGGATAAGTGCATATATCTGTTCCACATCTCAAAAGTGCAGTCATAAACTGCACCCTATGCAAATCTATGAACTTGTCACTAAATGTACGATATCAGCCAAAAGTTGAATGTTCCCTAGTCCCTACCTCCACAAAAGTTGATATATATATATATATATATATTTGGGGAAAGGGCAATGAGATGTAGCTCATTTTTATAATCCTACTCTCGCTTGCTATACTTCAATTTCCAAACTATTTGAGTAAAATCTAACCGTACAGATTATAAGAGCATATGCCAAAACAATTCAACATGTGTATTCTTTCGAACTCATTTACATAGTTTTTATAATTATTTTAAAATCAATAAATCTTAGCTCTTGAAAAGGTACTAATTTTACATAGTTATAAAAATCATGTTGCACACCACAAAGAAGATGAGAATTTTAATTTCTCCCTCTATTTTTTTATGTTCTTTCAATCCGTACGTTGGATTTTCTAAATAGATTGTCTAGTGGGTAGGGATATGAAAAATGAGCTATAGTTCAATTCCTTTAATCCCTATGTATATTCTTAAGAATATTAATCAAAACGACGTAGTTTTGATTAGTCTAGCTGACAAATAAATATGAGCTATAGTTCATTTCCCTTAATCCCTATATATATAAATGTATGTAGTAAATTATACACACACACACACATATAGATATAATCATATAAATAATATAAATAAATGTATATTTATATATACTGTATATAATATCCCAATGAGTGGACTGTGGGTTTGTTATTATTAGAAAATTAAAAAACCAACTGTAGATATTGATGTTCCCCCATAACAAGACTGGTGTTAGCATGTGAAACGAACATTGAACATTTAGTGATCCATCATGCTGCTTTTTACTAGTTCATGCCGCAAAATGATTCCCATATAATCCTTCACTTTATTTGCCTAAACCAGCAAAATCGATGTGAATTTGTGATAAACCCCAAGAACAGCCTGAAGTTCGATAAAAGAGAGACCTTGTAAATTTTCTCAACTCCCAGGGGCAAATGAGAAAGTTTCATCAATCTCTGAGAACATGCTACAGAGTTGCCTTCTAAAAACTCTCAAATAACGTCATCGAAGCAAAGTCAGGAAAGTAAAAGATTACCAAAGCAGAGGGAGGAGAGAGTGAAGTCTCAAAACTGTCATCACAGTCTAAATTGTAGTAAAATACGAGTCAGATGGAAACAGTCATGATACATCATCTGATATATAATAGATTCAAGAGAGGTTCAAAACTGATATACCCAATCCCTATGCAACTGTGCTGTCAAAACTAGTCATTTAGTCCCATTAAATAAGCTAAGGATATTTATAAGAACACAAGTAGTATGACGCATTCTAGCATTATGCAAACACATACACACACATATACATGGAATAAGTGATATGAGCGCCAGCTAATTTTTCAAAAATATGTAAATTTTTTGAATTGATTCCAGCTCTTTTACTGATTTCTTCAACCATGAAAGAACGCACTTTAACCCTTGAAAATATACTAATTTTACATGGTCACAAACACCATGCTATGCACCACAAAAAAGTGAGAAATTATGAACCTTGGTATTTTTAGTGCTCTTGCAATCCATACAAATGGATTTTTCAAAAATTTTGGGGACACATACATATATAATACTAGTGGATATGGTTGTAAAATGAGATATGACTCATTTCCCTTGATCCCCCCCCACCCCACCCACCCACCCACAAAAAAAAAAAATAAAAAAAAATAATATATATATATATCTATATAGACATACCAATTCCATGATCTCTTATTTTCTAATCAGAAGTTAATAATACATGTTCTATTTCAAGCAAGTTTGTGCAGGATTCTTCAATACAGTCTATAAAGAAAATAAATCTAAGTAAACTACTACTCCAAGTAGAAAGCTGATTAACAGGCATACCTTTCTGGTACACTCTCAGTTGTGCTTTTCTTGACGGATGTTAACTCAGCTGAAGAGTGAGATTGAGCACTCCCAAAATCATCAGCCATAGGCAAAATAAATGAAGATAAGAGTGGATCAGGTGCCATATTGGTTGAAGAGACTAGGTAGGAAGACCCTCCAAAAAGCGACTGCAAGTTCCCTTCCCGCAGCTCCCTCCTCAACAAAGTCAGTGTTGAATGTGATCCACCTTTACGCGATTTTCTCTTCCGCTGCATGTGAGTCCAGTCTAGTCAAGGAATTCATGTCAAAAGACGTAAATCCTTAATATGAACTGATATGCATACTTGGTAATTAAATATGAACATAGCAAAAGGAAACAGATCTTTTTTCTGCATTAAGTCACTAAAGGTCTCCGACACCAAGACCAAAATCCTTGGTGGGAAAAAAACGCACATGCGCAAAAACACCTAAAAATGCATGATAGCACACCAAAACGACAAAATAACATTATTGTTGGGAAAGACAACTGACATTCAATTACCAACATGCTTGAGCAAAAATAAAATTTTGAATTGCATCAAAAGATCAAAGTAGCACCAAGTGAGACAAAAAGGATATCTTAAAAATGTTTCCATGTTGCAACGTTATATGAGCAACCATATCTACCCCCACCCTCATCGCACACACTGGACATACCTGAAAAGCAAAATAAGTGATCGTTAAAATAGTCCCAGAAAACCACAATCAAATTAAGCGATCTGTTAGCCAAAATGTTGTATCAACAAAATATGACAATAACGAAGCAACCCGTGATTCTTTACCCACTGTCATTCAAGCTAGACCTTAAGCATTATCTCATGTAGTTGTTCCAAAAAGAGTATTCGTTAGGGCAGAATTTTCACAACGAAGGCTTACAAACCCTTAATTCATATTCAATCATGTCGTCATAGCACCATCACAATAAATTGCTTATTTGGAACATTAACTAGTAAAACATTAGCTATTGTAACAAGACAAATTATTTGGAACATTATGCAAAATAACTAAATAAGTATAGTTAAATCAAATTAATACTTATGAAACAAACAAGGTCTGCTTACAGCACGTTATGACAAATTGGTTAAATATTTAAATGTGAATAAGCAAATTTATTAAAATCATTAAATGAATATGAAGCAAATAAATTTTTCTGACAAACAGAAAAGCAAAAAGAGGAAATAGTGTCCAGTATCTACATACCACATTGCAGTACTTGACAAAATAACAAAAAATAAAAAAGACAAAATACAGGGTTAAGGGGAGAGAAAAAGTTTCCATTAACATTAAAGAAACTAAGAATAAATAAAGAGATGAAGGGATTTCTATAGAAAGTGAAAGTGAACACAAAAATGAAAATGAAAGAAATGTAAAAGGAACAGAAATATCACATCGGAAAAGAAAAGACAAAAGGAAAAAAGTGGTGAATAACATGCATCTGGACTTGGGAGTTCCCCACAACTAACGCAGAAAAAGGCTCATGCCACTTAAAGATGAAAACTCGCATTGGCAGTCACCACTCGCTAGTCTCAAACGGGTATTAAGCCCTAACATTTTTCCCAAACACACCTTTTTTATTTTTCTAATTGCATTTGGTATATGCTGACTAGTTTAAAATCACTAGATTCAAATGCCTCAACCATGTCCCCAACTTGCAACACCATTGCTGCATTCTGCCATATCTCGCATTTTCAAGAGGGTCCGTCCAACCCACAGCTAGTTGCAAGGCAATTTCCTCACTACGCCACTTGCCATAACAAACATGGGAATCTTCTTACTATTGTAGATATTAAAATACTAGCATAAAATTCCGCGAACATGTGTGTAAGTGCGTGCATTGATAAGTGGCCCACACACTTTTGTCCCTATTTATGCCAGTCTCATTAATTTTGCTGGTTGTCGCACTTAACATTTGGCAATTTGCTTCCTATCAATTCACCATAAAGATGCAAATCGTTTGACACATAAGCAAAAACAGGAATTCTAATCACTGTTTCTCTGTGCTTAACAAACAGTCAACCCAGACTGCGTAAAGATTAAGGACTTAAAAAAACTGTTCTAATTTATTTCACTTTCTTTAAAAATGAAATAAATATTAAAACTTCATCTTTATCTATTATTATATTGTAAAGGAAACCAAACCCTGTAAAAGTAATATCATGTACTAAAGTACGGATTATTAATGCAAACAACTGAGAAATTATAGAGTGATATAATACCCCATTATTCGCCTCAACAGGATGCTCATCATCAATATGACAACATAACCCGATGATATCAAAATACTCGGAACAAAATGGGCATGGATACTCTTCCCTAATGTCATCCTCTGCATCGATTTCCTCAAAGCCCATAAACATGTCTGCATAACAAGCATCCATTTCATTTCTAATACATAAATTTATATGCAAACATTACCGAAAATCATTAACATATTGCATAGATATCATCCATTTCATGTCAAATACATAAATTCATCTGCAGAAAGTAGTAAGGAAACCCAGATGTAAGAAAACTGATCGTACCAGATCGCGATTGGAGAGCGGACTGATATCGCTTTGAAGCAGAAGAGAGACGAGCGCTCCATGAATCAGCGTCCATGTTATGAAATCGAAGCTAGTATGTGAGATCAAATTTCTTAGGGTTTCAGGATATCAGAATTGATCTTATTGAGTCAATGGATTAAAAAAAGAAACCCCAGAAATTAATTGAAAATTAGAGGAGAGAAATGGGAATTGATTTTGGTTTTGGGATTTTGTGAAGAGTGAGAAATGAGAGAGAGAGAGAGAGAGAGAGAGAGAGCGCGCTTTAGGTTGAATCACCGAAAGAAATTGAGACTTCTCTTGTTGACAGCTTTTTATTGCTTCGTGTTTTTGCCTCTTTTATTTAAGTCGGTAGGTTTTTTGGTACAAAATAATACAAACCTTGTAATAATTTTATGTAATGAATCTATTTCAATTATTTTAGGGCCACTATCTCTTTTTTCCTTTTAGCTATTAAGGAGGGGAAATTGAACATTTGAGTCGGAATATGAGCATTAAACCAATGAGGTAAATATCCAAAATTTAGGGTTATTGTTTCAAAAATAAAAAAAAAAAAATATATATATATATATATATATATATATTATGTCTTCAAGATAGTATTCTAAAAAATAGTGTTACAAAAAATATTAGGCATTAAAGGGAGTATTTAACATCTAAATGAGTATTATACTAGAATAATAAGAATTAAATGAGAATAGTGCTAGAAAAATGTGTAAAAATGTGCATTTTTTCTCCTATTATAATTTTTTTAATTTACTCTTCTTTTTTTTCAATGCGTGTTGTAATGTATTTAACATTTCTACTTGGAATAAAAAAAAACTTATCACAAGCGGAGAAAAAAAATTTCTTCCAATATTTTATAGTTGAGTCATTGTTCAGCATGTGCTTAATGTGTTTCTTGATATCTTATTTATTTAGTAAATGCGTATTTTGTTCCTTAAACATCATTTTTCCCAAAGCAGATCTTCTAAAAATATTGGTGCAATGAATTTGAACATATTATTCTTTCTTCTTCTTTTTTGGGTAAAGTATTTGAACATTCAAATTCATACCAAGTAGATCATAACCTTTTGTTTCTAATGACATATGAGAGTGGTCGAAACAAATATGCGTATGTTTGTGTGAACGTATATAGAAAATGACATCTACTATCATAATGCTCCCTCTGTTTTTTATTACTGTCATTTTAGTTCAAATCACACAAATTAAGATTAGTAATTAATAAGAATAATAATATTAAATTTGTTAGTATTATATCACAATTGTCCTTATTTAATATGCATGAAAAAAAATATTCTTATATTTTTTTGAAATATAAAAAAAGTAATAGATAAAAAATAATTTTATCTTTGATAAAATATGAGCAAAAAAAAAAGAGACAATCTTTAAAAAAGCAGCAAAACAAAAACGAACGGAGTAATTGATTACTTCGGCATTGTTAGAAATATTAGAATATGATCATATTTCCTTTTTTAATTAAAGTGATAGAACCATAGAATTTAACACTTTAAAGCTTCGATTTACCTTTTCAATTAGGATATAATTTTTGTAATCTATAGACCCTTGAATTCGTAACAATCGATAATTATGCTATCAACTAATCCTCAACCAATAAAAGAATCAACGAATAAAACACACGATGATTCGATCTCCAAATTTTAATATTTACGGGCATTGGGGATCTATATGAATATACAAACACCTATATATATATATATAGTGATTAAGGGATGTGTGCAGTTGGGCACAAAAAAATTTATACACATTAATCTATCTTTTATTTTTTTATTTTATTTTAAAAAAATTTAACCGTACAAATTGAAAAATCATACAAAAATAATGAGAAATAATTTTTTCAATTTTTTTATAAGATCTAGCATTGTTATTATAATCATACAATATTTTTCTTTAAAAAATATATATTTTTATATAGTTATAATATATGAACTAAACATCACAAAAAAAAATTTAATATATATATCCTTATTTGTATATAATCTTTCGATCCGTACGATTACAATTTTTTAAAATATTACGAAACATAAAAAACGGTGGTAAGGCAATAACATATGGGAAAATCATAGATGTGGTGACCAGAGCTAATTGGCTGTGGCCCAGTCCAAACGTTGTCCTTCACATTAAAAGAATTGGGGAAACAAATATGAGATGATTTCGCTCCAAATCTCATCTACGATAGTGAGTACAACACCATTTTCGCTCCTCCTTTTCTCCATAGCAAGAGATATTCTGCCTAGAAGAACTCGTCTAATCTCATCACATCAGTTTGATTGTATTTTTTCATTCGGTCAAGGTCATAAAATCAATGGCGAATCTTCATACCGAGGAACAACCAAAATCAAGTTTGATTACTTTTTTCGATCATCATCCATAATTTGTAGTTTTACTGATTGTTTTCATTTGACCCATTTATTCATTTAGACATGGTTTCATTCGTTTTAACAAAGATTTATTATAATTTTATTGATCAGTTTTGATTAATGAAAATTATGTTTATTTTCTAGTCATACCGTATGAATTAGCCATGCCCCGTAAACAACTAAACTCACATAATTTTCATGATATATTATTAAAACATATGTCCCGTCTGTAAATACATATTTTTAGGCAAAATTCATAGTCCCGTCTGTAGATTTATTTTCTGACAACTGGTTAATGTTTATTGTAATATTACTGTATGAAATTTTGAGTATGGTGTAATACTTTTGTTGTTATATCATCTGTTTTTATGTAGATGTATTTTATTGTTTGAACAGGTAAATCATCTTCCTATGTTGAACTTAATTTATTCGAAGTTACTGACAAGATAGGACAATCTGAGGTGGAGATTGAGTCCCTAGACGTTACTGAAGACTTCAAATTTTTCGTTGGCGAAGTGTTTGGTAGCTTAGATGATGCATATAATCATTATCATCAGCACATGCGTTCAAGGGGTTTTGGCATCCGCATACACTATGCAAATAGAAATAAGGTGAAAAATGCTATTTATAGAAATAAGGTGACAAATGCTATTTATAGGAGGCAATTTGTATACAACAAACAAGGGTTAAAGGATATGAATGACAAGAGGCGGTCAGAAATAAATATAAAACGTCGTTGTGTAATTCGAACAAATTGTGGAGCGATGATGCAAGTATCACTATCGAAACATGGAGAGTACGTGGGTAGTTGGTAAATTTTATGATGATCATAACCATCCTCTTGATAGTCCATCGAAAGTAATCAAGCATCGGTCTCACAATGGGCTTCATCTCACGGAAACATGCAGATCTTTGGTATTATCATTGTCCAACACAGGTCTTAAACCTTTTCTAATTACTAAAGTTGTGAACGGTTATGGAGGAAATGAAGAAGTCAACATCACCTGAGTTCAATGCTATAGCGTTTTGTCCACTGAAAAAAAATATATTAATCTAGGTAAAGAATGTTATGGAATCATTAAAATTTTTAAAGAAAGAGCTGATCTTGATGATTCATTCTACTTTAAAAATGATTTGACAAGCGACGACACATTAATAAGGATATTCAGGGCTGATGGGAGGTCACAAGCATCTTATAATCAGTTTGGGGACGTAGTTGTATCTAATATTACGTACAAGATAAATAAGTTTAATTTGCCATTTACTCCATTTGTGGGAGTGAATCACCACCGACAATCAATTTTGTTTTGTGTAGCATTGTTAAGTGATAAAACTGAGGATTCTTTTATTTGGTTGTTTGAGCAATTTCTAAAATGTATGTTTTACGGGCCACCAGGTGCCATAATTACAGACTAAGATGGGGCTATGCGCAAAGCAATTGCCTGAGTATTTCCATAAACAAGGCATCCATTTTGTTCATGGCACATTTAGAAGCATGCTTTGGAGCATCTCCAATCGTTTAGGTCTCGGTGCAAGGATTTTCAAGAATTTACATTAGATGGATTAAAAGTCAAGACAACCGTAGAATTTGAATCTAGATGGAATTTGTTGGTTAAGAAATATGATATTGGAGAAAAGACATGGTTATCAAATTTGTACGCCGTGCGAAAACATTGGACAAAAGCATATATACCTTAAAGATATCTTTTTTGCTGGTATGACTACTAGCGGGCGAAATGAAACTATACACTCATTTTTTGATGGCTATGTTAATGCAAGTACAATGTTGAATGATTTTGTTCCCCAATATGACAAAGCGGTTACAGACAGTAAGGCCGAAGAAGATCAAGATTTTTGAACTTTGAACTCAAAATTATCATCGCATACTGACCACCCAATTGAAGTAAGGGCACAAGAATGCTACACCAGAAATATATATGAAATCTTCAAAAAAGAATGGAAGACTAGTCTTGAGTATTTTCATGAAACATTATCCAACAAAAAAAATCTCATTAAATATCGTGTTGGTTCTTTGAAAACTTCTAAAGATAATGGGAGAATTGTAAGTTATTATTTGGCTGATGAATTTGAGGCTACTTGCTCTTGTGCAAAATTCGAGACATATGGAATTCTATGCAAACATATTCTTTATGTTCTGAAGAAAAAACGGTTGACATCTCTTCCAGATAGTGATATTATACCAATATGGACAATGAAGGAGGTACAAGGTGGGAGATAAATGCAGTAGCCTGAAGAAAAATGATGGTAATAGTCTTGAAAGTGAAGTTAATTTATTAATGATATGGTCAATTCGAGCAAAATTTAACAAGACCATTGAGGATGCAAGAGATTGTTCAATGGAGATTAAAAAGAT
This sequence comes from Centella asiatica, assembly GCA_014636745.2. Lineage (NCBI taxonomy): Eukaryota > Viridiplantae > Streptophyta > Magnoliopsida > Apiales > Apiaceae > Centella > Centella asiatica. The sequence goes on from CM025785.1 coordinate 5,277,150, forward strand.
AGATACGTTTCTTGATGAATTTTTAGAAGAACAAAGTAGACGGAAGAGAAATCGAGTTGAAACAATCTCACAAGTTGATTCTAGTTCCATTCTTGAAGGAAATATTGAGCATCATGAATCTGTGCGTGACCTTGTAACTCCTATCAAGACTAAAGGTCGACCAAAGAATACTTCGAGGATAAAATCTGGTGTTGAAGTGGCTATAGGCTCAAAGACAAAAAGAACTTGTAGCTATTGCAAGGGAAAAGGACATTATATTAGCGGATGCCCAATATATAAGGTCCAATTAATATCGACCTTTTTATTATAAAAAAACAGTGATATTTTCATTAAATGCTTGAAATTTGATATATTGTGTGTTATTGTAGGGGATGCAGTCACAACAAGCTCAGCAAGGAGAAGGAGCATGTTCATAGAATAGATAAGAGTACTGATATTATAGTTTAGTTGATGATATTATAGAATAGATCTAAGAAGTATAGGTGTGTTAATTTAAAGGCTTCCGACGTGAATTGTAATTATCATGCGCCTCTCTACATTTAGTCATTGCTGGAAGTTAAAGTATGTTGCCAAGTTTTTTACCGAAAAAGGAACATGTTGATTTCACTCAAGCCGAGAGGCTAATTCCAATGGCAGTAGTTTAGTAATGAGCAGTGGTGGTGTAAAAAGAGAGTGAGTGTTTGCCTAGTTAATTACCTATTACCTTTGAGCATTTAGTTATTCATAGGATGTTTTGATCCTTGTTCATATTTATAGGTGGTTTAGTATTTTGGCCATATCAAAACTTTTGCGTTTGAGCTATTTTCTTTTAAGAAGTGAAATGCTCATGAGATTCACGTTGATATAATATTAAATAGGTGGTGGGCACCGTTAAAATTGGTTTATATCTAACTGATATATAGGCAGAACAACCACTTGTTCTTCAATCACCAAGAACCAGGAAAAAGAAAAGGATCAAAATCAAGAGAAGAAAGAATATACGTATCATCAAATGTTCTATATTCTGTTTCATACAAAAATCCAATCGATACAGTAAGTCCTACATCTAATACAAAAAACAATTAATTTCCTCCTCCAGTGAAAATCAAGAAGTAAAATGTCTACCAAAAGAAAAGTTTGTAAAGAATCCCCAAGCAATCCACGAAGTTACCAAAATGGACCATAAGAAAAGCACGCTGTAAGATGAGAGTAAGTTCTTGAAGGTAGGAGAAAAATACAGCGGCTTGAGGATTGAAGTTTATTCAATAAAGTTGGTACATTCGCGTAAAAAGAAGACATACAATGCACACGCGACATAAAATTCAACGCAAGTCCTCTGTAATTTGTATGAGTTTCTTTTCAATTTGCTGAGTTCAGTAGTTTGATTAACGTCAACTAGTAACATTTTTCTAACGAATGAGAAACATTGAACAATAAAATAAAATTCAATTGTACTCGAAAAACACAAAAGATATTGGATATATATCAATTTCGGGTCAACTTTGCAGTTAAAACATTTGCTCGTATAAACTACGGGTCTTGCGAATAAATATGGCATTCTGAATCTCAGCCATTCTCGTGAACAAATAAAATTAGTCGATGAATTTAATCATATTTAATACCATCAGAGGATTCTTAATGATTTCTGAATTACAAGTAACAAAACATGGCACTCTTTTTCAGATTGTTTCGGCTTAAATTTTAAATATTCTAAATTTTTGTATAAATCACGTTGTCAGAATCTATGTTTAATAAAATTTAAACCGAAACAAACGAGATGCATATCGATATATAGAATCATTCATTGTTCATCATTCCAAGAACATGAAAAAGGAAATGACACTGTACAACATGCTTTAATCTTCTAACATTTGTATAAGATACAACATGTCTGTTGCTGGAATGACTCTTCAAAGATATAATTTGGATCCCAAATGGTCCAGAAGCTGATCATTTTCTTTTGTACTAGCTTGGATTCTATTGCATCTTATTAGTTGTTGTAACAGGTTATAACATTATGGGGTAGCCCAAGCATTTCAGAAAGAATGAATTATACAGCAAATAGTAACTACATGAATGTAAGCATGACTTTTTTAACTACCTCAAAGTCTTCTTTTTCTTCAAGTTAGTTACGTCTGAGGCTGTGAAAGATCGTTCGACGAGTCCAGTAATGGGTATTTTTAGGTCATAAGTCATCCTTTGGAGGATTAGTGATAATGAGTATACATCTGACATGGCTCTATGAGCCGAACCAACCAATGGAATTTTATAGTGCTCACGAAGCGCTTGCAGTGATGTTCTCGAAGGAACATTTGATCCTGATAAGAGTATCAATAATTAAATCAATCAGAGGGAGAGAAGCTGGAGGAAATTTAGAAAAACAATTTTTGTGTGTGTGTGTACAAGTACCCCCCACGCCAACTCCACAGACTGTGTAGCGCGCACACACACACAGAGATACCTCCAGACTTCACCAACTCACGCGCTAGAGGAAGTGTGTCCATAAATCGCCAGTCATCTGGAATATCAATGGAGCAGCGACTAAATTCATTAATTAAGAAAGGGACATCAAAATTTCGAGCATTGTGACCAATCCATAATATTTGTCCTCCAGGATTCTGGCGACTTTGAATATACTCCAGTAAAATGGGAATTAGCTCCTTCATCCTATGCAATACTTGTGACAATTAGAAAGAACATTATATATTGCATATAAAGCTTACATTAATCAAATGAGTGGAACTGTGAAAATAAAATAACAATAACTAGAATGAAGTGAAAATATTGTCAAATCAGAATTTTCACATTTCCTGGTCACCTGACCAACCTATTTGTCAACCATTGTTCATCCATCGGGCATCCCAATCCATCATAATACTAATGTAATATACTTTTCAGAATCATATGGGACCATTTTAAATGGCATAAGAGGAAAAGCACTCTTCAAAAGTTGTTTACCTTAAAGCGAAGTGCAATATGTGTTTCACTCATTCTTTTTGGGATGGAGGGATTACAAGCTTTCTAATTTTTAAGGCATGGAAAATATTGGCTCAATATGGAGTAGCAGAATGTTGTTTTAGCTTGCAGGACATGTCAAATTAAATGAAATAAGGAAGAAAAAAAATCAATTCCTAGCCAATAGGTACCTTGGCACATCAGGCCTGCAGACCATAGGAGTTGAGATGCCATGGACGTGGGCATTTGGCACATAGCGTTCAGGATTTATAAGAGTTTGAAAAGTGCTATTTTCACCTCCAAGAAGATCCTGCAGTGCAATCTCAATTATCCGTTCATTCTCTCTACTAAACCCTGTAGTCTCAATATCAAAAATAATAACAGTTATGAATTTGGCCAATTCTTTTTTCTCAATGATATTTTGCCGAATATCACAGTCCTTAATTCTATTGAATTCACTTATTTCTGATTTGTTTGTATGTATCTTGGTACTTGATGAAATCATTTCGCTTGTTTCATGTTGAACAATGTTAGTTTTGCTACTCAAGGAAATTTTTCTTTGCCCTTCTGTTTTTGAAGTTACAGATCTTCTAATCCATTTCCTACCATGTCCTCCTTCAAGACAATAAATGTTGGTCCCAAGAGGATTAAAAAAATTGTTATTTCCACTTGTCTGACGTAAACTGTGGAAGCTTTCCCACCAAGAACTAGCTAGGGTATGAATTCTACATCTGGGAACTTGCAAAAGTGAGCACCACATTGGAACTGTTTTCATCTGTATCAGTATATACGAGGAGATCCAATTTGCAAATAATACTAAACTGCAGGAATCTTCTTAACCTGCAATAGTAACAAACAATATACCCGGTTAAATTTAACCTACACAAGACCATTGTCATGCTTAATGAATTTAGATACTATTCACTTATAAAATTTATTATTTAGAATAGTATTCAGAGTTCTTAGCTTGTCTAACCAATTTAATCAATGATGAAGCTCAAAACATGTTGTGTCTAAACAGAATTCAGGATTTTTCTGTATATAGACCGAAAATTGCCATGATATGGTTCCTCTGTATTTCAGAATACTAAGTTTGCATTTGGATTGAGTGAATGGAATGAAAGGGAGAATGATTTTGATCCTATGTGTAATTACTATAGGAGATCACAAAATTTTATGGTCCCTATAGGAGATGATGGTGGAATGAACTATTTCTCCCATATGAAATTTCACTCCATATGTAAGGAGGATGAATGATTCATTCCCTTTTTTTTCATTATGATTCTCCCTCCAATTCCTCCTTATCACTCCTTCCACCACTACTTTTCACTAAATTCCTTCTAATTTTTTATCTATTTCATTTCACTCACTCAATTCAAACGCAACCTAAAGGTGAACTATAGGCATGAACAGATAATGGGTTTAGCAAATTTTCCAAACCACCTGGAATAAGTGACATTATTGAACTCCTACCAAATAATTAATGAATTATGATTAGAAGTGTAAGAGTAAAACAACCTTTTAGTTAATTATGCATGATAATGAAATTATGCAGAATAGAACAGACAAATTTATTGCTTACCTATAAAGAAAAAGTACTGGTTAAAATTACTTTTACAAGTTGAAGCATTGTGGCTTTGTGTGTTCAAATAACTTACTTTTCAGTGTGTTTTTTGAACCCAAGAAAATAATATAATAATGATGACGAGAATATGTCATTCTGAGGTATAGTGCTTAAGTTTTCCTTTTCTCATAAGTATCTGGTTTATTATTTTATGTATCATTGCATTAAGGCGTACATTTTCCTCATTCTGGGGTGAGGACTGTTGTGTTCAGTTTTGGAAGCAACAGGCCTGCAGGCCACCAACATATTTGCTTCAAAGCACCACGTTTTTAAAAGAACACATAACTTTACACTCAAAAAATACAGCAATCACCAATGATGAAAAGTGAAAACCATATGCTAAAAGCCACCAAAATCCTATATACATGACAAGTTGACAATATCCAACAAGAGACTCGACCTACACTATATATAAAAATCTAGAGCAAGCCCTGAATATGAAATGCTGATCATGACCTTGACTGTAGTCCATGTTATTGAAACTTCATATAGATTCCGAAGTCAGGACCAGGGGTCATGCTATAATCAATTGTTAGCACCTAAACATGGGACTGTACAAAGGTTGCACGAGCATATAAGAACCTGATAATTACTATTCAATTTATAATCAGGTGCTAATAATCTAAAAACTTTTTGCCTAATTCAATTGAAACTGAGGAAAGAAAATTTTGACCAAAACAAGCAACCCCAATAAAATATCTTTCTACCCAGTAACCACTTCCACTTTATAACATCCTTCAGAAAGGTTCCACATAAATGAAATGGGGAAGAATCCGAAGAAAGGTATTTCACTTCAGTTTTTAAGTGGTGATAGATTTTGCAACTCATGTTGGGGTTCCGAAAAGAGAGTTGTCTTTTCATTAGTTCCAAAAAATACTTAAACTTAGTTGAAAAATGCCTGGCAGGTAGACAAAATTTTGTCTACCTACGTAGCGTCACTCGATTTAGTTTGTACAATAGTTCCAATAATTTCATAAAAAGAACAATATGCAGAATGTGTGTTAACAGTATTAAAGACAATAGAACAAATGTAAAGAATGTGGCAATAACTTTAAAAAGAATATTTTCAACTACAATCAAACCCAAAGCAAATAATTAAGAACGGTTTAGAATGAAAAGGAGAACATAATCTAGAAGCAATAATCTTCAGCTTCAGAAATTGATTCATCAATTTGAACCCAAAATCACAAACAAACAACAGCAGACAAAGAAAAGAAAAGAACCTTTTCAAGTAAGCAACAACAGAAAAAACGAATATAACGGGAAATATGAACTGGGATTGAGATAAGAAAGATAGAGACATGCCTGGTAGTGATTTGAAATGCAAAGCCTCATCTGATTGACATTTCAGAGAGAAGTGCGCAATATATATATATATATATATATATATATAGAGAGAGAGAGAGAGAGAGAGGGGTAGGAGTTAATTTAGTAATGGAGCGATTTGGGAGGGAGATGGAAATGGAGGTGAAACCGCAAAGACATTGAAAAAAAATATGGGGAGAGAAATTGAAAGAGAATGAACAAGTTAATAGTAAAATGGAGTCACCCCATTAAGCACGGATCGTAGCCCATCCCCCAGATCCATATATTTCGGACCCACTCTCCCATTTTTCAACTTTTTTTATTTTTTATTTTTATTTTGTGTATGTGTATATACTCAACATTTCATCCATTATTTTTTATTTTTTTGGTTATATGTAGTACATTTTGTATAATTTTTTTTATTGAATTATGAAAATTTTAGTAATATATAGACACTGTTTTCATTTACTTATTTTTTTTCTCATCTCTTTTCACTTCCTTTCCCAAATTCAAGGTACAAATATATTTAAAATATGTGAACAAAGTTCTTCAATTTGACTTTAAGTAAAGGGCTAATATAATTACTTAAAATTTATGTGTAAAGTTAAGGATTTTGTACATACAAAAATCTTTGTTTCCCTTTTCCTCTTTAAAATATCTCATTTGAAACAAGCAAGCATATAGCACTATACAGGTGAATATATATTGTTATAAAGTCAAATACAACAATTCTAATATCTTTTTAATATTATCATTGTTCGATAGAATTATAGAAGTGAAATCGTATTTTTAAATGAGAAGATCAAACTTATAGAAGAATAAGTTTAAACTTAAACTCGAATCACACCTGCCGTGTATGAAGACAATTATTAGTTACTTATCACTTCTGAAGAATATCACCCTATGCCAGAAAAGAAAGTAATATAAATGTGCGAAACTACGAATTGTTATAAAAAAAATTAATTATTTTTTATTTTCTTAATGCTTATGAAGAATTTGATAATGAAAGAGTTGGATATAGTAGTAGCTGCATCATTTGGATTTGATTAAATTACGATGTTATTTGGGTTCATCCGTTCCGTTCATGTCAAGGTCAAATTTAATGAATAAGGAAAACAAAACCAGTTTTACTCATTGCCTAATAAGTTGTGTTTAAACCATGCGTGAGGGTCTCTCGTTCTCTAGTGACGGACTTGGAGAAGACATTCACACGTGCACGATAACTGTTACACACTCCTTCCACAAATCACGCCAAACTTATTTTGCTTATCTGAATTGAGAAGTAATGTGTTTAAAAAGTAACCCAAAGTTTAAATTTTACTAAAATGTGTGATATTTAAAAAAGAAAAATTAACAGCAGAAAAATAGTAATTCATTTGCAGTACCATAAGGTAAAATTAATCGAAAAAGATTAAACAGATTGTTACAACAAATACCATGGTAACTCTCAGTTCAGATGAAAGAATTTTACAACATCGATCTGAACCATGACAAATGTACAGACACCATTTGGTACTTATGCAAAAGCAAAGAAGGAATTACAAGAACGACAGACATACCAGTTGGCAAACAATTAGGAGAAACTTTTTAACTCCCAAAACTTGTGATGACTGCGGAAACAAGATTCCTTAGCGGTCATACTCTCTGCAACTAACATGACAGGTATACTATACAAGACACTGACGTAGAATAAAGCTGATAACGAATAAAAACCCTTCGTGGCACCTGATGCCAGAGGGAAATCAACAAATGGCAAACAGTTTGCACAACTAGTTGTTTGGGTGGATATCACTAGCAAAAGTCGAGGCAATTAACTAATCTTAGAAATCATAACAAAGAAGCCTTGACGTTTTCTTAGCAGCCACGTCCCGCCTAACAGATATCCCCCATTTTATGGCAGCTCGAACCTTACACCACCTTGCTTTGGGTTTTCCGTTCCTTGAGAAATGGAAACCTAAATTAGATGAGAAAATGTCAAGAGATTGATTGCTTGGAGCAAAAAAAAATCCATTCCCTTGCCATAACGGCATTTCATCTTGTGAAATGTCATCAGCAGGTAGAGCTGCAGTCGTCACAATTGACTCCAGAGACCCACTTGGAGCTGCATTATACTCTTCCCCGTAGGATCCACAGCAAAAATCTCTTAGCACAAAACTGTTCCTCAGGGTTGGAGAAAATGCTTGCATTGAATAACAATTACTTGACAGAGGAACTTCCAGTTGACTATCATTGTTCACTTCAAAAGTACAAGATTGGGATGTCACCCGGCGATTAGACAACTGCATTTGCAGATCTGCACAAGAAAATAAAGTTCAGCATCAAGTAGAGCAATTACGATAAGACTGAACAAAGAGATACAGCAAGCTTTATTGCTTCCGTATCATGCACAAACACATGATGACGTAAAGAATGTAAACAATATCATCATTTTATCTGCCAAATGTTGAATTTAAAATAAAAAAATTAACGAAAGCTATATACAAAATTATTGAAGGCTTTTTATTTTGTTGAGATAGAGTATTTCTATTTAACATTCCCAAAGTCTCACCAAACTATATGAATAAATATGTACTTCTGTTTATTTGTTATTCGACATCTATAGTAATAAGATAACGAGCATCTTTTCTCCACACATTAGAAGTTATTAACCAAACTTTGTAAATAAGTATGTGATAGATAGACAATATATAATATTGGTATACAAACTTGTGCTTTCTTACATTAAGGGAGTCTTTTAAGTTATGGATCCATCCACAAAAAAGAAATAGCACTCAATCTTTCTATTTTCTATGTCTTTTCAGTAGAGCAAAATTATAATTCACTGTTATCATTATATTTTGAAATAAGGGAGTACTTTATTAGAATGGATGAATAGGAAATGACAATAGAAACAGAAAGTGGCAAAATGAGACTGAAGCTCATAAACTCATAACTTGGTGTTTCAGGTTTACAGAAACAAGAAAATAAATCTCAATACTATATACCTTGATCAGCAGGTGGAGTACTAACATTATGAAGACCCACAGTAGGACAGCTTAATAATTCAGCTTGCATACTTGATAATATCATTGAGCTCCCCGCAATAGATTGTCCACTGAATGGTACCAGCTGATGCAAATTTGAATAGGCCTGCCGCTTCACATCTTCCACCAGACGCTGCCAATCACAGTGGAAAGCTCATCAATGGTAATTCAGGATTCAACGCTACTGCAAGTCTACATCTATAAAAGACAAATTACGAAGACACCTATGGTCTCAAGAACATGCCTTGGGTTTCATTGAATTGTTAAAATCCTGTTGTGTCGGGGTCCATCCGAGTGTGTAAATTATTTATTTTTATTTTTTTGTGGGGGAAAGGACAAAGACACAGCAATATTAACTATCGTAGTAACAAGGATTTTGGCTCATCTGTAATAACTTAAGAGGTGAGATAAAATGTACACAATCACAACAAGCCTACAAGCTTAAAAATGACAAGAAGGCTGCTGTATATTTTAGCCTGGTTGAAAAAATCAATCGAAAGATGCAGTTTATAAATCTTTTAACAAGTAACACCCCCGCCACTCCTTTGTGCAACATTAGCCCATGAATAAACAATTAAAATAACCAGTATGAAGTAACTTTCAGAGTGAAGAGCTACAAGGAGCAAGGTAAGACAAATCAATTTGCAGCGTAGGAGTACAAACCATCTGAAACATGTCGAGTTTATCCATGCTCTGGTAGTCTTGGCCATTAAAGATTGCTCCTATAACCTTCCAAATGGAATTGAACACAAGCACAACGCTTTCCACAGCTCCATTATACAGGTACATCCTATCATCTAGAACGCAGGTAGTAGCATGTTCAGTGATTGTGTCCCATGTCTTATTAGAGATCCCACCGCCAAGCACCTATAAGATTTCAAATACAGGGTCAGACAGACTTGACCAAAACAACTAGTTTGAACAAAATTAAATTCAAGTTACTTAAAGTTTCAGAAGTTCTATTACATTGCGTAATGAGGAGGAATCAGTAACATATAAACGAAGCAAGTCCTCCACTGTTGAGATGCCATTAAGTGCCAAACGTTTGTGGAAAGCACCATCTTTTGCTATTCTCTCCAAGCGCCATACCTCATCATCCAATGATGGAGGGTGGTGCTTCTTGTATGCTGGAGCATAGGTACTCGTTAGTTTAGAACTCTAGTACTAATTATTAGCTACCAAATGAAGAACTTTGACATAAAACCATAGTTAACAGTTATACTAGCTGTTTACTTACCGGTATTGAAAAGTAGAGAATTCAATGTTCAATACACATGCTCAAATACAGAGAGGAATGTAAATTTCCCCAGTTACAAAAAGGCTTTGGCAAATCATTTTGAAGTTTCATATTCATCAAATAAGATAATGTTGCAATAGAATACTTACACTCTCCACGATGATCTTTTACAATGAAGGCTTCACTTTTTGCTTCTCTAACTCTTCTGTCGGTAGAGATACCTTGAACTCTTGCTCCTAACCTAAATCTCCTACTTCTTATCCAGCTTGAATTATCAGTGAAACAGATATTATCTAGTTCGGCAACTCCATTTCTTAAAGTTATTATAAGATCCCCAGTCACCAACGGCCTTTTGCCTTCTCTTTCTCGTATGACACACGCATCAAAATCCTCTTGTGTCCAGTCTTCTCCTTCACCAGCAACAAAATCACCATCAAGTACCACAATTTCTATCTTCACTGATGACAACGGTCCACACGTAATTATCTGTTTAGAATATGTGTCCACTAAAACTATTTTGATAGGCTCACAGTCCTCAGATTCAACTTTGCTGTTGGTGAACAAAGTAGAGGACAACTTATTGACAAAACGTAAGTGCCAGGCCCTTACATCGGATGATTCAACTTGGTTAAAAGATGATCTGCAGTAGATATAAAAAATTAAGATTTCCCTTAAGATTATCAGGAAAAAACAAACTCAAACAATGAAAACTTTAAATTTAGTACGTATAAACCTTGTGGATGAAGGACAAAACTGTTGAATTGAGTGTATAACCTCCTCCCGCACCTAGAAACAAAGAACGGAATTACTAACAAAGACATTTGTTGAAATGGACACTTCAATATATATCTTCTTTTTTTTCGGGTGAAAATTTAGAAAAACAGATAAGTGATGGGGAGAAAAAGGCATCCATGCACTTATGAGATGACAGATCTGTAGAAATACCATAGGCAGGTCAAAAACTTTAAAAGTGTTTTAACATAATAAAAGCAAAATAGCAAAACATGAATCAACTCAAAGCATATAAACCCTAAATTCTTAAAGAGTTTAGCAGAAAATCGGCCAATAATATGAAATTTTCATTCACTCCCTTCATATCCAAATTTCAACCACTGACAATGAATGAGTCTCAAACAAAAACATTGGCTCATTAAAAAATTGTCAACACTAAACAATGATCAAACTACGCATGACAATATGGAGTTTAATTTATTTTCATAAGAGAACATACGGTATAGATTTGAAATTTAAATGGAAATTTTCAACTCAGGAGATGGAATATTTACCACTCTACGGAAAAAAGGTTCCAGTCTTTGGGCAAATTCATTAAAAGATGTTCCACTGAACGCATCTCTTAAATCACTACAGAAACATCATACACCCACATTAGGCAGTGAACATAAAAGCAGAAGAAAACATAACCAAATAAATTAAAAATGGACCACCCTACATTGCAGTTGCAAGTCTTTGTCTTGGTTCGTGTCTAGGATTTTCAGAACCATCATCAAACCCCTCACTAAAAGGTCGTTTCAGTACCATCAAATAGCAAGAAATTAACTAATTAACAAGATTGAAATAAGACAATTACGGTGATAAATATGGACAGGGTAACTCAAAAGCTTGAAGAGACCTTCTGTTCCGAAAACAATAGACCCCCGGTAACTGAAACTGACCAACTAACCAGCTTAAAGATTGCAATCGCTCAGAACAGCACAATTTAGTGGTTATAAAGGAAATCAATGGCGACCCAATAAAGAAAGTACTTGGAACCTTCAAATCCGAATAAAAAACTAATACCCGAGATCAAATAAGTCAAGAAAACTTTGGAGTAGAATCATAAAAACAAGAACAAACACCTAATACCTAGGAATCAATTATGTTAAAAGAACATTGGTTTTGTCGCAATTATTAATGAAATCGTTAAGTTAATAGGTGAATGAGTGAAATAAACACACATATATATAAATGGGGATAGGATTCGTCAAACTGAATAACCGCGTTAAGATCGAAAGGTACTAAGAAAGTACAATAATTACATTAAATTAGAATAATAATAATAATAAATTCGAAACCCCAACTACACCGAACGATGTTGAAGAGCAAGTGAGTGCTACAATTGATAAAAGTAGAGAGAGAAAAGAGTAAGTACGCGTACCTGTTAAGAAGGTCGGTGGAAACTGCAGAAACACACACGCACTGTGAGAGGGAGAAGAACGCGTATAGGTTGAGAACAGCGACTTGATGATATCGGCTCGAACTTTCACCCTTTACTTGGAATTCAACTCCAAAGTCGTCGCCTTATTATCTGTATCGGAATGTAGAGTGACATGGAGATGGAGATTGAATAATATTTAAACGACAAACCCTAGATTTCGATCTTCCATTAACACTGCTCTGTCACTTTCATTGTCTCTCCCACACTCGCAAATGGGGGACTATGGCCCAACAACTTAATTTTAACTTGCTTATCACTAAATTTATAAGTTAAAAATAAATAATTTTTAGTTTTACTTATAAGTAAATGTATTTGGCAAAATTTTGCAAAAAAACCAGAAAATAAGTTCATACAAGTTAGATGAATGCAATGTTATGAAGATCAGACCGATCGATTCAACTAATTTAATAGCAAATTGATCATAAATTCGGTCGATTTGATTAAAATTAATAATTTAAAAAGAAATTGGTCGAACCAGTAAACTTGTTAGAACAATAATTTCTCTTCTTTTTTTTTTTTTGTGCTAAGTGGGTTTTTTCCTTTTATTTTTTAAAATTGTATTTTTTCTCCTTTTGTGAACCGGTTTAATGAATTTTTAAAATATTTGATGAAGTTATTTTTATTATTAAAATGTTAAGACTTATATTTATAGAATTTATAAAAATATTTATAATTTATATAATATTTTAGAATATTTGATGAAATTTTTTTAATTATTAAAAATTTAAGATTTATATCTGATGAATTTATAAAAATATTTATGATTTATATAATATTTTTTCTAACAAAATAATAGTCCAATTAAACCATGAAACAATAATCTTATCGGTTGAATATCCAATTAGATTATGATAATATTGGACGAGTGTTTGGTTAATATAGACTTATAAATTTATTACTGCTAAGGACATATTCTTATAAATGTATAAATAATATTTGAAAAGATAAAAGTACATGAGTAATAATATTTGGTCAAAATTACTTATTTTAAATTTACTTATAAGGTGGGGAAAAAAAAGATTTGCTTTTTTTTCTTACTTATAAGCAAATTTTCAAATACCTAAAATACTAAAAAACACTTATAAATATGTTTGACAAACTCATAAGTCTTACCCAAACACCTTCCGGGACCATCCCTCATCGATGAGAACTCACATCGCCTGCTCCGAAACTACTTTTCTTATCGACTATAGTCGTTAACGGCTTTCCTACTACTACTACTTTTTTTTTTCTATAATAATGAATTCTTTTAAACTTATAAGTTAAAATATTTTATTTTTTTTAAAGTATGAACTTTTTACCTCTTGATTTTATTATATTTTAATTAAAAATGAAGAGAAAAATAACAAATAATTAATTATTTTTATCATAAATCACATATTTACGTTTATATATGAGATTCCTAATCTCTTCATACTTTCTACATCAAATTAATTTATATGTATCCCTTAAATTCAAAAGTTAAAAATAAACTGTCAATATTTATAAAGTAACTTTTAATTATAAAAAGTAACAGGTGAATGTGCACAAAAATCATATTATTTATAACTTTTGACATTTCAAATTCAAAATTACAAACGTATTGAACCTTTGTTTCTCTATGAGAGAGAAAACTTTAACTTGAAAGTACACCTTCATTTTTAAAAAGTAATTTTCTTATAATAATGTATATTTTGAAATCTTATAATTTTATTTATAATATAAATTTCTAGAAGTATTAACGTACAAAATTTTGTAGGTAAGAATAATCTTTATTTATATTGTAACAATTCACTTCAAAGTTGTTTAAAAAAAAAGTTTCACTCAATTTTGAATTGTAAAAATTTACAAACTTATTCTATGTGAAGTAAAATTTATTATTAAATTTACAAATGAAACGAGTAATAAAAAATTAATTCATCCAGTATATAGTTAAAGTTAGATTTTATTTTAATCTAACTCAGTTGTAAGTTTGTATATTTCAAATGTGAAGTTAATTTATTAGTTTTTATCCTATTTAATTTACTTCATATTTGATTTGTGTTTAATTAAATATAGCATTTTTCTTCATGAATTCCAATTAAAGAAGGAACCACACACGCTTATGCATGTGTCTATTATATTAGGCTGGTTAGAGGTTAAATAATTGAGCTATAATTTATGTTTCAAATTATACTCGCTAATTTATTTAGAAAATTTTCACCATACGAATTGAAAATATATCAACAATATGTATTTATATAAGTTTACTTAATTTAGTGGTGTATAATATAATTTTTACAATTATATAAAATTTATACATTTTGAGGATTATGATTTATAAAATTTTACATAGTTATAAAAATTTGTATAAATAATCTTGAAAAAATTATATAAATTATATAACAAAGTTGACTGTATCCATTAAATGAGATTTGGCAATAGAGATGTAGATTACACCAACTACATATGATATATTATTAGAAGACTTGTTTTATTATTTTCTCTTGACTTTTTCAAAATCTCCAATTTACTATATTATTTTTCTCTTGACTTTTTCAAAATCTCCAATTTACTATATTATTTTTCTCTTGACTTTTTCAAAATCTCCAATTTACTTTCATCTTTATTTTTTCCTTTAGTAGTTTAATTGCATAAATTTATAAATCTTTACGTATATTAATGTATATTAAATTTAATGAAAAATTTATACACGCACAATATTACTAATACACACATGTACGATTTCATTCACGAAGCCATACGGTGAGTTTTTTATATTAACATTTTTTTTTCTAGATTATAGCATGCGTTAATATATAAGTTTGAATTTCTTTTAACATTTTCAAGCACGTGTCATATCGTTTTCTTAAGCGTAAATTGTATTGTACCACTTATAATTTAGTCCAATTTATGTTGAACCACATGTAATTTAAAAGTTACCAAATAATCGTATATAGTTTTAAGTAATAAGCAAATTACCACATATGTGTTGTTAATTATCTTATAAGCTTGTCATTTACTATTTTTTTAATGATAGATAGTTGGTAATCTATTAAATTACAGGTGATTATTTGATAACTTTTAAACGGCAGATAGTGCAATGCAATTTTTCATTACCTATTTTTATCTATTTTAATTACTACATATTTCATATTTAAGATTATTGATATCATTATGATTAATTTCAATATTTTTGCTAAAATTATATTATAAATCTATTAAATTTTTTCATATAATTTTGTTTTAACATGCACACATAGTGTGGGTGCAGATATGCGTGTGTGGTTTTAAAATTTGATTAGTATAATTTAGTGATAAACAAGTGTATAATCTTAAGTTAATTGTCATTTTAAAAAGGCTTCTTATCTAATTCAACTGATATGACTTAGATCTATACATTTTTTTTTGTATAATGTATAAGTATGACTACTATAAGTGTTTTTACGGGATTGTAAAATATATCAATAAAATAAAATGTTATAACAATGACCTTGAACACAAACATTTCTCATTTACACTTTTCATCACCGCATAAAATAATACATTCATTACGATATTAATAAAATTGTTGGATAATGATTTTTGTGTAACTAATTACTTTTATTAAAACAATCGGAATTATGTAAAATTTGTGTATATAAAGTAATAAGCTGACAATATTTTTAAAACGGTTATATGAGAAATAAGAATAAAATCATTTTCCAAATGTGATGAACCCAACATTATCTCTATAATAATGTAATTTTCACATAATAATCTTCTTTATAATTTTAATTATTATAGTAGTCGAAATTATGTAGAAACCATGTATTGAAAATAATAGATTGCGGTAAAAAAAAGAAAAAAGAAAAGAAAATAATAGGTTGACAAATGACAATGTATTTCAGACGATTATATGAGAAACTAGCGGTACACGTACATGCAACGCGTGTGTTATAATAAAATAATGTAAGAAATATTTAAAGTTATTTGTATGTAATCAGAAGTTTGAATATTTAAATTTAATTAAAAGAAATTAAAATCAACGGGTCACAATTTACGGGATAAATGGACAACAACAAATTACTATATATTTTTATTCAACCCACGGAACAGGACATAACGTGGGTGGTGTGACAGGTTCCCCCCCCAACAAATTTTTGCTACTTATTTCATTCTTTTTGTTAAACAGCCTTTTAATTTGGTTTATGATTTTGTGTAAGACTTTACGAATGGAAGTTACACTCCGACCCGAAACTTTTATATACAAGGATAAGAGTAGATCATTTTCCAAATTCGGTGGACCCAATATTAACTCTATAATAATAAAATTTTTGGATAATAATTTTATCTGTAATTATTTTTTTTTTGTAATACAAAATGAAATTATGTATAGAAAATAATAGATTAACAATTATATTTTAAAAGATTATGTGACAAATAAGAATGAAATAATTTTTCAAATGCCGTGAATCCAACATTATCTCTATATAAAAATGATATTAAGTCTGGGATAATTAATTTGGATAGTGCGGATCAACATTCATATTTCAAAGCTATCTTGATTTGTTGAGCTATTAAAGGTAATCTATCACTTTTTTTTTTTTGCTCGGTCACCCAAATTTCTATTATCTTGACTTTTCTCATCATGTAATTCAAAATCATGAAAGTTAAAAAAAAAATTATGCAAAATATTGATTAAATTATTTGAAGTTTATCTAACTGGTGTAATAGTATGAAATTTTATACAAACACTATTTACATAATTGTTTATTATCTACTATTTATTACTAAACTTAAAGTAAATGAATTAATTAATCATCAGATACTAATTCATCTATATCTACTCATCAGCCTTTTCCCTTATTATAATATTTCAACGATTGAGATAATCCAATCACTGCTTTTTGTATAACGGCTAGAGTTTTCGGTGGTCCGTCTCGCACGAAATAAGAGCCGTCTTATGGAGATCACGTTTTATATCCGGTCATCAGGATAAGTACAGTAACGTACAAGCGCATGTTAGCACCATTCCCTCCCCAACTCTCTCTAGTTCTTGACTCTTTGTTTTATACGGAGTACTTTATAGAGAGAGAAAGCGAACAGAAAGAGAGGAAAACTTCAAAATTAAAAAGCCGAGGAACAAATTTATTTTGTTATTTATTCTGGCAAAAACACACATACTGTGTTTGCAAAACTGGTGTTAGGGTTCTTCAATGGCGTTTCTCTTGTAACTTCGACTTCTATACGCGTACACACACTATAATATTTATCGGAGGACATACACCATTTTCTGAAAATCAGAGCTGGGTTAGAATTGGACCCTTTTTTTGTTTTGATTTTTATTTTGTTAAAGTTCAAAAATCGAATTATAGTAGGGTAGTTGCAAAGGCTAGAGAGAAGCCTAATTGCAGAAGCGCCGTAATAGTTGGGTAAGCTCTCAGTTATATGTCTGTATTCCAATACTTATTTTATGTTGTAACTGTGTATTGTGTCGAGTTATGTCTTTTGTGATTCTACGGAGTATTGTTTATGTCTCAATGTCTGTAATCTATTATTATTTTGTTGTTTCGTTCTATGCTAATTTGAAACTGTTTTATTGTGCCCTGGAGATAATTGCTTTTGGTATTTTATTTATGTTTTTTTCCCTTTTGTTTAATGCTGTAGAAATTCAATGAAGTTGTAGGATAGGAGAGTAAGTATCTGTATTTGACACGGTATGTTAACCTCAGAGAAGGTCGTAGATTTCAAATTCTTTTTGGGTCTATTCACTTCTTATGTGATAGGTATTTTAATCATAGGGATGCTATCACAGAGAGAGGAAGAGTATTGGGTCTGCTGTTGGAGTGTGCCTTGTGGTCATATCGAGCTAAAATTTGGTGTGCACACTAACAACGTGTGTTTCAACGAATGGGTTGTGTTTTGGTGCTTCTTCTAACACTTGGAATTTTGGTTTAATTTGTCGATTTGTTTTGGTCTTTCAGTTGGGTAATTTATTGTCTTCTTGAATTTAATTCCTCTATTATGTGGCCAAGAAGTGGTTATTGAGATATAGAGTTCATATATATGTACTGTATCTAAGGGAGTAGTGGAGATTTTGGGTGTATCATGGTCCAGTGGATTTTTTACTCTTATTGAGAAGATTTTACATGATGTTACTTTACACAAAACATTTTTCTTGTTAAAAGTAGTATTTTACTTTGTTTCTTTGGTTCTAGAATAGATTTTGATGTTTTATTTACTGTCAGCATATTTGGATACAATGAGAAAATTTTGGTTTATGTACTTATTTCGAGGACCATGGTGGTATTATATGTGTAGTGCATTTTTTAGTATTCCAAGTATTTTAATTATAGGAGTAAACTTCGTCTCCAACAAATTTGTATTAGAACTGCTGTCCATAATCTTTGTAAGCTCTCAATTAATGGTAAGAGCCAACATGTTTAGGGTTGAGAGATTCTCAAGTAAAATTGCTTTTGTAGCGTAGATTTGTACATGCTAAGAGTGTATTTTCGCACAAGGATGATAAGTTTAATAGTGTTGAGCTCACATGTAAAGAGGGAGATTTTGAAGGTAACTATGGACTGCAAAGTTGGAACTTGAAGGTTAATTATACAAGGTTGGGTTCTAGACTCAACATCTTAAGTGCTTAACCTTTTGGAACAAGAAGATCCAAATGGATATTATTAACAACTTTGAACTGCCCCCCCAAGAAGTTACATGAACACCATGTGGATAAAAGGAGACAATATTTTTCCCTGTACAATTCTAAAATTGAAATGCAAAAAAGTCCTAGAAAGACTATTTTACCCTCAAACTACATTTGAAAGCGGTCCATTAGCTTGACAATAACAGAAAAGAGTTTCCTTAATGTATTGGTATGGGGTCAATTACATGCAAAATTAATATTCATCTTATACTATCCTCTTCTGCATGATTCTTTTTTTCTTATTGATGTGAAAAAGTGTAAGCGTATTTGACTTCATTTAGTATTTTATGCACATGAATAGCATTTGATCGACCGACGTCAGCATCCTTGCTTATAGACCATGTTGTTGTTTAATAATGAAGATTGATTTATTTTTGAAATGGTTATTTGCACAAGACTAGTGCTGAGTAGCAGTAGCTGTATGCATTTATCACTGTACAGATAAAAAGTTGACTTTCATTGGATAATTACATATTTTACAGAGTACATTATATATAGCCTCAAAATATTTTTTGTTGTGTTTGTTTAGGTTCTCCACGTTTTGGCCATGGATTTTGATGGAAGTATATGGGAGCACAATAGCAACAGAAGAAATCAAGCATGGACTATGTCCATGCATGCCTTTGCTGATCTTACTCATGTTTCTCCAGTGATGTTTCTGTACCTCTTAAAACAATGTTATATTTGTGGTACAGATTCTCTTCCTCCTACTGTAGACACAAGTTTTATTCCTTTGCTAAGCACTTTATCAGCAAAGATTATTTTTGATTCATGGGATGATTCTTGAATCACGGGATGCAATTGGCTAGTTATCTGTCGTGCTAATTGTTGGCTATTTCAATTTAGCAAAAAACCAGATCTTTGGAGTCTAATTCCATAATTTGAAGGATACTGACAAGTTTTTAGGTCCTAGTTTTGTATTGTGGTGTTTTAATTGATCCTTGAATTTATAAAGCTCTGCAATGGTTAAGTAATTTGTCACTGCTAAATAAGCCAACCCACTTGTCCAGTTCTTACACTCATACAAGGTGAAAGCTGGTAAGCAGTAAAATATTTATGAAGGAACAACTGATATGGATCCTCTGGATAACTTATTTTGGTTACTCAGGTCATATTTGTTTGTTCTTCATTTTACTCTCCCACATACTTGTTTACATGTATAGGTATTTCTTCATTGATGTTTGTATTTTTCAGGCAAATGCAAGGCAACATCAAAGTTTCGTTCTCTTCAGCAAACAGTCCATCAAGTTCTATATAATGCTCCAAGACCTGGCCCAGCTATTTTTGTTGTTCGCTGCCTCTATGTCTTGCCTATATTTGAATTATATAGTGAAGGATTCAGTCACTTGATAATATCTGCCCTTCGTCGTTTCCTTAAAACAGGAACCACCCAAGAAGACTTAGTTGGAGCAAAGTACATTGCAGCACAATTATTTCTTGATACTGTTTCAGGATATGGCCATGATGAAAGGGTTCTTGTAAAAATACTTGAAGTATTTGATATAAATTTGGAAAATATTGAGAAAGTTATGTGCAATATAGATGCAAAGAATGATACTGATTTACCCATGGCAAAAGCATTTGTTGAGCAATATATTTTTGAGTTGATAGAATCTGGGTCATATATGACAGCAGTTACTTTGCTAGAACATTTCTCTTTTCGCCTGTCTGGAGAATCTTTTCTATTTAAAATGATGGAAAGCAAAGAATATAGAGCAGCAGAAAAGTGGGCAGCTTTTATGGGAAAGCCAATGTTGTGTGTCCTTGTTCAGCAATACGTTGATAGGTTGATGTTAAAAAATGCTTATGATGTTATAAAGAAAAATAATCTCAAAGATGAATTTCCAGAAGTGTATCAGAAGGGAAAAGAAAGGTAGCTTTGATGTCTACTGTTGCCGTTTTTGTATATTTTTCCATGTCCACTTCAGCATCAAATTTTTTTAAATCCTCTCAAATTGCAGCTCACTAAAGAAACTAGCAGAAAAGGGATTATGGGACATTGCGGAGGAAAGGACGCATAATGATAAACATTTGCTTGAATATTTGGTAAGTAACTATGAAAATGAGCAATTATTGAATCACTCTTCACGTACTGCACATACTTTAAACTTTCTGGGCAGAAAATAGACGTGGAACAGTTTGCTTGTCGTTCTTGATTTAATGATTTTTTTTTTCTTTCAAAAATACCTAGACAATTGTTGTTTTGTATCCTATGCATCAATTTGAATATGTCATTGTCCATAGCAAGTGTTTATGGTTTCAAAGAATAGCACTTGGTAATTGTTTGGTGTCGACTATGCAGCATTCATAATTGACACTTCGAGATTTGCGCAAAAGAGTATAGTTGTTTGAAAGAATAAAATCAACTTAAATTTGTCCCTGATTATGCCTTCATTAACTATTTTAATACTTGCATGACAGCATCATTTATTCATAGATAAGATATAGCAAATACATCTTCGAGCGTTTAACCATAATATTTACGTTCATGAACAACTTGTTTTATGCGTAGCTGAGTAACTCTTACTTAACTATATTAAACTGCAATTAAAGGTTTATTTGGCAATGGAAGCTGGCTATTTTGAGAAGGTTGAGGAGCTTTCTGAGCGTTACTCGCTTGAGGGTTTTTGGAATGTCAAAGGTACGTTTAGTGTTTAGTGTTTGATGTTTAATGCCCTATATTCCTTTTTCTTGTCATACCTGCAGCTTCAACACTTGTTTTGTGCATTACTTTGATAGAATTGAATTACTTTCTTCTTTTACATGCTCTTTCTGTCTGTTCTGCTGGAGATCTCCTTTCCAGTTCTACCGGTCCCAAAAAAATAGTTATTTTTTCACCAGTATATATTATATATGTTATTCAGAAAGATATAGTTGAATTTGATATTTGAATTGACTTTGCTTCAAATGTTGACATAAAATACACATTCAATCAATTTATTTTGGGGTGGCACAGAAATTGAGGCAAGCCTTCACCAAGACTCCTTTTTAAAGATTAATGATCTGAATCTGGAGAACATAATATGGGTTGATGAGGTCATTAGTTTGCGTGATGCAATTTGCCAAATTGAGAAATGCAAAGTTGTGGGCATTGATTGTGAATGGAAACCTGCTTATGAGAAGGGTAAAAAACCCAAGGTAATTCATCATCTTGCATTGATCAGCAATTCCTGAACATGAAGTTTGTCTTTTTCTTTCTTGCTACCCACACTCTTTCTTCTTTTGGTCACTGTGTGATTCCCTAATTAGATTTCAAACATCTTTGTGCATAATCCAAATATTCTTCATCTTAAAATGGCTATGGAAATTTAACAAAACTATACCAAAAAAGTAAATTTTGTTGCAAAATTAAAGAGGGTTTCAGTAGCACACTTTTTTATGAATTTTTGCCGTCTTAGTTACAGATTTTCTAACCTCATTCAATCTGTTTTGCGTCTAAACGCCTTATTCTCATGTAGTGCTTTTAAAGTATGATAGATTTAGAGTTGATGAGCTCATTATATATAGGGTAAAAGGGAAAATGATCTATAGCTCTTTTCTGTAATCCCACATGCTCGTGCTATGCTTCAGTCTCCATAATATTTGAGAAAAATCTAACTGTACAAATTGAGAGTGCATGCAAGAACAGTACAACATGTGAATTTTTCGAAACCCATTTACATTGTTTTTATAACCATTTTAAAATCTATATATAAAGAACCATGTTATGCACCACAAAAAGATGTTAAATTTTGTATACCCCTCTATTTTTTTTATACTCTTTCCATCCATACATTTGTATTTTTTAAATAGATTGTGAATTCATAAATATAAAACCACTTGGTAGAATATAAAAAGTGAGCTATAACTCAATTCCCTTAATTCACCTGGTTCTCTTATAGTGTGATAAGCTCTTTATATGTATATAATATCGACTTCTCTCATAATGTATATGTATGTGTGCCCAAGTGTACTCTTTGTTTTTGTCCTAGTGGTTATACCTTTGTCTTGCCCCAAAAAGTAAAAAAGAAAAGTAGTAAAAGGGGAACATTACACTCAGAATGTTATGGATATATTTTTACACTTTATAATGAAATTATATGTTTTCTTGCTTCTTTATGGATATGAGCCTCAATTTGCATTTTTGCTTATGACCTTTATAGAGAGTGAGGATTTTCAATCTTAAAAGTTTTTTTCCCCCCTTCTTTCCTTTCCCATTTCTTAGAAGGTTTGTGGACTCTATCTCCCAGGATTCTTATGGTTGTCTCTTTTTATTTCTATCAAAAAAATGTTGATTAGGCACCTCGATAGACAAGCCTCTTCAAAGTCCTTGATCAGGATTATGATTTTCGTTTAAATTGAATGTGCTTGATCAGGTGACCTACTCATTGCTAACATGATTTTTTTTAATATTACAGGTTTCTATCATGCAAATTGCTTCTGAAAAAATGGTTCACATCTTTGATTTGATAAAGTTGTTTCAAGATGTACCTGATGTGCTGGACAACTGCATGACTCGGATATTTCATTCACCTAGAATTTTAAAGATCGGTATGATATGTATTTAGAAGTTACTTTTGTACTATCTTATTGATGTATGACAGAATTTGGAGAAGAACAAAGGGATTATAGAGGGATACCTGAGGGCAACAACCCACAAAACACAATAATTGAATTCATAATTCAATTCACGATGAAAATAAGAGAAGTTACAACCACTTAAATAGACTCGTACGACTTAACGACCAAGTAAAATCCTACAATCTCTCTTAGAATCCTCATATATCTCAACTACTAATAAATATCAAGATACTATTCCAGAATATTTCTAATAATTGTATAATAACTACTAATTAAATTACATTAATAATTTTATATCCAATCAATAATATAAAATAATTCAAAACTAATAATTTAATTTCTTGCTCCGCATCACTTATGATGATTCTAGGTTTTGAAATGTTTTGTCTATAAAAGGCCAATTTTTGGATTTTTTTTCTTTCCATTAGTATTGTTATTACGAATATTCTTGAGTAGAGGGTTGGGAAAAGCTACTTGTTACTTAATGTGGCACTGATAGAAAGATAAGCGCTCATACTGGAATTTATCTCATGGTGTTTCAATTTCTAATGTCCTTGTTATTTTACAACTTTCAGGCTATAACTTCCAGTGCGATGTGAAGCAGCTGGTGCGTTCTTATCAAGATATGTATTGTTTCAAGCAATATGAGATGCTACTGGATATTCAGAATTTATTCAATGAACATCGGGGTGGTCTTTCTGGACTGGCAAAGGTACTTAAAATTGTTTCTCACTCGCTGCTTATTCTGCTAGTTAAATTTCCTTGGAACACATCAGAGATCATTTCTATCTGTTTGCTTTTGGCATCATGATTGTATTGACATTGATTATGTCTCTTTTGTTGTTTTCAATAAGTTAGAAAATGTTGGGAGCTGAGTTAAACAAGACGAGGCGAAATAGCAACTGGGAACAACGACCTCTAACTCAGAACCAGGTAGTTTCTTATGTGGTGGATATTGTAGTTTCTTAGAAAATGATGGTGTGGAGTTATGTAAATTATCTTTAATTGGCAATTGACCCAAATATTAGAATCGTGCCTTTATGAAGTTGTAATTGGGTGGAATACTTATTGTCTAAAGACATAGCGAGTGCAAGAGGTAGATGTGACCATGTCGAATTAGTTGCAACTTTAACCTTCATAACAAGTATTATGAAATCTTAATACACACACACACCATCCATATATACAAGTGCATCCTGTATGTCTGTATATTTCTGTCTTTTTGTGTGTGTATTTATAGACATCACACACACACACACACAAGTCTGTGTGTGTGTGTGTATTTTTGTCTTAGTGTGGGTGTGAAGTGGGCTGGTTAGTTTGATTTCCTAAGCAAGTTATATCATTGAAAAGTTTTTTTTTCGAGTTTTGTCACCTCTAACAAATGTTGCACGATTCTAAAAGCCTAAATTTATACTCCCATTTCTTGCCGCGAATAAATCTGCAGCTGGAATATGCCGCACTTGATGCAGCTGTACTCCTACAAATTTTTTCGCATGTTGGGGGACATTCACCACCAGATGCTGAGGGATACACCAAACTTGAGTGGAAATCACACATCGTAAGTATTAGTTAATGTCTGTATTACATTATATTTTCAAGTGACTTGGAGATTTACTCATCTCACTTATCTGGTGATAGTTTTGGTTTGCATTTGGACAGAAGCATTCACCATTAGGCCTATATTACATTCTATTAGTTTTGGTGATAGTTTTGAATCAATACAGGTGCGCCGCATGGACAACCCAGTCATATGATGGAGTCGGCTTGTGAACTCTAGTTTTAACCTTCAGACTAGGATAGGGTTAGGATTCAAAATTGATCTTTTTTCACCTCATGGGCTTTTCCTTATCCGTAAAAATTTCAGTTAGCTCGAAAAGGTTGAAGATTTTGAAGTTCGCTGCCTAGCAATATATGACAATTGTGCATATACCTTAGATTTACTTGGTAAGAATATTTTAAATAGTTTTATCCACACGTTTCTTGTCACATGTTTTCTTCAATATATTAATACTTGCATTTTACATTTATTCATCTACGCGAACACTGACATATATGGTGTAGACTGTGTAGATTTTAAATTCACCAATTCAACAATCAATATCCAACTGCTACTTGCATACGGTATGCAGTATAGATTTATTTAGGGACTCAAAATCAACTTACAACTAAATGAGGTAATAATCACACCTCACATATATCAAAATAGATGCACAAATACATACATCGTTGCGCGCGCAAACACATAAATTGTCATCGTCATTCTCTTAGATCCATAGAATGTTGTAATTAATAGCTAGATATATTTCCCATGCATGATTTCATGAATTGCTCAATTGTTGTCGTTGTCGTCGTCGTTTTCTTCATCGTTGTGGTCGTCATGAGTCATTGGCGGCATCTGATTCGTTGGTGCTATTTGAGGAATGTTGTCATGAGTCATTGGCTGCATTTGAGTTGCTGGTGCCGTTTGAGTCTCCATATCCAGTTGACGAGCATTGTTTACATGTCCCGTCATATTTACTTTATATCCTGAACAAAAAAGTTTTTGTCGGAACAATAAATCTGTAAAAGTAATTTTTATCTATAAAAATGTTGCTAAATGTATAAAGATTAAGCTTTGACAGCAATATATTTCTCATGGCAAAATTAATTTGAAAAGAATATGCTCTTATTTAATTTATATACAGTGGATTTCGAATTCTCCATTGTCATGTTTACAAACACATGGACGGTCTCTTCGGGATCAACTTTTAACTTTTATACAATTATTATTGTTCAAGTGTTTGTTTTTAACTTTTTTTTTTTACTTAAATGTTAGCTTAAATTCAAAAATGAAAAGTAGGGACGGGTTACTTTTGAATTAAAATTAAAAAAATTAAAATTTGATTTTAAGTTAAAAAACAAAGAAGTACCTCCCAAACACGCATTACTGTTTCTGTGAACATTAAGTAATTTGTAAATATATTGGATTTACGATATACCAAATTATTAACTCCTTTAACTAACACTTATTGTGTATTATTTATTGATTTTAAAATAATATTAATAATCTCTGACGATGTATTTATAAAGAAAAAGGGAAAATTTATTTAACCATCTCCGAATTGTACTACTTTTTCGGATTTGGTCTCTAAATTATTTTTGCAACTTATTTGGTACATTAACTTTTTAAAGCATGCGTAGTTAGTAAATTTCGTCAATATCTCATTAATATAACTCGAGTATAGTTGAAAAAAAGTTTACATATGATATAAATTGACTATTTTATTATTTGAAAATTATACGTGTGATTCGCATAAATGTATTTTTTATCAAATTTAACGAGTAATTGATGAAATTTCTTGATTGCGCATGTTTTAAAAAATTTGTGTACCAAATAAGTTGCGAAAAAAATTTAGAAATTAAATATGAAAAATTGACGTAGTTTAGGGACTGTTGACAAATATTTTGGAAAAATACTTACCAACGGTCATGTTAAATCCTCGATTTTAGAGTTCTCGATACTCTTGACACAAGGCGCATGGCTCGCAAAAGAAGTGAACCATACAATCCCCACAACCACAAGGTGCTTTAGGTAATTTGTACAAGTGTCTCAGCTTAGAACGATATGAACAAGAATAAAAGCAGCATCCCACAAAACTTAAATACATTAGCACCCCATAATTTCTCGCACTAATAAAACAATCTGCAAATTACAAAAGAAACCATACATTAATACTGATAATTTCTCATAGAAATAATATCCACTCTTAAAAATTTGAGGATATTAATCTAATTGGTAGACGGAATTTGTGATACAACGATTTATCGTACCATAACAGGTTACATATTAAGTTGGTCATAATTTGTTTGGATTATTGTGGTAAAAGTTAATATTGTGGCCAATGGAGTTGGTTCAATTTATAAGATTCTCAACAAATACTTTTATCAAGTTGAGAATTCAAGTTTTATAAGTTACTATTTTTTGTGAGTAATTTGTAAGTACGGTTATAAGTCTTAGAGAAAATCTATGCTTGAACTAGATTAAGATAGACTTCCTCAACTTTTTCTTTTTTATCGGCAATTTTGTTTGTAGATTATTAATTCATCTATTACTTCATAAAGTTTGATTTCTCTTGACTTTTAAATATAAAAGAATACTCTTATCACGTGAACTAACACATAATCACTTTCGACTTAAACTTTATGTAAGATAATAGAAAGTTAATATTGTGCCATTATTTTTTTTCAATTATATAATATCACTTACTGGGACTTCCTTTGTCTACAATATCAGCAATTTGTCCAAAAATGATGCATGGACACAATAATGTTGTGCAACCTGCGCATGCAGACACAAATAACCGGAATTAAATTATTAATGTCATGGCTCATCTATTGAACATAATTACACAATTATTTATACGTAATTCTGGTCACAGAGTTATACTTAATTAGCCAAACAATATAAATAAAGATAATGTAAAAATTGTTTCATAAAACATATTTATATGTTTTGTATATATCAAATTTTGAAATGCATATATATGAACAAAACAGATACTACTACTTTATTATTTAATTTGAAAAAGAGGAAACAATAATATTTGAGTAGAGATGGAATGGAATTACAGTTTCCAATGTCGGAGAAGCAGTCAAAGAGGCCGGTAGTCCAACGGCCCAGCTCCGGTGTATTGGAGGAGTTCGCCGGTTTGCTCGATGCCATCACAAGGGCTACTAACTCAATTAGCTATTACCTGGAGAGCTCCTTCTCCATCATTTGTTGGTACGGTTTATATATATAATACTCTCTCCATATATTCCCTTAGCTTTGATATAAGTGATACGTTTTGTATCTAATTAGTTTGGTTAAAAAATTTATGCTTTAATTTTGATGTGAATTAATTTAATTTCGATTGATAGTAAAGTTAACAGTATAAAGTATTATTATTATAATAACTGTACTGTTGCTAATGATACACTATTATTGTTAACCCAAATTACAACATGTTCATTACAAAGTAGTCTCATATGTCCAGCGAAATTAATAAACAAAGTAACAGTAAGTGAAAATCTAAATTTGTCGGCTAATGTGAACGGAGAGAGACGGGTTAAATAATTGGAGCAGATTTGGCTAATTTTTACTACTATGTATATTTTTAGATTTTTTTAATGTAAAAAAAAAAATTCATTCTATTTCTTTTTATATTACATGACGTTTAACAAAAAAATACGTTTATTAAAAAGTACATTTATTTCATGTTCAATTTGTTAAATAAGTATAAAATTTTAAAATTACTTCTAAATTTTATCTGTAAAGATGATAAGAAAAAATATTAACATTTATAAAACTAAATCATTAATGCTTGAATCGAAAATACTTTCCACAAATTTGGTGGATGACCGCAAGACCGGACTATAACCTTCGTCATCGTCATCGCGTAAGCTTAGCAAGCTGGGATATGAAATTGATTTGATGTAGTGCCACTATAAACTAATAAAAATATTTTGAGATACATTTCTAATAATATACTCTTTAATATTCCACGTGCTATTTGTATTTGTTTGCACTAAAAATTCAAAATCTTGAAATTTAAATTTTGTTAAACTCTTAAAATAGTTAAAAAAAATTTAATAAAATTTTAAATAATTTACAATAGGTTAAAATTTTCATGAATCTAAATAGCGAAATACATAAAAGAAATTCAAATTTTAAAGATATATAAAAAATGATAAACCGTAATATATTTTTTTCGAGCCGAGGGAATAACTACAACGTGATTTTTACTTATAATTAAGTAGGGCCATCGAATGTTATCAATTACCAAAAGGATGAGGGTGAAATAATAAATTCATTATTCGTACGTCCCTATCATGGGGAAAAAATTCTCCTGGTTTACTTTTTACATTTACAAGCTTGATACTTCGTGTATGACATGATATATATATATATATATATGTATATATATATATATATGTATATATATATATATGTGGAGAAAATGAATATAAGATATATCTTAAACAAGTTTGCCTAATGTCACTAATTAAAACGACGAGTTTAATAGCACTTTACAGGGTTTTTATTTTTTATTTTAAAAAATACAATAATTAAAAAAAAATATGATACAAACTTAAAATTATGTCGTTTTATTAAGTAGTTTTAGGCAAGTTTACCTAAGACATGCCTTAAATTCTCTTTCCCTTATATATATATATATATATATATAAATAATTTATAACTTATTTTTATAATTTTGTACATGTTAAATATTTTATATAATTATAATTTTTATATCATATTAATTTTCATTTAAAATATTTTTATTTTTCAATTTTTATTTTTTTAAAATAAAATATTTAACATATATTAAATTTTATCTGAAAATATGTGCAAAAGATTAAAGGTGGTGTATTTTAGAATGATGGGAGCAGAACAGAAGCGAAGAACAAGCGTGAAACAGGAGTACCCTTAAAAAAGTAAAAACTATAATGTTAGGATTACTTGGATGTAATTGAATAATGTAGAATGGAATTAATGGATAATATTATGTATAGATAATATATTAATGCATAAATCACATTTTAATATATCATAACATATAATATTAATATATATAAATCATATAAAAAAATTATTAATATATTGTATATTAGTTTTATATATTACAATATTATAAATATATTGTATATAATAATTATAATATTTATATAAAAATAATACAAATTAATATATATATACATACACACACACATATATACATACATAAATACATACATATATATATATATATATATATATATATATATATATATATATATATA
>CM025785.1:5324331-5372032 GCA_014636745.2 Centella asiatica
GAAACGAAAGAGAACCCTTGCTACTGCATGTTACATAGAGAAACAGAAAGTTTTGTTGTTGTCCATCCAAATTTCTTTGGACCACATAAATTATCTTTAAAATTTAAATCATAACAAACGGTGCCTAAGTTTATGATTTTGAAACGAAAGAGAACTCTAGCTACTGTATGTTACATAGAGAAATAGAGAGTTTTGTTGTTGTCCAAGTTTTTTTGGACTGTCACATGTATTTATCTAGGGTGAGTTTATAATAATAAAAAAAAAATTGTCGAAAAAATAAATAAAAATACGAAAGTAAGGGTGGAATGGAATTACAGTTTCCGATGTCGGAGAAGCAGCCGCAGAGGCCGGTAGTCCAATTCTCTTCAGGTTTTGCGGAGTTGGCCGATTTGCTTGATTCCATGACTGCGGAGTTTTAGCTTAGCTAGAGACAGGGTGCTCCTCTGCATACTATATATATATATACACATAAGGGGTCGATTCATATGCTTTAGAGTCTTTCGTAGCTAACACATTTATAGTCATTAAGAAATAATCCAACGCTTGAGATCAAACTCAAAAAAAAAAAAAATTCTTTCGCTAGTATTAGTAGCAGAAGAGAATTTTTTTTTAAAAAAAAAATTTACCCTTTCGCTATTAACACTGACGGAAGAGATTTTTTAAAAAATTTTTTTTTTCCTTCCGCCAGTTTTAATAGCGGAAGTGTAAATTTTTTTTAAAAAAAATTCTCTTCCGCTACTAACACTGGCAGAAGGGAAAAAAAATTTTAAAAAAATTTTTCCTTCCGCCAGTGTTAGTAGCAGAAGGGTAAATTTTTTTTTTAAAAAAAACTCCCTTTTTCGCCAGTCTCACTGGCAGAAGGTAAAAAAAATAAAAAAAATTCTCCTTTCCACCACTCTCACTGGCAGAAAGGGGAAATTGTTTTTTTTTTCCCTTCCACCAGTTACCAGTTAGTCGCGTAAGGGAATTGTTTTTAAAAAAAAAAAATGTACCCTTCCGCTACTAACACTGGCGGAAGAAAAAAAATTTAAAAAAAAAATCTCTTCCGCCAATGTTAGTAGGGAAAGGGTAAATTTTTTTTTTTAATTTTGATTTCAAGCGTTAGATTATTTCTTGAACGGCTATAAATGTGTTAACTACGAAACATTCCAAAACTAACGTTAGACATGGATGAACCCCATATATATATATATAATAACTTATGCTCGACTCAATTGGACTGTTCAAAGTGGTCCATCTTTTACTTTACTTTTAAATGGTTATGTATTTTTTTTATATCATGTTTTGATAAAACTTTAAAATTCTCAAAGACTACATGTGAATCTTAAAAGAAATCGAACAAAAATTAGGGTAGTAGTGCAACTGTTCTTCCATTTCATTTATATACCCACTCCCTTCTAAGTTTTGGGATATATTTTAGTTTACCTAAGATAAATTTCAAATTTTAGTTTACATTAGAGATATATTCACTTTGTTACAAAATTAAAGATGTAATTAAAATTTTAAAAAACGATTTAAATTTTTTTTGAAGTGAAATATAATAAACTATATATATGAGGAATATTCTTATATATAAACTTTTATATTTTAATAAATTTATATTATAAATAAATTAAGAAAATTTACGACTAATACTATATGAAAAAAAATATTTTTAATTTTAAAACGGATGAATTATTTTGTATAAATTTTAAATTCTTACCAAACTTGTTTGACTTTCTTTTTTTAACCTTTTGCTTCTCTCTGGCACTTCTCAATTGGTTTTAATCTACGTAACAAATTGAATATTGACTTGTACTCCGGTATTAGGTGACAGTAGAATTAAATATAACCGGGTACTTCTCAGTTCTCAGTTAGGTTTTAGTCTAAATATTAATTTCTTTATTCATTTTACAAAAATAATTATATTTTATTTATATTAAATTAAAAAAATTTAAATGTGATTTATAATCTTACTTCAGTGAAGATTTTCGTATAAAATTATTTATTGTTGTAAATTTTATGTAGTTTGTACCACTGATTATATTACCATTTAAAGTCAATCAAATGTAAATTATAAACTTTACAAAGGTACTACATAATTTCCTTAAGATATATACTCAGTTTATTCCAAAAAAAAATTATATTTAAATTTTTTACGAATATTAGTATTGGATGTTCTAGTGATTGATATTACATATTCAAAAATTAAATTTTGTTGTCATGTATTATAAATATTTAATATTTAAATATGATAAGATAAGAACATTATAATAAAAAAATTTATGATGTATAAATTACAATGAAAATATGTTTAAATATAATTCCTTTTTAACAAATTTAATTTTCATATTTAACTATTTTGCAAAAGGAAAGGAGTCACTCTTTTATAGAACGAATGAGTATTCTTATATAAAATTAATGCTTGTGTGGACTATATAACCTACGTCATCGTCTCACGTATGCCTAGCCTGACAAATGCAAATGAAATGGGTTTTACAGTGTTACTCCAACATGAGTTTGTTTTCACCATAATGAAATTCTGCTATTTAAATTGAAACGTAATTTTTTTTATTAAGAATTTCAAAATAATCCAACATGAGTTTGTTTTCACCATATATGAGTTTATTTTATTAAAATATTTATGAAATTTACAGTACTAATTTCTTAGTGACAAAACCTTTTTTTCATTTACAGTGTTAATTTTATTTTAAGTACTCATAAATCGATGCATGCCCCGTAGGTTTTTTAGTCAATTCAAAGGACAGCACATATAGGGTATTGCAATTATTTATTAACACATTGTTTGCACATTTGATTAATTTAACACTCCAGTATATATATATATATATATTCATGATTTGAATCGTTATATATCTACCAAATAATTTAGAAATGTACGTAGTCATTAAGTACGACTACTCTTTTTTTTATATTCGTGATTTGAATCGTTATATATCTACCAAATAATTTAGAAATGTACGTAGTCATTAAGTACGACTACTCTTTTTTTTTTTTTTTTTTGTATTTGTACGTTATGTTAATTGTTTTTTATGTAATTTTTTTATTTAATTTTTTATTTATATTAATCCTCATTTAAAATATATTTATTTATTAATTTTTTAAAAATAAAATTAAATACTTAACACGTATAAAAATTCACTTAAAATAATATATAAAAAAATTAAATTACAAATAAAAAGAGACGGAGAAAGTATTTATTACTCCATACGAAGTATTTATTCAACCAATGCAAATATGCATGTAATATTTAATATTAATATACATGTACAAATACATTTATAACGAACGTTCGCGGGCACACATTAAAATTGAATTGTCAAATTATTAGGTAGTTGATCATTCAAATTATTTTACAATCATAGTCTCAATGTACGACGACTTTACATTCTATGTATTCAACTGTAGTCGTTGTCGTCACCGCTGTTGTAATGGTTGTCGTCTTGAGAATTCATTGGCTTTATATGAGTCGCCGGTTGCATTTGAGGAACATTTTTCTGATTCATCCCTTTATTCAATTTATATCCTGAACATTAATAGTTACGTCAGTAATTAATATTATCTGTTGATTGAAAGTCTAACACCTAAGAAGATAAATGCAATAAAAGGAGTATAATTAAATAAAATAGAACTAAATAAATTTAGACGAAGTAAATCAATGAAAGAAGTAAAGTTTACGTTTTAGCTAGGCATGTATAACAAAACTCTTTTTTCTTTATAAAGATGTAGAAAAAAACAATTATATATACCGACGGCCATGTTAAATCCTCGATTTTGGAGCTCACGGTACTCTTGACACAAGGCGCATGGCTCGTAACAGAAGTGAACCAGACAATCCCCACAACCACAAGGTGCTTTTGGTAATTTGTACAAATGTCTCAACTTAGCTCTATACGTGCATGAATAAAAGCAGCATCCCACAAAACTTAAATACATTAGAATCCCATAATTCCTCGCGCTGCTAAAACAACCTGCGAATATATATATATATATATATATATATATTGTATTCTATGTAATGGCTGTCGTCACCGCTGTTGTAATGGTTGTCAATGTACGACGACTTTACATTCTATGTATTCAACTGTAGTCGTTGTTGTCACCGCTGTTGTAATGATTGTCGTCTTTTGAACTCAATGGCTTTATCCGAGTCGCTGGTTGCATTTGAGGAACATTTTTCTGATTGGTCCCTTCATTCAATTTATATCCTGAACAATAATTAGGTGATGTTCTTTGAACAGTACATTAGATGATAAAAATAATATCCACGTCATGTCCTTTTCTTAGTTTGTCTTTTATATCCTCTTTCCCTGTACTGAACCCTACACTCGATAATAAATTCCTTTCCTCCGTCTTGTGGCTTAAGATTGAGCGGAAGCTTCTCATCGTCCTTTTGCCGGGCCTCTGGTTCTGAATTTGTAACTTTGTAAGTAGACTTGTAGTCAACCGGGCTTTGTTGAGAGATTCAGTGATTGAAATTGAGTTTAGCATAATCATTATTAATTGCAAATTAATTATCAAGATTTAACACAAAAAGTACTTTTAGGTGTTTGCCAACTATTTATATTCGAAAATAAATTGAATGTAATGATATTGACAAAGTAAAAAGTTGATATTAGAGTAATAAAATATTTAGTAATACTTTGTAGTAACAAAAATTACTTTTAACGATAGTTATGTTTCTGCTCGACTTTTTTTTTCTTCATATATCAATCCGTTAAAATATTTAGAAGAATCAAATAATAAATAACACTTTAATCGTTCTAATACTAGGAGTATAGTACTTAATGATACTTAGTAAATTTAACAAAATACCAAAAATTATATTAAATTGAGAGTTAAGTTGAATTGAGTATCATTCGATTTGTTTGTGTATATCTTAATAAATTTTCCCTTAATTTGACTTAATAAAATATTAAAATTAACATATAAAAGCAACCGATTAAACTCGATTAGGCTCAAGTTTAGTGGAGTAATACCAAATCAAGTAACTTGATTAGCTAAATACGTTGCTCACAAGGTTTAACGTTAAAATCAACATTTTAGTGGAGTAATACCAAATCAAGTAACTTGATTAGCTAAATACGTTGCTCACAAGGTTTAACGTTAAAATCAACATTCAAAAAAAAAAAAGAAGAAAAAAAAGTGTTTTTGTTCCGTTTTAACAGAATGGTTGACACCAAGCCCTTGCCTCTATTAGTCATCGTTTAGATTTGTGGAGAGTTTTTCTTATATTTTGATATTTAGTTTTCTTAATAAAGTTTCTCCTTTGTGGGATTAATTTTTTTTCTTATTTAAGAGTATTTTCTTCAAATTCGAATCATTTTTCGTTCGTATTTGCAAGACCCATATCTCCAATTACATGGGAATTTCTTTCTTCGATTTGGATTCTTCCAACATCGCGAGATTATTTCATACAAGAATTTAAAGTTCGGGACTTGATTATCTTTTGAAGACTTAACAGATTTCTGAATGAATAGATGTGTCTGCTTTTCACTTCGGTCGATCGTTTTTAGTAATAAATCAAAACATGTTTTTTTAAAATTATGGTTTTATGATTGGACATATGTTTCATCAATTTGTTTATGAGATGATATGTTATGTTTTTAATTTTTTTAATTTTTATTTTTTATGAACGTAATGTAATCGAATTTTGTATGTTATGGAAGAATTTATCTTCTTTTTTTTTGTTTGTAATTCGATTTTATTGAATGAAAGTAGTTTCAATTAGAAAAAAAAAACATAAGATTGAAATCGAGAATCTAGGAACATTACTAAAATTGCTGACTCTAAGCCAATTAACATATTAATAAGATTTTTTCAAATTACTTCTCATCATTTCTTTGCCGGGCCGCTGATAAATTATTACGTTGTATGCCGTGATCACGCAATTTGCCACTGTAACTAGACTTATAATTACATTCAACTCCACTTATTGGGAATTTGATTGAATTTGAGTAGAACTGAAGACAACTACTCCCTCTGATTTTATATGTATATCTTTTTTTAATATACTAAATATTTTATTTAATTTATGGAAACAAATAATAATAAATATTTTAAATTAAAATTAGTATGAATATAATTTTTAATTAAAATAAAATTTTTAACATATAAAAAAATTTACCTAAACCTACGTACACAAAAATCAAAAGAATACTAAACTAGAAAACAAAAGAAAAATCAAATCAAAGGAGTCTACGGTCTACAAAAAGAGAATCAAATGTAACTCGCGAAGATGATAGCATACACGCCTCCTTTCTTAAATATTATTTCACTTTCTTTTTTATATGTTAAAATTTTTAATTTATTTACATTTATTATTAATACTAATCCTCATTAATTTTAAGCAAAATCAGTTAATAATTTTTTTAAAACTAAACAAAATTTCCAACATCTAAAATTTGTTATCAAAAATTATGGTAAAAAAGTCAAACGACCTATAAATATTGCTCACAATTTTTCTTTAAATTTTTTATATAATTCACAAGAAAAGAACATGTTGGGAGACCTTTTAAAATTTCTCTCTCAATTAGACTATTTAGTGTTCCTTTTCCAACATACTTACAACTTCACCTCTTATATCTAACTATCCTTAATTACATTGTAAATAATTATTCTCATAAATAATAACCAAAGGCTACTTCCAAATTTTATAAAATAAATATTGTAATTAATAATAATGATAATCTAATCATTTAAAAAAAGAAGAAGAATCATGCAACCGAGTAAAAATAATTGATAATTACGATCAAATTAATTATAATTTTAATAATTATTTGAACCTATTTAATTAAAATAATTATAACCAAATTAACAATAAAATATAATCATGTAATAAATATTTGTGCAGAATATTACATTAATTCACAATATTTTTGTTCCAATTTTAAAACAATAAAATAATAATATATAAAAATAATTTGTAAAATATGAAAACATTACAAATAAAAGAAAATTTGTATTAAAGCATAAAAAATAAAAATAAAACTATCAAAATGCCAAAAAAAATTAAAATAAAAATCCGTGTTGTGCCTACTAGTATGTAATTAAAATAATTATAACCAAATTAACAATAAAATATAATCATGTAATAAATATTTGTGCAGAATATTACATTAATTCACAATATTTATGTTCCAATTTTAAAACAATAAAATAATAATATATAAAAATAATTTGTAAAATATGAAAACATTACAAATAAAAGAAAATTTGTATTAAAGCATAAAAAATAAAAATAAAACTATCAAAATGCCAAAAAAAATTAAAATAAAAATCCGTGTTGTGCCTACTAGTATGTAAATATTACATTAATTCATAATATTTAGGTTTCAATTTTAAAATAATAATATATAAAAATAGTTTGTAAAATATGAAAACATTACAAATAAAAGAAAATTTATATTAAAGCATAAAAAATAAAAATAAAACTATCAAAATGCCAAAAAAATTAAAATAAAAACCCGTGTTGTGCCTACTAGTATGTAAATATTGCATGGAGGGAGTATATGTATCCTTAATTAAGCTATTTGCAAGTATGTATGTATGTATATATATATATATAGTATGCAGAGGAGCACCCTGTCTCTAGCTAAGCTAAAACTCCGCAGTCATGGTATCAAGCAAATCGGCCAACTCCGCAAAACCTGAGCGATTAGGAAAATTTTTTTTAAAAAAAATAATTCCTTCCACCAGTGTTAGTAGCGGAAGATACTTTTTTTTTTAATTTTTTTTTCCCTTCCGCTACATTGGCGAAAGGGAAAAAAATTTTAAAAGAATTTTTTTTTAAAAAAAATGTTCCTTCCGCTAGTGTTAGTAGCGGAAGGGAATTTTTTTTTTAAATTATCCTTCCGCTACTAACACTAGCGGAAGGGAAAAACTTTTTTTTAAAAAAGTCCGGTAGAAGGAAAAAAAAAATGGCCATTTTTT
Source organism: Centella asiatica (assembly GCA_014636745.2). NCBI lineage: Eukaryota > Viridiplantae > Streptophyta > Magnoliopsida > Apiales > Apiaceae > Centella > Centella asiatica. The sequence goes on from CM025785.1 coordinate 5,332,264, forward strand.
TTTTTATCTTACTGGCGGAAAGACTAATTTTTTTTTTATTTTACCTTCCGGCAGTAAGATTGGCGGAAGAGATTTTTCTATTTTTTAAGTTTGATTTTCAACGTTGGATTATTCAATCAACGGCTATAAATGTGTTAAGTACGAAAGACTCCATAGTTAACGTTAGCTATACATCGGCCCATATATATATATATAACCGAATGAACTTCGCCTCATTATTAAGAAATCAAAAGTTTTTTTCCTCATCCCCTCTCCTAAACCTGCAAGTTGAACAGGAAAGAAGAGGGGAGAGGGGGTGAGAAAAGAAATGGAAGAATATTTCTCCTCCCGAGGTCGACAACATGATCAATATAATTATTGCAATTCTGCCCCTCCTCTTTCGAAGTCATATGGTTCGGAGGAGAAAAGGTCGAGGTCCAAATCATGGTTCACTTCTCGGGATCTCAAGAGAAGAAAGAGAATTGCTAAATATAAATTGTATGCTGCCGAAGGCAAAGTCAAGAATTCTTTCAAGAAAAGCATTTGTTGGATCAAGAAAACATGCGACAAGATTTTGCATGGTTTAGACACCTAAAACAACTTTTTTTTTAATTTATGGTGCCCAATTTTGCATGGATTTTTTTAAAATGAAGAATATATATATGTATGTATTTGCATGTTTTCATCATCATCGTTTTGCTTGTCGGGTGTTACACGACCCTATAAGGTTTATTGATTAATTATTTTTATAGTGCAATTGTAGTTTTCTTCTTGTTTTTGCATTCTAGGTGGAAAAAAATTGTACAAGAACTAATGTGGGTTTGTAACATGAAACATTTTTGACTTTTTATATTGAGTTCTGTTTTGTACGATTCCTAACTTAATTGATTTTGAACTTGGCTTGAAAATATTGCGGTAAGTTTTTATTTATGTGATGTTTTCTATTGCTCACTCATTATGTTCCCTTATTATTCCATTTGTTCCACAAAAGAGCAACACTTAATTTTGATAATTATTAATTTTACATTTTTAACTAAGAATTAAATATACAAATAATAAGTTTTTCTCATAAAATTTATTATGAATCTTTAAGTTACAACGAGATCTATAAGTTTGTAATTGATATTTTTTAAATTTATAGTAAAATAACAAAGAAAAATTTCAAATATAACTTTTTTTTTTTGAACGGATAGATTATATTTTTACATGTATTTAGTATACATATATCTATTGTGATCGAGACTCACAAAAAAAATTTAATATATAGTGGCCGAGTTGATAATAATCTTTCTATATCAAGACATAGTATTGTGGTTGACTTTCCATAAAACATTTTCCGATTTAAAATTGATAAATTTAGGTAATTTTGTTTAAAATGTATTACTTCTCTGCGTCATAACTAATTAACTAAATGAAATAATTGTGATTTAAAACGTACGAGAAAATATATTATATTGACTTTGTAAAATATATTTTCTTATTTTTATGTCATTGAATTAAACAACCTATTCCTTAACCCAGTTGATGCGTGAACTCTAGTATGCTGGTTTATTCTATATTTCTTCTCTATTTTACAATGGGCCAGCTTCGCTATGAATTGCTGCCACCTATTATTTTATGTGTGTAATTTTTATATGGAATGGAACTACTTCAATTTGTAAATGAGACGATGAAAAAAGTGCATGTATCGATTAATTAGATATCTTCTAATCTCCCAAAATTACCTTCATTAAAGTTTTTATTTCCTATTCTAAAATTATTAAAATGGGATTTTTGAACAAGTTACATGAGAGTAGAGAAATAAACTTAAATTACGTGATACTATACTTTATTTTCACATATAATACCATTAACATGATCAATAAAAAGTTCTATGTTTTTATATCTACTTCTTTCTAATAATAATTACTAATAGTTGAGGAAGTTACGCAGAAAAAATTAAAGCAAGCACATGGAGAGAAATGCATAAAATATTGGGCTTCTTAATCAGATCAAGCCTCTACTAGTTGACGTCAAAAGTTCGACTTATTTATTTTGAGTTATGGAATTTAATTTGTTTCACACAAGTCACAATTAAGTTGAGCTCCGACTAGTTAATCATTCACTCTAATAAGACTTGCAAAAAATAATATCTAGCATAAAATAATAATTAAAAAGAAGTTCAAGGCCCACAAGACTTCTATTATATAAAGGGATTGGGGTTCAGAAAGAATAGAATATATATATAATTTTGTTTTGGGATACTTAACTTATTTTCCATAAAGATGTAAAATTAATTAATAAAAATTATACGAGTAAATTCGAAAAAGTTCACTCGCTCATTCCGCAGTTCCCCTGGTATCGTGGTTATACTCATACGAGGGTTTCACTTTATTATATTGGGTGAAGAAGCGCGGGAAAATTCGTTCATTGTAAGAAGAGCGATAAAAATGGAGAATAGGGAACTGGAAAGAGCAAAATTGATAAGCTTGGCTCTTGAATTTGGTTTCGACGACGAAGTTGCTAAGAAGGGCTTAGATCGTCTTGTTCATCTCTATGGTATGGTAGTTTCCCCTAATTATTTTCCATGTGTAATAATTATTGTACTGAAGCAAAAATAAACCCTAGAATTCACTTTCGAATGCGTTTCTTTTAGTTTGTGATTGCACATATACTTCGATTAATTTTAACTTTTGAACTTTATTATTAGTATTATTTATTTATTTTTTTAAAGAATATACTTATATAGTTAGGAATATATTCGTTGAAATATCAATGCTTTGCCTATCGGCTCGTCTAGTACTTGAACAGTCTAGGGGAACGAAAAGAACAGAAAATGAAATTAGAGGCTTTCTGGGTAATGAAAAAAATTCTTCTCTTGTAGATAGGGATTCTATATATATCAGATGGTTGTGGCCAGTGTGCATGGCAGGTCTCCATGGTTCTGTTGTCTACCATATTCCATTTTCAACTATTTCTATGATTTCGATGGCACTTTAGTTATACATCCATTTTCAACTCACAAAATTACTTGGTAACCTCCTCTCAAGACAAGATTATCAAGGAGACTAGTTGTCTTATTAAAATTCGTTCTGTAATTCTCTAAGTAGTTCATGCTGCTAGGAACTTGAACTTTCCGAATGCATATTGATTGGGTCACTAATTGAAAACTTGAACCCCTTACCCTTCTTTTCAAGGCTTCAGCAAAAGGGTTCCAACTTCCTAGAATGCCCAGCATAACAGAAACCAAATTTATTGAAGAAAAGCATAACTGATTTGAGTTTGGTGTTGGAGTTTATGTATGGCTTCCAAAAACCATTGTATCTCACTTGGTTGCCACTTTTAACTGCCACAACCACTACCTTCATTTTTTAGGTGATGATGGTCAAGATTTTATTACTGTGGAGCATTGTGGTGATGATTTTCTCATGGCACTGGCTGAATCTATACAAGACACTGAAGATTGGGATGATTTACAAAAACTGGAATCAGAGGCTTGTGGAACCTTGGCTGACATGTTTGACAAAGATGCCTTCAACAATCATGAAATGGCTAATGATGTAACTGAAAGAAATTATCTAAATGTTATAGAAGATTCTCCTGAACATCAGAAACAACAAGAATATATGGACTTGAGTTCTTCAAGTGATAGTGAAGACGTGGACACAATTCCAAGCAAAAAGGGTGTTAGATCTACCCCAGCTTGTATCAGGAGGAGCAGCCAGGTGCTCCCTCTATCTATAAAATACTCTTCCAAATCAACTTTAATGGTTCTTTATAGAAACTTAATATATTATATATATATTCAACTCCTTGGATTTGTATGTCTAATATATCATCACTTTCCTGAACCTAGGAACTGTTTTATGCATGGTCCAAAGATGGTCAATTAGGTAGTGGCCAGCCCATATCAATATTGATAGTGAATGATATGCCATGGTATCAGCCAATCCTTAAGGCATTGGCATCTTCGCATTATAATAATATCAAATTGTCAATCAAGCCTGGTATCTATGTGTAATATGAGACATAGATTGTGGCATATATTACATTACAACTTTGGTGTAATAATTCCTAATGTCTCTTAATCTAATTTTTGGTTATATTTTAAGGGTCTTATCCAGTGTAACCTTTTATTCTGAGTCACCTGTTTCTGCATCAATGATTGATTGTCCCCCTATGTCTTCTGCTAGCTTGAACTTGAACCGGGTTTTGTTTAAGCCCGGGGTTTAGTTGTAATCAAGTTATGGTTTTCTTCATCCATTGTGTTTCAGTCCTACACCCACGAAAATCCTAAATGAATAATATATAAGAAAACTTGAAGTTCAAAGAGATCATATTAACTTAACGCATACATTTCTACATGATACATATATTACCAGTGATTATGCTAATGCCTTATATTTTTCTCATTACGGGAAATTTGGTTTCTTCCATATAAGATTTATGTATTGAGCGGTGTACTTTGTTGAAGGATTGTAAGAGCAGCAAATGTCAGGATCCAGTTTCACCAATAACCAATACGACGACATCCTTCAGAACGTCAAATGAGCAGGGAACTCTCAGTTATGAAGAGTTACAATCTTTGGACGACATTGAGTTGGCAAATGTTGTAATCTTTGGTAACCGAACTTTTCGTCCATTGCAGCATCAGGCTTGTTCAGCATCTCTAGCAAAACGTGATTGCTTTATACTTATGCCTACTGGAGGTGGTAAAAGTCTATGTTACCAGGTTAGCTATGCACTGATATATATATATATATATATATATATATATATATATATATATATATATCCATTGCATACTCCTTAGTTCTGTAATGGACCTTAAGAATCCTGGTTAGTTTATATTTGAGTGATTGTAAATAACTAAGAATATGCCCAGTTTGTGTACAGATAATATTTGTATATCCGATAATGCAATTTTCACTTTTCGTAACAGATATACATGTTTGTATTCGATTTTAGTCAGATATAGATAATATCTACTTAATATGAATATTTCAATCAGATTTATAGCCCTAGATAGAACCTTGGGAATGACTGGAAGTAGGAGATGACAAGGAAACTTGATATAGGAGATATGTAAGCTTCTAATTTAAGCTTGTTAAAATATTTTTAAAAGAGCAGTATTGGACCTGAGGAATTGACATCAGTTGATATTTCCCTTCTTCTTTCTGAATACTTTCTCATCCTCCAACTCCTTTTTGTTTGTTTTGTTATGTTTTCTTTTGTCTTCATAACATCTCCGTCATCTATCTAAATTTATGTCGATGCATCTGATGCAGCTCCCAGCTACGATGCGATCTGGTGTAACTATTGTCATATCTCCCCTACTTTCTCTGATCCAAGATCAGATAATCACTCTTAACCTCAAGTTCGGAATACCAGCAACGTTTTTAAACTCTCAACAATCTTCCTCCCAAGCATCAGCTGTGCTCCAAGAGTTAAGGCAAGTGGTCAAACCTTTCTTAAACTTCATGTATTTGAATCCTGCTTCTTTTTGTTTAACCTCCCTATTTTTGCAATCATATTACTAAAACACTTGTCTAACTGAGAAGTTACTTAAAGTATGATGCTGTCAGCAGTCGGTAAAAGTAGATCTAACATTTGTACTGTATTTTGCATACTGCTGTTGCTTCATTTTTGACTTAGACATGTGCATTTCACTTTCATGTTTGTAGGAGTGATAAACCATCATGCAAACTTTTGTATGTAACCCCAGAGAGGATTGCTGGTAACCTTTCGTTTCATGAAGTCCTAAAATTTTTGCACCAGAAGGTAAGGGTATAGCAGTTTCATCGTTGAACATGAGATATATCTATCTAGTCTAGGTTTTAAGATGTTCATATCTTTATATTTTAAAGATAGTTTAATGCATAAATCACAGGGACATTTAGCCGGATTTGTTGTTGATGAAGCACACTGTGTGAGGTAATGCCTTTTACACCGTAACTTGTTCTGGTGGATTTATTAATGTTGATGATAAATGAATATATGAAGTGGCAAGTAAAATGGATTGTCAAAATTGGCAATAAAATAGGACATAGTTAGGGAAATATCTGATTTTTCATAGCGGTTGGATGATAAGCTTTATTTTAATATAGGTATATAGCATTCTTACAGTTAAGTGACAAAAACAGCTTACATCTCAATTTAGAGAAAATGTGACTTGTTCACATGTTTACTTTGCTTGGTTTTCTTCTCTCTTCAGCCAATGGGGTCATGATTTTCGTCCAGATTACAGGGTTCTAGGATGTCTTAAGCAAAATTTCCCTGATGTTCCAGTTATGGCTTTGACTGCCACTGCAACACAGTCAGTTCGTGAGGTAAAATGGGTGCAAGAGGTATTTTTCTCAATGAAATTTTGATACCTCTAGTTGGATTTGCTTGATCGTCATGATCATCTGCAGGACATTTTAAAGGCTTTGAGAATACCCCAAGCTCTTATTCTAGAAACAAGCTTTGATAGACCCAACTTAAAGTATGAAGTACTGGGAAAGACAAAAGAACCACTGAAGCAATTAGGAGAACTATTATTGGGTCGGTTCCAGAATTTGTGTGGAATAGTATACTGCCTTTCGAAAAATGAATGTGTGGAGGTTTCAAAATATTTGAATGAAAAGTGTAAAATTAAAACAGTGTATTACCATGCTGGCTTAGCAGCTCGTCAGAGGGTTGCTGTTCAACAAAAATGGCATATTGGAGAAGTACATGTCGTGTGTGCTACGATTGCTTTTGGGATGGGAATAGACAAGCCTGATGTTGTGAGTCTAAATAAACCTACAGCTCTCTTGTCTCTGGTTTTAATTAATTTCTTTCTTGTCTTTATCTGCTAAATAATCAATTTTTAGATAATTGCCAGGGACAAGATTGTTGCTAATCGTAAGCGGCATCTTGTTGTGGGACTTTGGTTAGAGTGGTGGACACCATAACTTCTTTTGCAGTCGCCCACCTGTTCAACTTATTCAATTTACTAAAATTTGTTTAATCATTACATAACTTGTTGACTCTTGTTTCTTTCTAAACAAAATGAAATAAATCAGTCTGGCCTTCGCCGGGATGAAGGATATGTTGTATAGCTAAAACTTGTTGACAAAAATATTGTATAAAGCGACTGATGTAAAGAAATGACGAAATATTTCGAGAAAGAAAATGCAAGAGATTATAGTCATCAATTAAAGGTTGAATTTTAGCTGCTCTAAACAAACTATTTGACAACCATCATTATATTCATCCTTTTATTACAGAATATGCATGTGCTATATATGTTGACAGATTGATGTATGACAGCATGAAATCAATTTATTTATTTTTGTTATTATTTTCCTTTCAGGTATATGATGTGTTTCATTTTCTAATTAAAAGATGAAATTATGATTTTCTGTATTTTCAGCGGTTTGTTGTTCACAATACACTATCTAAATCAATTGAAAGTTATTATCAAGAATCTGGAAGAGCCGGAAGAGATAATCTTCCATCGATATGCATTACTCTGTACCAGAAGAAGGATTTCAGTCGAGTTGTATGCATGCTACGTAGTGGTCAAGGAAGCAAACGCCAAAGCTTTAAGTTAGCCATGGAACAAGCTAAAAAAATGCAACAGTACTGTGAGTTGAAGGTGAGTGGATTTCAATTCCCGTTAATGTCAAGAAAAAGGTTAACTCCCATAGTCAATCAGTAAATCATTAATAAAAAACCAATATGTTTCATTGCTGCAGACTGAATGTCGCAGACAGAACTTACTGGAACACTTCGGAGAATCATTTGACCGAAATGCTTGCAAATATGGATCTAATCCTTGTGATAATTGTCTCAAGGCTCCCTCATGAAGGTACTATATATTCATTTGCAGCATTGTTTTGACACAGATCATTTGGAAGTCAAGTATCATTTCTGAATTCAACATTTCAGGGACACATCGTATTCTGTTGATCTTAAGATTTGCTTCTCTTGGTTAGTTGGATGCCCATGAATAGGCATGTATCACTAAAATAAACTATGTATACATGTTTCTCTCCTGCTCATATTTCCCATGCAATTTGGAATACTTGAAAGGTTGATCCTTTCTTTTGTCTGAGCTTTGAACTGGCATGTTAATACGTGGAGATCCTTTTCGCCTACTGAAAGAAGTCAACATAAAACTTATGGAGCTTTTCCATGCTTGATTAGTGAAAATCATAGTGTCAAATACATTAGGGGGTGTACCTGAGGTCAATATGACTGGAAGTAAGATGATTTGAGTTTAAACCTCTCAAATTGTCGAGGAAAAAATTTCAATAGTAATCATGTATATTTCAGAATTCAGATTGGTTTACAATGTGATTTTAACAAAAGCAGATTTTAATTGGCATGAATCCTCCAGTGTGGAGTAATTAAGTTCTGTAGTTTCTCATGTAAAATTATTGACCAGAATTAACTATCTAGTGAGGTTGCTTTGCAGTTCTTTATGCTAGAAGTATTAATTCTGATGATTGATGTATAAGAATTTCTAAGGTATTCATTGTGTAAGAAACTGCAAATTACTGCTTATCGAGTACAGTGGAGTGAGCAATTGCAGAAGCTGTTGTTGAAGAAAGATATGACTGCATTTGTCGGTTTTATTTTGCACAGGAGATATATCTGGTTGAAGCATAAGCAAACATGCCAATCTCATCGATATTCTTTTAATCATTAACAGACCTTTTTTTTTTCCTTTGGGTGTGAGATTTTTTTTATGAGGCAATTCCTGGTCATCCCTTGCACAATAAAATATACTTTTGTATTCTCGTTTTCTTTAATTGAAGTCTTTATTTTACCCTTTTGCGGTCATGTTTGTTGGTAGACCTCATATAAGCAATTTGTTTATGTATATTTATATATAACGTATGAATGCATGCATCTGCTTATGTGATACTTTTGTTTTACAGGTTCTGTTAACGTATTACAAACTTTCTTAATGAGAATTGATCCTATCATTCTCAACAGTGAAGATTTCTATCAACAGAATCTTAGCAAGTATATAATCTCCTGTACATCCAGTCCGTTTAGTAACATCTCACATATTTAGTCAAGAGCTTGTCTTCCATTGCCCTTATTTGTCTTAATTTATCCTTTTTAAGGTCCGCTGTACTCCTTGATTGCTTAGAGGATATATCAAGCTCATAGTTCCTTTACAAGTTTGAAATATGAAGAGAAATCTAAAATCCCATGCTCTTTTACGTTACATAAGCAGTAATTTGCTATGTTGTGAGTTATTGCATATCTATTAAACTCAGTATTTTGTATCATATCCCCCATTAACTTCCAGGTACTAATGATAAGAGGAAGTCCGAAAGGCGAAAAGTGGTGCTGCCTGAAAATGAAATGACTTGATTACTGTACACCAACCTAAAAAATGGTAGATGTCTGTTTGTAGAGAGATTAAGTTGCAGCAAAGCAAACATAACATTGTTCCGCAATTAAATTAGAGAGCATTCCTTACGTCAAAAATTCGAGAAGCATAATAATAGCTAAAGAAAACAGGTTTCGGCTTTCATATGGTTGCCTAATTTGTAAGAATGCGAAAGCGTCTTGGCTTTGAAAGTTTGGAACTTTTATTAGAGAACGTGTATTTTCTGTACACGAGTCTCTCTCTCTCAACTCATTTTTATTCTTTTTTTTTTATGTTCGGTATGTAATTTCTTTTTTTCTCTTATGCTGGTTTACTTTTTAACCTGTTTTATCTGATTCAAATAATAGCGTTCAGTTGAATGAGAATATATTTCATTGTTCTTAAACATGTAATTAAAACGCTGGAAAGTCCAGGAAAACCATCTCTATTCCCCTAGCTGCAGACAAATTGTGAAAAAAGAAAAGAACAAGGATAATGATCACAAGTTCCACCGATAAATAGAGCTTAGAGGATGATGTAATTGCTGCAGTATTAAGAAAAACGTGCTGTGATTATTTAACAGTTCAAAACAATCCTAACATCTTTTGCAGAAAATACGAAATTAAATCCAAAAATGTATCAAGTATTAATGAGCTTAATTAGTTCTACTACAACAAATTTACATCCGATATTATGGTAATAGCAACTAGATATTCTCTTTTGCCCTCACCTAAGCAAAAATGAGCACAGGTAGTAACTGCTGTGTGCTAAACAATACAATTTCCCAAGCTTGGGAGAAACTAAATTGTCACTTTTGCAGATATGTCAAAGCTGAAGAACCAAATCAACCGTGATTCCTCTGGATAAGCATTAAGCAAAGGCAGATAGGATGTTCTTCTTAAGCGTGAACTGATCAGCTTTCACATCGCTAATTGACTGCATCAAGTTACAAGGAATACATCATTCATTTGTTTATACACGAATATGGTTTAGCACAAATTGTAAAGGTAAACAAAAAAGAATAGCTATATAAATTAAGGAAAAATTTTAGGCCAAAGGATTCAGCAAGGTAAAATTAACACAACTCAAATTAAGGCATCCTGAACCAGACGAATGGGCAACTGTGACTCAAAAACAAATTCTCTTCATTCCCAATTTAGATTTCGTCAAACCGGAGATTTAAAATTACCAACGGTCTCCAACAAACGAGATACTTCAGAAATCAAATTTGATAAGAAGCCTACCTTGCAATTTAGTTATTTTATGCACAACTCTGATAAACAAATAAACCAATCTGTATGATATCAATATTGTAACCAAATGTCAACTCACATGACATGCCCCTTTCTCCCTTGTTTCTAATTTCTGACTCACCTTTCAATACTATTCCAACATCAAATTTAACTGGCATCAAGATAGGCGTGCACGTGAAATTTTAGTGATTTCAATTTTTTTTAATGAGAATATACTTAAAAGAGCAAATTACATTAAATAACACCGTGTAAATAACTTGAAAGGTAGAATTACCTTTGAAAGGATTCGATCCAATCGCTGGATTTCATTCTTAGGATAGTCAGCACCTTTATCCATGCAGCTCTTAGCAGCTTTTAGATAGAGCTTTCCATATCTACAGTGAGAAATATACATATAAATATCACAAGGCACTTAGCACTGACAGGAAAAAGTTGATTTTACAAGTACGAATAATCTCGAAAGTTCATGAGTTCAGTTAAGTCCGAGTCTTCAGAGTTTGGTAAAGAGAATAAGTATACTTATAAATATGTCTGTGCGTACGTGTGTGCCCATTCATATATGCAACTACAAAAACCTTGCAGAGGAACCCTGAAGCTTCTCAACTTCCTCCTCCAGCCGGGTATAAGCTGCGTTCTTTTCATCATTTCCAGCAGTCACAAACTCCTTCACCAAGTTATCCAACTCCGCAACTACACCAGCCTATATTAAACAAAAAGAGAAACGGTCAGTTTACCAAGTATTTTCCTATTTGCGGCTATAGGCAAACAATGACTATTATTCAGTTAACCTTGGAAGTAAGTTGTCCTTTCCCATCACGACTTGCACCAGACTTCTCATTGATGAAAGTCACAAAGTCGTCTAAATCTCTCCCACCATCATAATCTTCACCAGCTTTATTGTCTTTGGGGAAGAATTTCAAAGTCGGGAAGCCACTTACACCATACCTGCATAGAATGTGCATGCATGTTAATTCAAAGGACAAGGAGGGTTTGCACTAATACAAACCACAATTTTCAGAGTTGTCCGAAACAAGATACATCTAAAAAGTCCGTATCTTTCTCATATGGACTTTCTACAAACATAAGAAATCATCCAAAATGAAAAAATGGAACTCACTTTTCTCCGATATCCTTGTAGTTATCAGCATCAATGTTAGCAATAACTACATCTTCCTCCATTTTAAAAGCTGTTGCAACCTTTTCGTAAGTCTACACAACAGATGACAACAATATGTCAGAAATCAAACATAATTATCAGTCCTTCCCATCTATCAGTTCTGTGTAGATTCAGTTAAGTACTTACAGAAGCAAGGTTTTTGCAGTGACCACACCTACATAATAGAGTTACATTTTATCAGAGCTGAATAATTCATCTAACCAACAAGTTATTCTATACTTAGAATAATCAATAAGTTATTCTAAGTATAGAATATGCATGTATATTTAATTTGTTCTATTATAGCTCATAACAACAAAAAAGAAAACTTTGTCAACCATGTAGTCTTACCATGGTGCATAGAACTCAACAAGGACATCTTTAGTCTTATCCAATACAACCTCATCAAAATTATCAGAATTAAGTACCACTACACTTGAGGGAACTGAAGCTATCTTGACATTAGTACCTGAACAGTAAAAGAAAAAAACATTATACGCGGATACACACAAACACACATACACAGAGATGTGCGCATGCATGCGCACAAACACACATATCATTTGACAGAGTTCTAGGGATCCTAATGTAACAAGCACACTAACAGAGTACAAGTCAAACCCTTTATAATCCTTTGACAGATTTGTGACATAAAAGTTTATCATGCACCACAGAACTTATTGTTATACAAAAGAGTTAAAAAGATATATTAACATAAACATATCTACAAGGCTACAAGCTAAAATGAAAACTCTTACCTCCTTCACTATTCACAAACTCGGTGAGGGCTTCAGCAGTGCGTGCGCCTTCATACCTTTAGGAAGAAGAAAATAAATAATTGTAGAAGTATTAGAGGAGATTTAAAGCAAGTGCATGCACGAGTAATTAAAATAGGGTTTATTTGACAGTTTAAGAACTTACTTTTTTGGTTCCAATGATCCCTTTGGAAACCACTGTATGGTGGGATACCCAGAAACCCCATATTTATTGCAAATTTCCTTTTGTTCATCGCAATCCACCTACTCCAAATGTTAACCAGTCATATGGCAAAGTATCTTGCGATTAGTTTAAAAAATTAGAAACGAGATATCCACATTCTACTAAGAACAATTATTTTAAGACTAACCTTTCCAATCAAAACGGACTTTGCCTTCTTGAAACTTGCACCAACCTTCTCATAATCGGGAGCTAGCTTTTTACAGTGCCCACACCTACGAGAAGAAACAAAATCAGATTCTTAATGAGAAGGTGATTAATTAATTTAGATTGGGCATCACAAGTACTGGTTTCAGTACAACTTAAGACATGTCAGCAAAACATGCACTTCTGTTCAACTAATTATATTCCTAGTACAAACTGTGAACTGAATGCATGGACTCAGCATACAGGTACTTGACAAGGAAACTTCTCCAACATTTTTTAATTTCTGAGGGATACAGAAAAATCCACTGGAATCTATCATTCTTCATAATTATTTATATCCATAGAAACAACCATATGTATATAGGGCATAATCTTGGTTTCCAAATATAGCAATTTGTTACATTATTTTATAGTCAGTTTCCCTGTCAAACAGAGGGCTCAGAACATGATGTCATGCGCTGATAACTGGATATGATAGCCTCCGTCACATACCATAATTAGAATCCACATTTTACGAGCAAAGTATTGAAGTTATTTTTGCTTCTGTAGAATGAGTACTCCTGTTGAATCGGCCAATAAATGAATCTACTCTAACATGATCATACATTTGCAACGAATCTTCTCTAAGGAAAGTAGATCTCTTGTTATGTAATGAAATTTCCATTTTCAATTAAGCAAACACCAAATTCGACCACTTCTAACGGACCAGATAAAGCCAAACACAAAATCAAATCCAAATCATTATCAGATCCAGATCAATCCAAAAACGATTTCAACTAAAACCAACATAACAGCTCAAATTTTTTCCTACAAACTAATCAAGCACAGCAAAACCAATATAACTAAATCGATCAACGCATACTTCTGCAAAAACAAATCAAATCACACAATCTGGATAGAATATACATACCAAGGAGCGTAGAACTCGACGAGAGCGCCACGATCTTGACCGACCTCCTGATCGAAATTTTGTTCAGTCAACACAACGACATCAGCTACGGCGGATGAGATTAGTAAGAAGAAACCTAGGGTTGCGAACGCTAAACAGATCCGTGAACTCGCCATTTTTGTATTCAAAATCTTTGTTCGATTTGATGAAGAATAAGAAGAAGAAGATGCTTGAGGTTTTGGTGAGGTGTGGACTCTGCTACTTATAAGGGGGGTTCGAAGCTTGAACTTTTTTACATTAGCTTTTTGGTGCGTGTGAATCCAGTTTTCACATATTGAAGCTAATAAATTGTGTTTTATTTTATTTTTGAACCTGTTTATGACGTTTTCAGACCAATGAAAAATCAGAGTCTTGATTAGACAAATATGTGGTGATGTTTTTGACATTTTCTTGAGATAAAACCTATGACAAATTGTAGATAAGTTGTCACTTTTGGCTATTTCTTTTTTACTTGTTCTGTCCCAAAAAAAAATAGAATTTCTTTCTTTTTGTTTAATATAATAGTTACATAATTATATTTGAAATTTCTTTTGTACTATTTGTAAACGTTTTAAATTCAGATTTAGTATAATCATAATCGACCTTTTGATTTACGTGAATATTAATATCGTAAACTACTAATATATACTCTCTGATAAAATAAAAACTTCATGTTTAAAATTTTATTAAAGATTAAAGAATAAACACAAAAATGTATATCAGGAATTTCTTTTTATTCGCAGAGGGAGTATTATTTGAATTTTGAAGTCAAACTAATATAATAAAATTAAATTAAATTAGTCACAAATTTTGAATGTTGATAGAAGATGAAGTATGTATTAGCTGTTGAATTTGCTGAGGTGATTTTAATGAGTTTTAATTAACATATTATTATAATAATTATATATCAATTTATAGTCATAGAATTGATTATGAATTCTAGCACCTTCTAAAGCTTCAATAGTCCTATTAATTTTGAATTTTGCATGCCATAACATTGTTTGAACTCAACAACCAATTGATATTATATATATGCACTACCGCATATCTTTTGTCTACCCCTCTCCCGTGATTTTGTATAAACAAGACTTTTGTTTAACGGTGTAATAGCAGCCCAAAAAAAGGAAAAAAGAAACATTTGCAAATCATGACCAACTCAATAGAAGAAACAAATCTTAGCATCTTTGCCGTGTTATACCGTTATGGTTTACCAAAAACAAACTAGTATAATAGTACTGAGTATTTATAAGCTTTGAAAAGTATATACTTATTTGGTCATTTTATCAAATGGCCGGTTCATGCTTAATTGTTGGGCGCTGGAGTTGAAGACTAGAAGGCTATGGTCGTAAAGCATAATTAACTCAATTTTAATAGCAAGGGTATGGACAAGTATGAAACGGGGAGTTATTTTAAATTCTATCACTTAAAAATGTATAGTCTTTGAATTCATCATGCCCCGTTAACATGTATATCAAATCATTTCTGCTATCATTCCCGTTATTTCGAATTATATTTTTAAATTTAATTAATTATTTTTTTTTCTCATATAAATTATTCTAAAATATGTTTTATATACAAACAGATCAAAATTAGATGGAGGGAGAGTATAAATCACATGCCCTAGTTAGAGTTAAAATAACCGGATTTTATTAGAGTCAAAGTTAAACATAGTATTAACTAATAAAATTAGAGTGTAAATCACATATCCTAATTAGTGTATTAAATGATTCTGACGAAATTGTTATAGCGTGACATAAATAAATAGAATGAGTCGTAATTCACTTAGGAGTAATTTAAAAAGTATAAATAATAAGTTTTAAAATAAATAAACAAGGCATAAGCTTGCATACGAAAAAAGTTACCTTAGAATGGGGTGTTGCGAGAATCGAACTCACGACCTCTCGCACCCGAAGCGAGAATCATACCACTAGACCAAACACCCATTGCACTTGGTGTATCAGCATCAATTTATATTTCTCTAGTGTTATTCGACGGTTAATTTTGTTCCGCTCAGGATTCAAACTGCCGATCAACTTAGGGTTCCTATACTTCCCCTTTTGTTACAAAGTAAAATTTTCCTTTTTTCTTAAATATTGGGGTTAATATACAGACCGATAATTCATCTGTCAATCAATTTCAGTATAGTATTGGCCAAAACAACTAATCATTCTTCACCTCAAACTGTAATTAATGGCTCAATCCGGCAATACCGTGAGCTAATCTCTCTCCTCCTCTTACGATGCATAATCTTGATTTGATTCTTGGTTGTGAATTATAATGATAACAATAATATAAATGCAGGGTGCTGGAGTTGATAACACTTTCCGAAGAAAATTTGATCGAGAAGAGTACTTGGAGCGTGCCCGTCTTCGCGAACAAAAGGTTTTCTATGCTTCAATCCAAATTTTCAACTTTTGTTTACTGTATATATAGAGATAGAGATGTGATGTATTTACTTACATTTTTTATTTTCGTAGGAGGAGGAGTCCAAGTTTAAGTCCAAATGTACGTGACTTTACATTTTTCATTCTGTTTTGCTTTGTTTGAACAAATTATCATTAGGGACATAGTTATTACTTTTCAAAAATAAAATAATTGTACATGGAAATATTAGATTGATGTTTTTATAGTTCATGTGATTAATTGCTATATGTATGTTTGCAGCCAAAGGCCCGCCGGTGCAAAGGAAGCCCTTGAAGCATAGGGATTATGAGGTGGACCTTGAATCTCGCTTGGGAAAAACTCAGGTTAGCCACATTATTCTTATTTATCGTTGGTTACTTTTATATGACTGCCAATTACATTTAAATGACGAATCTTGACATGTAAGAACCTCTGCTGTTACCCAGTTATGAATTTTATGCTGTAGTCTTCATGGATTCTTTCTTTCTTAGAGACTTAAATGATAGCATGTTGAAACTATGGAACACTTCAATAGTTGGGTGACAAAATTTATGTATTCAGTTTCCAAGTTATTGAAGCGGCAGTGTTTGGGGTAGAACTTTTTTTGGTGGAGCAAGTTGATTGGATTTCAATACAAGGCAAGTAAAGAGAAGAAAAAGTAAATGAAAAGAAGGGTCTGGTTCTCAACTCTCAAGGCTAGATTGGCAGCTAAAAGAAGTGTTATGCCCTTATTTTAGCAATTTTAGTTACTACTTTGATGGCTTGGTGTTCCCTGGTCTCTACAATGTGAGTCTTACAGTTCTCTGATCCTGGGCTGACATATATTATTTTGGAGGCGGATGTGGTATGGGGGCTGCTCAATGAGCAGCATCAGCTGATGGGGTATGGTTATTTATGCGACTTAGTTTCTGTGGGGTCCAAAATAGTCGTGATTTGAGATTCAGATAGACTATATTTAGAATTGTGAGATTTGGGCTAGAATGATGTTGAAATACGGGTAGAAAAGAAGGAGAAATCAGAGTTACGTGAAGGTTTTGATTTCTAAGAGTAAAGTAATAACAGGACAGCTTCACAGCTTTTCACTCCTATCATCGTGCTTTAGAAAAGAAACTGTACAGACTCGTTCCTCTTACAGATTTGGGACTTTCTGGAAAAGAAAGCTAAAGCTACTCCACATTCCCATTTTTCTACACTCAGCCAACTAAGTTACATAAATCTGACCATGTAGTAGAATGTTATTTTTTTTTTCTAACTTCCAGTAGTTCTTGGCAGTTCTCTAGGCTCATTGTACAATAGACTGCTGCTTTGTTTGATATCTAGATTGTTTCCTTATTTGTATTCTTAGATGCTTTTCTCTATGGGTTGCTCCTGGGTGTTGTAATTGGTAATCTAATGGTCTAACTGGGTTTAGGAGATGTTCCCTCTGACACTTGCAGACAGTGTCCAAAGTTTTGTAATGCTTGCTTTCTTTTGATAGAAGTTTTACTAATATCTTCTGGCCACATTCTTCGAAAAAGGAAAAAGTAAGGTATTAATAAATTGAGCAGGAATGTTGTACGTGATAGCTTTAGACAGCATATTGTTGGAAGATTACTCCAGGATGTTTTCTTAGTCTTTCCTATAACCTGTTATATCTCCATCACTTAATTTCCTTGTATCATTTTTCTGCAAAGGTATAGTGTGTTCTCCAATCTACACGTTTATTTTGTCACTTATCTTGACTTGCATGCTGATTTTTGGGATTTATTCAACTTCAATAACTAGAATTAGGAAAATGTATGAAGGAGATCAAAACGAAATAGGAAGAACTTTAACTATTGTCTAGATATATATATATATATATATATATATATATATATATATGTATTAAAATTGATAATTATATGGTATTTTTTAGTTTATCTGCCTAATCTAGGACTTCTCTTTTTGTTTTAAGGGTAGTTTATTCTTGTGTTTGTTTTTTTGAGTTTTTTTTTTTGTTGATATGGTTTCTGCCTGTCTAAGCATGCTCAGAATCTCGGACTGAAAAATGGAACATGTTTCGTGTGGTAGTTATTGCTTCTTCCTTGACCATGATAACAAGAAAAACTTATTTTTCCTTTTCTTTTTTCTCGCAGGTTGTTACTCCAATTGCGCCTTTAAGCCAGCAGGTACCCTCTGATTTCATCCCGGTTTACATCTTAGCAATCATTATTTTGAGTGCCAAAACTATCTTTAATGAACTTACCTACAAATAATATTGTTCTTTCTAAAAAATTTAAATAAGGTCCAGTGTACTTGAATTGACTTGTGTGATTCCTGTCTTTTTCCTCATCTTGACAGAAGTTGATGCAGGTCGCATTTTGGTATTGATTAACATTCCAAAAGAAAAGGAAAAAAAATAAATTTAGATGAAGCTCCAAAAATCACTACCCCAGGAGTCCCAACAAAAAAATAAAATATGGATCAGAATCAATTATAGAGAATCCTTGCTGATAAGCAATGCATGGGTTTTATATGGAGTTAAAGAAACTTTGTATTCAGTTTCAAAAGAGAACTCTAAACCTAACAGAACTATATGTTAATATAGACATATAGTTGCTAATTTCCCAACTTGAATAATTTAATATCAAATAAATAATTAATTAATGCTAATAATATCTTAAAAATATCTTTCGGCAAGATTCTTACATAAATACATTTTTCCCAACAAAAATGATTAGAGATAATTACACTTTTGCCTTTAATTAAGGGATTTTATTTTCTGAATCTAGACAATAGCAAGAATGATGATAATAATATATTGGTGGTAGTAGTAGCATCAATGCTATTACTACTCTACTAACAACAATAATTATTATAATAATAATAGCAGCAATAAAATTAACAATATCAACAAAAATAAGAGTGATAATTGTTATGCGATTTTTGGTCACGGTCTATGTACAGTATCTAGTTTGGCATGCGCGATATAATCAGTTTCCTTGCAGGCTGGATATTTCTGCTCAGTTTGTGAATGTGTAGTGAAGGATTCCGCAAACTATTTGGACCATATTAATGGAAAGAAACGTATGTGATCTTCCTTTTCAGCTGCATTTATAAATCTTTATTTTCACGTGTTACCTCTGCTCATGGTTTTCATTTTCTTTTTCTAGATCAAAGAGCTTTGGGTATGTCTATGAGGGTAGAACGGGCTTCCCTTGAGCAGGTTAGAAACTTACTGTATAATCACAATTTAACTTTTTTATGTAAATATTTAAATTGATGGGACAGAGAAAATTATTCATAGTGGAGTATCTAAAATGCTAAAAGATAGTGAAACTGCTTTTCATCAATAAGAAGGAAAAAAGCCAGCAAACGAATGGAAAGTGCACGCACACACACACGAGCCATAGAATTGAATAACATCTAACTCTGAATTGAATCTCTACAATCTTTGTATTATTTAAATGTAAAAATGTTAGGAGTCAAAACAGACTTGTCAGAAGGGCATATCAAGAGCTGAATACAAGGTTTTTGTATGGTTTACAGGTTCAGCAGCGATTTGATAATCTTAAGAAGCGGAAAGATCCTGGGACCTTCACTGAGCAAGGTATGAGTTGAAACGAAAAGGTCATTTAGTGTGTTTCGATAAGATTTTAAATTGTTTAAGTTGACTAGATTTACTGGATGCCAACAAGGATTGTGGCATAGTTGCACATATTATGTGTGGGAAATGGAAACTGATATGTAATTTTTTGATGTTAGATTTGGATGAGCGAATCCTAAAGCAACAGCAAGAGGAAGAGGAGAGGAAGCGCCAACGTCGAGAAAGAAAGAAAGAAAAGAAGGTAAGTGCTGTAGTATTCCCTTTTGGATTTGAACTTGTAGTCGGAGTTGGGTTATCAGTGTCCTGACTCATTAATAGAAGACACGAACTTTTTCTGATATTTACAAATTGCAGTTCTTTTTATTTTTACATCTGGCAAGACTTTTTTTTTCCACATTCTTAGTCTTCCCTATCTCCGAATTTTCCGTAGCAAGTTATTTCTTATGGCTGACCGAGATGTGCTTTATGGATCAGAAAGAGAAGGCAGCAGAGGAGGAGATTGATGTGGATCCTGACGTTGCAGCTATGATGGGATTTGGGGGTTTTGGTTCTTCCAAAAAGTAATTATAGTGGATCTCTAGTTTACCTGATGAATCCCCTCTCTTCGCTATTATACAAAAAGAAAAAAGGAAGAGCTGCTAGGGCAGACTTCAGTTATTAGAGTGAAAGAAAGGCTACCTGGATATTTTCAGCATTTCGCATCTCTACAGATATAGGCTAATTGTGGGACTTGCTGCTCAGATTTACTCTTCTTCATCATTCTCAATGTATTCAATGGAATCATCAGCTTAGCTGTACTATCTTTTTCTTATATAGATCATTTGGAGGATCAAATTATGTAAATGATTCTTGTTTTGACCTGATCTTTGGGATAAACCCAAGACCTATGGAGCCAACTTATTTTCAAGCCTATCCATTTCCTTATTACAATTTTGGGTTTACAAATATATTTATGATATTAATTGAGATCTTGTTATTGGTGGTCTACAGTAAGAAATGATACTTAACGTATAGCATTTCATAATTTGTGTTCCTTTTAATCTAATTTTATGTTCTGTCTCTGAATTTGGAGCAGTACACAAAGATAATGTATCTTCCATTTTGAAAAAACAAATGCGTTTATGAGGAATTAGCTTATATGATAATCTCTTTATTGGTTTCGACCATTTCTACTAATATAAATTGGGGAAATTAACTTTATTTTTCAATATACTCTGAATATAAACATTAAACAACATCCATGTACAATTCAGGGAACTAGTGTCTAGCACGTACTCAAAACATTTTTTTTTCCTCTGTCGTTCATATTTAGTTTTTTCATTAACGTAATAGAGCAATGTATTCTACTCTTGATGTTTCAGATCCCCTTCTATTAGCATTTCACAAGCTGGCCCGGCCTACATGTATCAGGGTAGTGCAAAGATGTTACACACAGCTGCCAACAAAACAATATAAATCTTGATTGGCTTCATAAGACCAACTGCGCTTGTTTCCCCTCGTAAATAATCCTCTATATTGAAGTTTCCTGCAAACAAATCAATGAAAAGAGACTTCTATAAAATTTGTTACAATTACTACTCATATTTTTCCTGATATGTGACAATCTTTGTGGGAGGATTTAATTACTATGAGGATAATTATCCATATCTACCATTTGTTGTTGTTGGCCTTTTACTAGGACCATATTTGTTTCAGCTTAAATTTTAAATTATGTGCAAATTACATTATCAAAATCTAAAATCTCCAAAATTTAAACCGAAACAAATGAAATCTACCTTATAGCATAATTTAGTGTAAATTCCCTACTTCACATAGCAAAAAGTTTTCGGCAAGGATATATAGCTACCTCTTTGATTGGTGTAGCTGCAGCCTGCATGAAGAGCTTTTCTTATATCTTGAACTCTTGCCTTGTTGTAGAATTCAAAATTGGAAAACATATTATTGATGCAACTTAGTACTTGTTCTGTCTCAGATAAGCAAGAAGCTTTGCAGAATTCATTTGTTGCCTCCACCGGAACATTTATATCTCCAGTCTGATTTAATCTATATCCTTCATTACACCCATTATATATCTGTTGTAGGTTCATACAAGAAGAAGAAACTAAATCAAAAAAGTTGTATACTTCAGAATATTAAATTAAACAAGCGAAACTCACAAATTTATCGCTGAAACAGAACAAGGCTTTTGCAAACCCTGTCGGATCCTCCTCTGCATTTCCTGCTGATTGTTGAACAAGAGTTGAGTTTAGGTCATTTTTGACATCATATCACCATTTATACACATAAACACATCCAGCTGTTCATCATGTCAAGCAACACACTCAGATTTTTGAAACAAAGTACACTTACTGTCTGCTGCAAATTGTTGTGAACAGAGAAATTTTCAAACATTTACACTATAATTTGTTGCAGATGGTGACAGTTAATATATTCTGTTCCTTGCTACAAAGTACAAATCTATAAAAGCACGCACGCACGCGTGTGTACATGTAGTAATCATCAAGATATTCACCATTTAAGACAACAATGAAGATAAAAGGTAGGATGATATATCTTCTTCTTGAGGAGAATGCAGACGCCATCACCAAAGTCGGATTAGATATTTCTCTCTTTCCCTATTATTTTCCTGATTACAATGCAGGTGCAATGATATATGCAAATTGGAAGACATGATTATGAAGTTAGGAGTTTGTGTAAAGATGAGTTGGTGGATTTTCTATCTAGCTGATGACAACATCATTTGGACAAATGGAGTTAAATGAAAACAGTTAGGTGTGCTACTCATCTGCTTGTACTTGGTTATTTACTGACAGTCCAAAAGTACAACCTACATTTCCAATTGTAGCAAGAGAGTTCAACAACGACTACCAGATTTTATATGATACGGAGCAAGAGTTAATTAATTCTAACATATTACTCCTTTCCTTTCGATATAACTATATAAATGTCGATCGACCTTTTTACACTTAAATTTAAGTAAAAATTTTAATATATTAAATATTTTATTTAAGTTTAAAAAATTTAATAATAAAAAATATTTTAAATAAGAATTATTATGAATAAAATTTTTTAACTATTAAAATACTCTCTTCATTCCAAAATTAAAGATACATTTTTAAAATGATAGTTTTTAAAGTCAGATTTTTATGTTCTAAATATATCCTCATTATTATGTTGTTTAATAGTAATGAGAGTTACGATAGAGACTACTAAATAATAGATGTAGTAGTGATAATTGAAGTAGTGGAATTATAAAATTGTATTTAAGAAAGTCCATTACATTTTATAGTAAAAAAAATACAAAATGTATTTTTAATTTTAAAATAACCAAAAAAATAATATATATCTATAATTTTTAAACGGGGCGAATATTTAACATATAAAAATATCACCTACATACTTGTAATGACAATTATATTGAGATGGAGGGAGTATATAACAACATTAGCGCATCCTACATCTGTTTTGGGGAATTCAAAAGATGGTTCCAATCAAATGCTTTTGTTTCAGCTAGCTATCCTAAATCGTTTGTTTTACTTTCATGTCTCTTGAAAGGCTGAACCTTGATACCTTATAGTGATGATTTGATTTTGTGCCATTATCTTATTCATGTTTATACTTGGATAGCTTTTAGTTGTATGGAAAGAAAATGAGAAAGTGGATGTAATTCGTTTTTTTTTTCATTTTTCTTTTTAGGTGAAGGGGGAGAGAGAGAGAGAGGCACTGTATTATGCCATACCCATCATTTCTCCGCATATATTCCAAACAGAGAGTTTCCACAGTAAAATATGAGATGGTAGCAACAGTGGCGTAGGATGTACAGCTCTAATGTTCGAATAAAATCCCCTTTTGCTAGTTTTCTCTACTAATTTTGACACAATATCTGTGGGTTTTTTTGGTTGCACAAGGCTTATATTGTTACCAAGTGATGTTTTAGCCCTAATAATCTAGAATGTTAGAACATATACAATATCAAATTCATAAGTCAGTTATAGCAAGAAATATTATTTGACATTTGGACAACAATCAGAATATCTTTTTCCTTTTAAGAAATTCATCGTTTTGTTTCTTTCCTTGAGATTCATTAATAACTGCTCAATCATGATTCGTGAAGCAAAACATTGAGTTTCGATTAGCTGGAATTGTTGTGATTTCACCAAAAAGAACACGAAGAGACTTATAACAAAGTTCTTTCGAACAGACAACAGTCAGACTCAAGTGCGGTATGAAACATAACATTTCAAACATGAAATCAGTGTTGCTTCCTGTTGCCTTCTGATCTACTTTATGTATTGAGAAACCCACTTGAAGCCATCACCATAGCCCATTTTGCGGACAATGCTGCACATGAATACCTCAAGTGGACGCACACCTGATTCTACCAAACTTACCTTCCCCTTGCCGGTGGTGAAGTTAGTTAGACCTAAATGAAATCGGAGTTCGTCTTCTGAGGCAGCATAAGGAATGTCGATCTTATTTCCTAATATCAGGAAAGGCACATTTGCCAAGGACTCGTCAGAAAGAAGTGCATCAAGCTCTTTCTTCGACTCTGCAAACCTCTCCTTGTCATATGCATCGACTAGGTAAATAACTGCATCCACCTATTCAACCAAGAATCCAAGAAAGCATATTCTCAGCAATCTTATACATAACACCTTACTTGATGTAAATTAACCCAGGAAAATAAGAATCTTGTGAAGAAACTAAAATTTTTGGATAATAAGCCAAAAATCAAACTTAATGCACTATAGCAGAATAATTCCAAGTTTCTAACTCTCCAAGTCTCTGAGCTAACTGGACAAGTAACTTGCAAGCATCTTATTATTTCCAATCTTGCCAATAAACTTATGTGCCCAGGGGTTGAAAAAATGTACCCTTTTCTCCTTTTTCTTTTTTACTTATAATTTGGCAATGATTAAAAACATTCTGCACATTGAAACAACCTTATTTCACAGTATAGATAAGAATAATTATAACATCAACATATTGTTTAACATTAGCGCATGAAAGGTAAGTTTATTGCAATGCCTATTAGAAATTGCATTGTAAGTCAGACATCACAAATCATCAATGAACTTTCCCACATTTCAAATTTAAAGACTAAATACTAAATATGTTATGCTTTTACTACAATACTAAGGCCCCGTTTGGGAATTACTTTTTGATTTTGTCTTTAATTTCATTTTTAACTTGTTACTTAAAGTTATTTTAAGATGTGATTTTTAAATGAAAAGTGTTTGGGTATTATTTTAACTTTGAAATCAGATTTTAAGTTAACAAGAAAGAAAAAGTGTTTGGTTGATAATGACTATTAAGTTAAAATAAATGGAAAGTTACCAAATTGGATATGTTCAAAGAAAATATGAATGAAAGGAAAGAGGTATTAGTGTCTTTATAATTGGTCAAACTTACTTTTTAAAAAGTAACATAAAAAGTCACTTTTCAAAAGTAACAATATCTTACTTTTTACTTTTGAATTATAAGTAAAAAAAATAAGTTGTTCCCAAACACACAAATAGTGCATTTTAACTTAAAAGGAGCTTTTGACCAAAAAAAGGTTGATCCCAAACAGGTTCTAAAAGGTTAAGTTATGGTGAGGTACTCCCAGTGGGTACCATTGATGCTTTTGTGCCTTATGGACACCTACCTTAATAACCTATCTATGGAATCCGAGTCAGATAAGTATCCTGTAGGTCAGACACCTCAGGTAAGCCATATACTTGCCCATATTCCAAAATAGACCCATAAAGTTATTAATTTATTGACAAGTCTGTTAGATTCAAACTTTACCTTTAACAAAAACCACTGGCACCATCCCATGCACCCATATTTTAGACCTTCTGCACATATTCCTGTATCCCGTCACTCAAAGCAATTGACAAGCACACCTAAAGACTACCAACACCTGGCTCTCGTACCCCAGTTCACACAAAAAAGGTTTAACACACCCAAAATGGGAAATACAAGAGGTACCAAGCAAGCTCCAATTGTTATTGTCACCTTAGAAGAACAGCGATTTATTTGGATTATAAAGTTGCAAATAATAGTCTAATAAGCAACTATTATCTGGTTTGAAGGGTATGTGTCTGGTAAGATACTAATGGAACACCTCCTGAATGTGAAAGGTGCTACCAGCGAACTTCCATCATCAATGTTGGCCTCCCATGAATCAAATAAACACAAAACCCGTTTATCTGGGATTATGGAGGCACAACAAATATTACACCATGTGAAAATATGTAAAGCATAACCACTATACCTTCAACATTGTACTCAATTGTGTGAAACATTAAAAATGATACAAGATAGGAGAGTGAACTTATGAAGGAGTGGACTTTTACGTTAGGATTTGTGAAATATATTTCCTTAAAAATACAGAATTACGAATCATATGGGTCAAGACATAAATTAACCAACTGGGAGGGAAAAAAACTAAAACTTCCGAAAAATTAATTTTATGTAAAAGCTACAATAGATAAGCAAGAAGATACAGAAAACAGGTAGATAACCCATGTGAACAAGTTTAAAAAGAATAAGTCATATCTAAGAAGAGGATATGAGACAGAGGAGAAACCACATAAAACTTCTGAACTAAGGAGACAATCAACGTAGTAACTTTACGAGTCAAGGCATACTAAATTTGACATGGGGAAATAAAAGAATCAACACCATAAGGTTTAAGACTAGACATCAACACTATGAAACAGACGCAAGAGAATAAATGCAATTTTTTTTTTAATTTGCTGGAAAAAAAAGGAGAACAAATTAAAATTTTTAAATAAAACTTGATTAATTATTGAAATAAAGGTAAAAATGTACCTTTGCATAATAATCTTTCCACACTCTGCGAGCAATCTGATGGCCCCCCAAGTCAAAAGCCTTAAACTTGATTTTACCGATACTCAGCTCTTCAGATGTTGGATATTGGGTTGGCTGGTGTTGGACCAATCTCTGCCAAATGACAAGACAGTTTATTACCACCCATGCAGAATTATAAGAATATCCATTAGTTGCACCATATGTTGAAGGCCCCATAGTAATATACAGAAACAAATTTGACCATTCCTAGATTGTCTTTTATCGAATACCTATCATTCTCTTAACAAATGCCCAGAATTTGGGACATAAGGGGAACATTAAAATAAAATACGGAGTGGAGAAGTGACGGTTCGAAGCAGGAGACTAAACAAGAGATGAACTTGCATGCATTTATAATGGGTTTTCTTGACCTACTTTTTTGTTCGTTTTTCATTTCTTTCCCAGTTTTTTCTTTCCCCGCCTGTTGCTCACACGAATTGTACAATTTACACTGGCATTTTTGGCAAAACCAAGTTCCCATATCCATTAGTTCCCAAAAACAGAGAAAAACTAAAAACCCCAGAGTACCCAAAGAAAAAACAACAAATATGAAAGAATTAAATAAACAGATATGCAGAAATGAGAAATATAACCCAGGAAACGTAGATGCAGTAGATATACACAAGAAGAGAAGATACAAACGAACCTCATCTTTCAACATATGAAGCAAAGTAGTTTTCCCGGCGTTATCAAGACCTAAGAACAAGATCTTAGCCTCCTTCTGCCATAGCCCCAAAGACGCAAGAACGCCATAGAACCAATCCAGCAAAAACATGATTGACGAATTGTTATCAGACTACGACCAAAATCGATCGCTCTACGAACTCAAACTGTTCGCAATCTCTCGACGATCCGTTCCAGCCAGCCAACCAACCTAAATTTGGCCCAAATCGAAGGAATTATAGTGAGAGGAAACCCTAGAGAGAGAAATACTTTTGGATGGAGAGCAATTCAATTCAACTGTAATTTGTACATTTGCGACCATCTTTCAACCAATTGGATGGTTTTTGAAAATTGTTGAGAAACCGTTGACCGGTTGATCCGGTTGTCTTCGCAGCTCGGCCTTTTATAGTATGCGGGTTGTTGTGACCGGTTTAGTCGGTTTAGGTTTTGGACGACAGAATGTCCTGGGAACTCATATATGGTGTCATAAGGTGAGTGTAAGCCGTTGGATTGAGAAGTTGCGGCTAAATTATTTGGGAATATATCTCTTCTTTTGTTTTTTTGCTAAATTATTTGGGAATATATCTTCTATCTGAGAAGAAAATAAGAAAGATACACTTTAATTATTCGAGTTATTTAACGAGATCAAGAAAAGTTTAGGATACAAATTCTGTTGTAACCAAAATTTTTATTTTAAATTATATTATCTAAAATAAATTAAATTAATATTAAAATTTATATACCACTATATATATATAATCTGAAAAGTCAAAATATATATCTAAATTTAAAAATATTTCCAACTTGAAAAGATCGTTTCTCTACTCGTTTGTATTTTTCCTTTCTAAGTTTGGTTTAGAAAACTTTTTTATACATAAAGGCAAAGCAAGGTATATTGACTTAAAAATAATTATTTGTATCTCTCACTATCTTACGTAATATTATACTTCGTATTATCATATTAATATAGTCCTCAATCCTTTTTACAGTACCTAATGGTAATATTACTTGTAAGATTAATTCATTTGGAGTTCTAAAATTAATTAAAAATAAATTAGTAAAAGGGTACATATCAAAAATCTGTGTTTAAAATGAGGTGATGTATCGCCAAATTAAGCAAAATAAACTCTTCGAAACATATATAAATAAACATGTGAATCACTTGACAAAAATATTGAAATGTCAATTCGGATACAGTGGACGACGAATAGAATCCCCAACACAACAAATTAGTTTTCCCCCCTTAAACAGAATTCACCGTTCATTGTTTTCTCTTTAATTTTCGCTGGTGCATGTTCTCAAATCTTCAAGTATCTATTTATCATAATTTTAATTTGTTTGACTTTTGTGACTGCTATATATATTTCTTTCAAATTTTAAATTCTTATTATAAGAATTTTCTGTTTCCTCTTATTTTTAGTCTCAAATTGAACAAGACGTGAGGCCTTCTCTTTATTTTCCAACGGTGACGTACTCCAAATTCTCGCTCTCCCGTACTAATTCGTCAATATTTTCATTTCTTTTTCTTAATTACCAATATTTTTATTTCTTTCATCTCTCTTTGCATTATACAAATAATTAAATCCAATTGTTCATTAAAATTATTTTCTAAAAATTTAAATATCTCATCAAGCAAATTCATCCAAGTAAAACTGAAAGTCTCTATGATTGTGTTTGTTTTGCTTTAAATTTTAGATTACAAAAATCTAAAACCTCTAAAATTTAAACTGTAACAAATGGTTCGTATATATATTAATAACGATAAAAGCTTAGAGATAAAGATTTTTTTGTTATGGATCTAGAGATAAAGCATGTAACATATCTTGTCCAAGTAATTGGGAAAACAATTCAATATATATTCGATCATAGGATAATAGTTACATAAGACATGTCCCGTTTATTACCGAACACAGTCTATCACAACATAAGATTATGAGTACAATTTCTCTTTTCAATGTGCTGATATAGTTTGATATTTCGGAACGATTTCAACATATTAACTATATTAACATGCAACTAATGTTATGTGTTGTACTGCTACATTAATAACGTATTCGATTTCTAATATAAAATTACATATACATACATATATATATATATATATATATATATATATATATATATATTTACAAGCATCGGTTCTCATAGTCCAAAGGACATAAATACGTCCATTTAGCGTCTTTATTTAAAATCCAAATATGCAGTTTCAGAAAACATTTCACATCTACGGTGTGAATTTCTGAAGGTGACAAATGTGATTTTTACATTAATTTATTATTGTATCGACGGTAAAATCCTAAAAGTCACGTTACAAACATGTAGACGGTAAAATCCTAAAAGTCACGTGACAAACATATAGAACAGTAACATAAAATGAAACATTGAAATAACATATGGAATCCGCCATCTTCTCAGCTCGACTAACCAGAAGATATATGAACTTGAATGTAATCAAGATCTTCGTTTTGCAATAGTTCATCAGTGCCACCATGTCTGTGAGTATTAGAAACCACACGAAAAATGCCGAAGGTGGCACGCCACCATAACAGAAAGTCCTTAAACAAATTTCTAAAAAACCAAATGGTGGGAGGATATAGGAAGATGAGTATAAGAGGATATGCATACCAGAAGAGTGTCTGAGGGAAAATTAATGCAGCCACTGCAGAAACAAAGAAGGTGATGGAAAAATAATCCCCTATTCGAAGAATTATGTGCCCTGCATCGTCTCCTTGTAAGCGAAAACTTAAGGGAATTTCAATGGAGATTAAGGGGAAAACAACAAGAACAATGCATAGAATGGGAAGATTTAACCAAATGGATTGTTGGTTTAGTACGATTATGTTAAATGGATCCCAAATCCATGGGTTGCTTACTTTGGTTTTTAGAAAGTTTATTAGAATTAGAATAAAGTACCTCAAATCTATATGGAACATGATGATGATCTTAATTAATGATTTTCTCACGTACTTAGGATTTTATTAAGTGATCTTATAATAAGTTAAGCGCATATGGCGTAAGGAAGATACATGTGTATGACTCATGTCATAAAATAATGTACAGTAAGTATTAGAGTAATTGAAAGAACAGGACAAGGGAGTGATGGTTAATCTAGCCAGACTGTTTTTTCTGCTGGTTTTTATTCCATCCTTTGATCGACTAGAGGTAGGGGATGCCATTTTAATTACCCTTGAGTTTAAAATCATTAATAGAGGAAAATAAAAGTTTTTGTTTATTCTTTATTATTGGTTTCATTTCAGATAAACAAAAGAAAAAGAAAAGGGCACCTGTTATCTTCTCATAATTCTCAAAAACATAAATAAAAAAAAAAAGGGATAGATTTAGATGAAAACTTTATATTCCTTGTATTACTATACAAATCACAATAAAGCCTCATAGAAGGCTAGCGAATGTAATAATCTAAATTTATCTCAATTTTTATTTACCTTCTTTTGGGTGATATTATAATCGGCATAAATTAACTTCAAACATACTTACATTTTGTTTCTCTTAAAATTCATTTCTATCTCACTTTTCAATCTTCTTTGTTTTCGTGGGTTGGGTGCGGGTTGGGAGATGTTGGGGCGGGGTGAGAACAACAATTTGAGTAAATATAAACATCTGTACTATATTCTTACAACTTTTCGAAAATTATTATAAATGAAATGTTATAATTTTATTACGTGAGTTATATTCTCTTATTTTAAAAATAACATTTCATTTCACTTATAGTCATTTTCAGGAAATTGTACAGGATATGCACTAACAATTTTCATAATATTCGTTCCAGTTGCAACCAAAAGAGTGCAAGACTGCAAGGTACGGTACTATTTTGTCTCTTGTTTTGATTGTTTAGGGGAACAATCACCCTTGTCCATCCTAGTGTTTCATTCAGTTTGTAATATATGTCGTTTTATATGGTAGCATAAATTTTTAATTATTCAAATGAGTCCAAATGTTTTTATTTCGATGTATGATAATTACAGGGAAAGGAATCATGAAGGAATTTTAATTATCAGCTAGTAAATAATTGTAATATTAAGAAGTTTCTTCTTAATTAAGGTATATGGAATTTAGGAATGCCAATTTTACAGCACTTGAGGCTGCATCTTGTTGTTCGTACGCATCATTTCTAACTGACTCAAAAATTCGTGCACAACACATATTGTATTATTACGTATTTTTATTTTTGTTTTAAATTTGTACTTTTTAAGAAAAAATAAAAATAATTAAGAATTATTTATAATGTTTTTTAGTTAGTTATATGATGAAATACTTTATTATTTATTTTTCAATTTGAATTTCTGTCAAATTCTTAAATGATGATAACAAATATTTTGGGTCGAGGTAATTATTAAGCTGCGAAATCCATGCACAACACTGGCACATTATTTTGAATATTTTGAATAAATTAATTATGTCTGACATTTTTTTTATTATATAGATAATATATTTTAGAATTGAAGATATTGTGTTAATTAAACATATGTTTGTATTTTTTTTAGTTAATTAAAAATTGAAATCAATATATTAAAGATAAATATAAATATCATAGAAGAATATAATTTGTTTATAAATATGTGCATCTTATTACATCATATATAAATTATTTGGATAAATTAGTTGGTTAAAATTATTATAGGACAAAATTAACATATTATTCACTCTATTATGAAATTAGAGTTCTCTTGAAACTCTATTATGAGATTATTTTAGAATTTGAAATTATAAAACAAAATTAATATAATATTCACTTTATTATGAAATTAGATTTCTCTTGAAACTCTATTATGAAATTATTTTAGTTTTTATTTTTATTTTTTAAAATTTTACGTATTTAACATACCATATATTTAGTCATTTATGTCTTTAATATATAGTATTTTGTCACATACATGGTTCGGTCCTTCAATATATTGGTATAGATTTAGTTGTACACGTCTCATCCTGTAGATTTTGTTGTTTCTGGTCTCGGCTTCTAAAGCCAAATTGAAGCAAATCGTCATATTTTTAGATATTAATTGTTCTAATTAAACAATTAATACTCCATGTTTCCTCAACATATTTATATTTTATAATTATTTTGGGGACTTGGCAACTTCAGAAGCAACGGATAGATCGAGATTCAGTTGAACCGTTTTTCCTAAGTATTAGTTTTTAAATTGTTTTCCTTAAAAATTAATTATAAATTCTAAGAAAGGCTAATTTTATAAAAATTTGGTTCTCGAATCATATATATTCTTAACATTTCATATAATAAATG
This sequence comes from Centella asiatica, assembly GCA_014636745.2. Classification (NCBI taxonomy): domain Eukaryota; kingdom Viridiplantae; phylum Streptophyta; class Magnoliopsida; order Apiales; family Apiaceae; genus Centella; species Centella asiatica. Next base: position 5,364,806 of record CM025785.1, read on the forward strand.
AAGTACAAGTTGTCAATCAACGTAAAACGTGTATGACATATTGAAACCTGATAATATTGAATAGTTATTAAACGATTCCACTTTTTTACTCAAAAAAAAGTTATATCTCCTATTATAAATTGTTAAAAATTGACAAGTGGGATTTTGTGACTCTCAATATAGGGGACTAAAAAAAATTATGTGACAAATTTTTAAAAATTATAATAGGAGATGTTATATTATTTGGTACAGAAAAATTGAACCTGATTTGGAGATGGTAGTGCATGCTATAGAAAAGAGGAACATGGCTTGATTTCATACAAAAATCAATTCCTCCTTAATCCAAGTAAAACGTACAATAAATGTCTGATAAACGTATTTGATAAACGACATTTCACAAAGATATATTATTGGGTAATTTGGAAGTAGCTATTGAATTAAGGCACACCCTTTTTTTTTTTTTCTGACAAAGAGAAAAGTCCCAAAAAAAGAAATTAAAATTTACAAAAAATGGATCAAAAGAGACACCCGCGATATTCCTGCAATAATGTTGCTGTAAGCTTATTTATTTATTTAAATTTTCACCTATTAGAAGAAATATGTTGTAAAATTTATCTGTGTGCGCTAAACCGTAAATCAATCATTTCATCACCATGGAGAACCTGTTCCAAGTTGTCATCTTCTTTTTTTTTACATAAGTTGACATCATCAGTGAAGTGTTACCAATTATGGATTCTTTTAACGACCCGTTTTTAGTCTTCTAACCCAGTTAAGTTGTAAAAAATCTTAGTATCTTATCAACGACAAGTCTAATGCAGTTATGTAGCCACAGTTCTATTATAAGGAAAGTGAGTCAAATTTGTAAAGATGAATCATACCCTCCAACTTAAATAATATTGTGAATAAATAAATTCAACAAATGAAAATATAAGTAGCTAATACTCACTTTCAGTTCTTTGCATTAATAATAACATTTTACCGTATAATTTTACCTCATTCCAGTATTCTTCTAAATTGTAAAATCTTAAATATCTCTTTTACGAATTTTTTTTTTAAAATTTAAACTCAAACTGACAAACTTTTTTCTTTGTTGCGAAAAGCGATATAAGGAAAGGCGATTATAGAAGCATAAAACTCTTTGAGAAGTGTTAACATACATCGCTCTCGTTTAGTTCAACTGACTCTAATCAAATAATATTAAACCAAGCCACCATTTCTTGCATGCGGCCTCCTAAATGTTCATTTCTATATTAAAAGCTTTCGCTAGACCCACCAAAATTAAAGGAAAACAAAAATTGAAAAAAATAAAGAGAAAGAAGGAAAAACTATCTCCGAGTGCCTATAGCATTTATCCCATATGGTCAAAAAAGCCCTTGGCAGTGATCATCGCCTATAGTTCATCCTGCATAAATCGTAAAAGATACATAAAGTTACAGGAGGAAGGCATGCTTGCTATATTCGAAGTTCTCGATAGAAAAATATTATGATTACCTTTACATCAGAATCTACTTCAGCTACAGGGTCGATTTTTTGGTCTTCTTTGTCTTTTCCAACACCATCTTCCTCAGCATCATCTCCCTCTTCAGCATCATCTCCGTCATCCTCAACCTGTAAAATAAACTCCAAAAATATTAGATGTCCAATTAAACTTGCTCACGTCAATAGAGAAAATCGTGGGGAAGCTTACATCAGAATCAACAGGATCATCCTTCGATTCCTGCACATGGAATCAAAACAGTCAGAAGTTCATCAACTGAATTTTTGAATTTGTAACAATATTCGGCAGAACAAAAACATTTAAGAACATTCAAATTGAAGAGGGATTACACTGAAACTTTTGATGTCTAAACCTGCCGGAAGAAATCAGTACCACACATAATGGAGAACAAACATTATCATACAGAACAATATGATGAACCATATATATATGCCTTTGTTTTTTAAAACTGATCAACTGGACAAAGTATTTTGTTCAATCTGAAAGAAAAGGCCAACATTAAATTTCCTAGACAACCATGAGCTATTCACCACAAGACTGGAAAGACCAAAATAAACAAATAATAGACTCCCTCCTCATCGGTTTCTAATTGTACTAGTTACAAGATCCTTAAATTCAAATATTGGTTTGATTTTATTAAAATCCTGAAAAAATAAAACTTATTAATGTTGGGATTTGGTGTAGTTTGAAATACTATTCGTTGCAAGATCAAAGTTATTACATTTATGTCAAGTTTGAATAATAGGTTTTTGTAGATGTAGGAGGAAAATTTTCAAATGCAACTCTTTTATAAGAAAGGAGGTAGCAATAAAATAGTACCTCTGCCTCTTTCCTCTTTTCTTCCTCTTCAAATGCTGTTTTCTCAGCCTGCACAATCAGTGTAACATTAAAAAGATCCAACAGCAAACAAAAAGAAATGGTTTGATATCAGCACAAAATAACATACATCTTTGTTCTTGCCCCATGTTTCTTCAGCTAGCTTCTTAGCATAGGCGGGATCATCACAAATCAAGATATTGTCAAATAGGGTTCCAGATTTCACCTGAAATACAGATATTTTCTCGGTTAATTTTCAGCTTAATGAAATAGTAATGATAGTCATGGAAGACATTTACCAAAAAGAAATACCTGCCACAATTCAATGCCAACATACTTCAGCCTGGGGAAAACATAGATATCTGGGTCATCCTTGAAATCTAAATTTAGAAAATCTCAGCGTTAGACTGTTGGTGAATTGAATATCTTGAAGACACACCATAAAATTTATAAGAATCTTGAAAAATTGAAGGAAAAACCTGGGTTGTCAATCATAGGTGCCTTCCACTTCCCTTTGTAGGCAGGATTCTTAATTTTCTGTGAAGGAAAAGAGAAGGCAGCTACTAAGTACCGATTTTGCATCCAAATAAAGATAAATACAAATATAAAAATATGCACAAACCTTTGGAGTCCATGGACCCTTGTACTCGGGGTTTGGGATAGTTGGGGGTGTCCACTCACCATCCTCCTCATCATCCCAGTCCTCAGGCTGAAATTGCAATGTGCAAATAATTAATAACCGCAATACTTCGGGTCCTCAGACGCACAGAGAATCATTACATTACAGACAGGAATCATGAAAACCACCTTTTTAGCATCAGCATCTGGTATTTCCTTGGGTATGTCATCATAACCCTGGATAGTAAGAAAGTTGCCCATTGAATATATTGGCTCATGAATTCAAATGCCAAATTGTAATTAGCAAATCGATGCCTATACCTCTGGTTTTTTATCTTCAGGATCGGGAATATATTCTTTGTCATCCCAATCTTCAGGCTATCATCATTTTCAGTAAGCCGGAAGTCAATATTATAGCAAAGTACAAGTAAATAATTTGACTGAAAAGTGATAAACCAATAGTATTATTCATAAGAATTACCTTCTTGGCCTCGGGATCCTTAATTTTCTTTGGTGGGAGAAGATCCCAGTCGGAGTACAAACTGCCAGTCTGCTTCTCCACATTATCAATAAGGATACTGTAGGTAGCGTCAGGGCGGAGGATGAAAGTATAAACGTGAGACAACTGATCAGTCTCACAAGGGACATCCTTCTTAATCAAGTGATTAGTGTCATTGTACGTAAGAATAGCATGAACTTTTTTTGTGCTATAACCGCAGATATCAGGTCCAAACATGATACTACAGTAAAACATATGACACCAAATCAGTAAATTCAGCTGCGTTCACCAACAAAAAAAATAAAGGCGTTCTGATAGTGGGGAAATTTTAGCATCACCCACCTGTATGGGGTATCACCACCAAATTTTTTTTGATCAACTTCACCGCTCAGCAACTTCATGTAGCCACCACCACAGTCAAGCTTCTGTTCGTGCTTAACCAAAAACTGGAAAACTAACGTATTGTCTTTGTTGCTGAATTCAGGGAACTCAGCAGATATGGCATAAAACCTGTAATCTTCGCTGGTCTGGATGCCTGACAGAGTACCAAGTAAATTCCACCTCCAAATTAAATCAATATAACACCTGAGTTATAGACCACTAAAGAAAATCTTATTCAATTACAAATGTCACAAAAAGATTATGTACCGGAAAGATACCTTTGTCATTAGGGTCTCCATTCCATTTACCAGAAGTGTAATTCCATTCCCCAGCCATTGTCTCATCTTTCTTCCATTCAGATTTAACCCACCGGTCCTCCCATCCATCTGGAGAATTCAAGTAGTCATACATATTATTACAAGCAATAGAAAATATACATATAAAAAATGTTTGTATTATAAATTCATAATGAAGACACACAACAGCACATTCCCTGAACAAAACAAGCCATTCCTGGTTTCAAACAATCAATAGCTATAAGAAAGTTCCATTTTTATCCTTTGATAAAAAAAATATATAGACAGAGAGAGACGGGGAGAGATTTAATAGGGCGTAATCTTCAAAAAAGGAAACATAAGACTTAGAATCTGAAAATATAATTACAATTTCCTCTGGAATCAGCATGATAGTCAAACAAATTATATCAAATACAGTAAGTAAATTAAATTCAAGTTTGTTTATAATACAATGATAAATCTTAAGCAGGAATATATTGAGAAAGAATAAACACTATTACATCTCTAGTGTGTTTCTTATGGTTATATTCAGTCGACTATTTTCATCCATTTCTACAAATTTATGGTGAACTCATTAAGACAAGTTTGAGTTTTATGCAAATTCTATCAAACTAATCCCCTGAAGATCGTCCAGCATCATTGCTCTTTTTATCTCAATTAGGACGGACATAACACCAGAGTGTAAAATCAACCCAACCTTCAAAGTCATATCTAACCACTATCACAACCAATGCTCTATAATTCCAGAGCAAGTACGAGAATCATGAGCATCAACAAGAGCTACGCGCAATAAAATAATCACAAAAAAAGTACAACACAATTCACAGATCTGCAAATAAAGCAATAATAACTCTATGAATTTTAAGTGCAGAAAAAATGATCACGTAACAATCAAAGCTATTAGATCGACACGGCAAGATAAAATTAAGTATGATCCTTAATAACAAAATAAAATTCAGCATTTTAATTCAAAATTGCAGCAGAAGAGAACTAAAAGTACATTGAGAATGATACCTTCGAAACGTTCTTCGAAGTAGACTTTAGCTGAAGCAGTTGCGAGGAGAGAGAGGAAGATAAGAGAGAGAAAACTAGGGTTTATTCTCAGTATCCCCATGGCTAGACTGTGTGAGAGAAGGGAGCAATAGTCGGGGGATATATAAGCAGGTTTTTGTATAACCGATCTGTTACTTTGGGTTTTACGCTGGAGTAAAGGTCTAGCTGGAGGCCGGACATGACGTGGACGAGTTGTATTGAGACATGTTGGACAAGAGTGTCACTGATGTCACGTGGCCTATAACGATTGGAAAACACGTGGTGGACTTGAATGGTGATGGATAGGGAGATATTTGTCCGGAGCTCGATTGGTAGTGATATTACAGGAATACCCTCGAGTGGACCATGAATCATAAATCATATTGCTGTGTCTTGAAATCAAAGCAAGAGTTTGCGTGGATAATTGATTATTGCCTAAAACTGGATGATTGATTAATACTCCGGTTGTTTATTTACGAGTTATTCGACAATTTTGTAGATAAATTCAAATTGATATATATATATATATATATATATATATATATATAAGTATATAACACCAAAAATAGGCTTTTTTTTTTAATTACAAAGAAGGTGAAACTCAAATTGTGACCTAATACATTATTGAACTTTAGTTCTCTAATCAACTTTGAAAGATATAAGATATAATTATTAAAACATATTAGTTAGGGTTAAAATAAGAAAAATTATTACTTTTCTTAAAAATAATAAAATGACTCATAGACAAATTTTATCCTTAAAAAAGTTTTGAAAAAAAGTTATATTTCATATCTTTTATAATCATTCGCACTCGTATTATATTTTGATCACCAAAATATACGAAAAGTATAATAATATGCAATGAAATAGTATGAAAAAAGTAATACAAAATGATTGTTTTTATAATAGTGTAACAATCAATATACCTTAGCCATGTGCTAGTTTACATGAATACGAATATATACTGTATACGACAAAAAGATGAAAAAGTTTATATACTATTATGTTTTATTATACTATTTTTGATCCGTACGATCGAATCCTCCAAATAGCTTGTAAAATTATTAATATAGAAGTATCGAACTATTGCATCCCTACACGATTTTGCAAAATCAATTAGACGCAAAATTTGTATGAATTTCCGTAATCTAGAAATGAAAAGAGGCAACCATAGAAGCTTTTTGAAATTCGATTTACAAGAAAGTACAGAGGTACAAGGAAATTTTTAGAACCATTTAAAGAGCAAGCCCCCATGGGCTGCAAAGAATGGTGCAAACACCAAGGACTCGACGGCCATGAGCTTGATCAAGATATTAAGCGATGGCCCAGATGTGTCCTTGAGGGGGTCTCCAACTGTATCACCTATAACTGCTGCCTTGTGAGCATCCGACCCTTTCGGCCCTAGTGATTTTGCATGCTCACCCACTCCCACCTGCACACAACACCAAAATTTAGAGATGCTTTTTTATTTTAATATTATAATTTCATTTGTAATATGAATTTGTAGAAATATCAAAATATAAAAATTTGTATTTAAGAGTATTTATCGTATATTTTATGATATTTTACTTCAAATTTATTAAAAGTAAAAAATTTCATTTTAATTTTTGAATCATAGAATTTCACAAACCTATTTTATGTAAACTAAAGCGTATCTATATAATTTTGAACGGAGGGAGTAATAAATAAAACATTACAACTACAAAAATATCTTTAACAGTTACTCAAAATACCATAACCAGCACCTGTTTTAGCAAAATATAGAAATATATTCCTAACTTAAAATTTTAACGTTGTTTCTCAAATTCTATGTTATGCATATTTTTGAAAGCTTTTAAAGTTCTCTGATTTAGAAATTAGAATAGTTGAAGCAGGAGCAGAACTTTACTTCAATATACTTCTTGGCATTATCCCATGCCCCGCCTGTGTTAGAAGCTGAGATGGCGACCTAAAAAAGGAAAGAAAAAACAATGAAAATCGTGAGGGAAAATGATTAATTATCACAAATCACAATAGTATCATAATGTTGTCAAAGTGAAACATGCCACAAGAAACCAATATTGTGAGAACCCAATAATTCAAAAGTAAAATTTTGAGGGTTATTTATG
>CM025785.1:5372042-5388977 GCA_014636745.2 Centella asiatica
TTTTGATTGTGCCCGAAATCTGTTTTATGATTTTTGGGGCCGTCACAAATATACTATGGCATTATTTGAGATTTTCCCAAACTTTTTCATTCAAACAACACTGATTAATGGAAGTAAAAAACTTTTGCCCTTGCTTATTGAAAATGAAGAGAAATTGGTTCATCAACCGAGGATTAAAGATTCTGATTGAAAAAGGTCATTAGAAGTTGATGATTGATCTTATGGAGGTAATATAATCACCACACCTGCACGCCAGAAACCAGTGCACCAGCAAGTAAACCGGCAAGTGTCTCCACCCCGAAAAACGTTCCAGCAATGAGCGGTGAAAGTATGACCAAAGCACCTGGTGGGATCATTTCTCTAAGTGAAGCATCAGTAGATATCTTGACACATGTTGCATAGTCTGGTTTTCCTGTTCCTTCCATTAGACCTGGTATACTGTTAAACTGTCGACGTACCTCTTCTACCATTTTTAGTGCGGCTTTCCCCACACTCTTCATTGTCATGGCTGAAAACCAGTAAGGAAGCATGGCTCCTACAATCAGCCCAATGAAGACTTTTGGAGTCAAGACATCGACAGTTTTGATTTCTGCTCTGCTTGCAAAGGCACCAAACAAAGCAAGAGAAACTAGAGCAGCTGATCCAATAGCAAAACCCTACATAAAGAGAATTTGATAATCTAAATAACCTTGTCACTCTTAAATGTGACAGTCCTGCGAAAAGTTGACAAGAACTATGCAGAACAAAGAAAAGGGTCAACAGGCTAAATAATTCCAGAAACAAGTTCATAGTTTCAGTATACAAGCTTAACATATCAAGGCATTAAACAAATAGCTAAACCTCAAAAATACTTCAATGCCCCAAGTTCTACAAACAAGATGATTATGCCTAATGTTCCAATGAAAGTGAGTTTCGTGTCATGCAAGACTCTTCTAGTCTAAACAAATAATGAAGATGAATGTCCTCGTCTTCAAACAAATGAATCTAACTAGAAAATTTAATGTGCATATTTGGTGATTATTAGTATGTTTAAGCAAATAATAATAATAAATACTTTTTAAAATTTTATTATCATATCTAACATAGTTCTTAAAAACTGTCACCTTAACAGTTTGTCGTAAATTTGTCAACTGAAGATGGTGCTATTTTCTGCTTGGAAAAAACCCAAAAAAAAAAAAAAAAAAAAAATTCTTCCTCAAGTTACCCAAGGACCATAGATCAGATGAAAAAGTGAAAAACTACCTTGCCTATTGCAGCAGTAGTGTTTCCAGCAGCGTCCAAAGCATCTGTTCTTTCTCGAATTGTCTGACTCATTCCAGCCATTTCTGCAATACCACCAGCATTGTCACTTATGGGACCATAAGCATCAATTGCAAGTCCTGTAGAAATGGTGCTGAGCATTCCCAGAGCAGCCACTGCAACTCCATACATAGCTGCTAAACTGAAGCTCACATAAATTGCAATGGCTATCGAAAATATGGGAACTATGACAGATTTGTATCCCAAAGCCAAGCCAAAAATCACGTTTGTTGCTGCACCAGTCCTGCAAGAATCTGCGACGTCGCGCACTGGGCTGCCACATTTTAATGACAAAGAAAAAAATTAAAAAATGAATGCAATATTACAAGATTTACAAATTAAAAACTAATCTAGATCATATCATGCGGTGTATATGTGATATTCTGTTCAGTAATTTGAACATGAAATGTTTAATACCTTATAAATGAAAATATTTTTAAGCTGTATATGAGACAAAAATCAACTTACGGGTTGGATGCGTCAATTAAGACCATGACTGTAGGAAAGAACAATTATATGGTAAATTTAGTGAAGAAGATATGCACCTGTAAGCATTGCTAGTGTAATACTCTGTGGTGTATCCAATAGCCAGACCAGCCCACAAGCCAATAGATACACAAAAGAAGATGTGCCTGCAACACAATATATAGTCATCTTGTATATGTAAATACACCAGAACAATGAAACCTAAAAGATAGGCAGTGGGGAGATTATACACGTACCAATTTTTTACAATCTTCTCGTCCCCAAAGTCAAAGATAGTGAACTTTGATGGTAAAGCAAAGAAGGTGACTACAGCAATCCCAGCAGTCATTAGGACCGTTGAGATAAGAAGTTGCCGCTTCAAGGAAGGCTCAATCTCCATCACATTCTGGACTTCAAAGAAATCGGTTGCAAATAGTGTTGTAATCAAGCAAACCACTATTCCCATTGCGCTAATAATCAAAGGATAAGACATGGCTGAGAAGTCATGAGTGATTCCAAAGGATGAAATTGATGCAACAAAGAGTGCTGCACAGGATGACTCAGCATAAGAACCAAATAAGTCGGACCCCATTCCAGCAATGTCTCCCACGTTGTCACCCACGTTATCTGCTATGACCTGTAGTTGAATGTGAAATTTCATTAATGGTTTGAAGAAGACATGTACAAAATTATGCAGGAAGACAACCAGATCACACAATGTCATGGTGCAATCTTGTTAATTGTGGCATATTATCTTCATTTCAAACTTTCCTGGATGATGTATTTTTTCACTTTCATTTCAAACAACATTTTCTCTTTTACAGAGATCATCCACTTTTCTCATGTATTCACTTGCAATATATACCTTCCTCATTTAATTTAGTGTTGTGTACTCATATCCAATAAAATGTATGTAGAAGATGAAATGCAAGTGATTACTATGATTTAATGTCCAAACGATATCAAACTACGGGGAGTAAGAACTTACAGCAGGGTTACGAGGATCATCCTCAGGAATGTTTTGTTCTACTTTCCCAACTAGGTCGGCTCCAACATCAGCTGCTTTTGTGTATATTCCTCCCCCGACCCTGCCAAAGAGTGCCATAGAAGAACCTCCGAGACCATAACCAGTAATAGATTCATATAGGCCTTCCCAATCATCTCCATAGTATATTTTAAATAAATTGATGGAGAAATAGAGTACCAAAAGGCCATTGGCAGCAAGAAGGAAACCCATTACAGCTCCAGAGCGAAAAGCTGTTATGAATGCCTTTCCAACACCTTTTCTTGTCTCCAGAGTAGTTCTTGCATTTGCATATGTCGCAATCTTCATTCCAAGGAAGCCAGAGAGGACTGAAGTGAGGGAGCCAAGTAAAAAGGCAACTGTGGTAAAAAAGGCATTCGCCAATGCTGGTTTACACTGTTCCCCTTTGTTGTAAGTGCAAGCTTGACTTATGGTGCTGAAGCTCTTGACAGATCCAAGAAAGAGGAAGATGACAATGGCAAATACCACCATGAAAACACCAAGGTACTTATATTGGGTAAAAAGAAATGATGTTGCCCCTGGAAAGCCATATATCAAATTGATTTGGTATATATCTAATGGTACTAACAATTGTAAGCAAGTTACATTGAAGACCTACGGTTGTTAAAGAACAATGCAAGGATTGTCATAAAGAAAATATAGTCCATAAAAGAACATAAAAGTCGAAACCACAATATTTAGGAGCCATTGTCTAATAAATTTGGGGAATGAAATTACTTTAAAATATAAGTTTGTATCTATTTTATCTGTCGTAGATATTTACAGTGCTAGTCATGTAAGGAGTTACAACCTTTTATTGAGTTGTCAAATCCCCTCATGCACCTGTCTTTGTTTTTGAGCAATCTGCATATACAGTATACGGAAACATAACTCCAAAACCAAATTTTTTTTAATGAACCCAATGTTATTCAGAAGGCATTGGAAGGAAGATTCTGAGTGAGAACTTTTTTGCAGAAGAAAATCTATACAAAAACATTACAAGTGTCTTGGATGAAGTTCTGATAGAGCTGAAAGTGGTGGCATTCAGAATCTGCAGGGCTATATCATCAGTCATGCTCAAGTACTTTTAGTTAACTAACAAAAATAGTGAATTGATGATGTTCGCTCTAGTTCTATTGAGCTATTAGCTTCTATGAGAAAAATAAAAATAAAAAATCCAGTTTTCCACAGAAAATTAGAGTTACCAAAATATATCAACACCTTGAACAAAAGATTTGCCAATCAGAACCAATTAAAGAACTTCATTCTATGTGGTCAGTACTGTGAAATTTAACTTCAGTAGTAATTCAATGAACAATATTCTTGCTGCTGTTCATGAAAATATATTGACGCACAATGTGTTGGAGTATATGTTGATGTACATGGTGTTAAATGAATCTTAGGGTAGACTAAAATTCTGGGAGGCCAGTAGATCAATGAAAGCAAAAGATAGAAACAAACCAAGCATTGAGAATTAAAAAGTACTGATAACACAAGATCAATTTAAAGATAAATAGCCATTAAAGTTACTTCAAAGTCCTTCTGAATTAGGAATGGTGTGCCTATCTGGTGTATATATTGTCACCATTTGCAAGAAATGCTACAATTACCAGCTAGTTATCCAAGCTTGCATTCATTGCTCCACGTTTAGAATCTTACTTAATAAAATTATAGTTTCTGTACAAAATGAAAGTGATACGCATGCCAAAAAGGTAAGAGCAAAGAAATTCAGCAAATTACCAGCAAAGGCCACAAGGAAAAGGCGAGGATGGAAAATTGAAAAGAAATTTATAAGAATTAGAATAAAGATATTTCTTAACATACTGCATACACTCGTAAGAAAATCGAAAATTTTGAATTATTAATCAAACTTAGAGATCAAAATAGAACAAGAGAACCGTGTTGTTCGTTGTATATATTTAATAAGGAAAAAGATCAAATCAAATATTTAGCACAAGAGTTGCAAAATATTAATTGAAGGAGAATATCACTCTCAGCAATTTTAATCAGATGAAGAATTCAGACAAATGAAAAATACATCTAATAAACAAAAAAATATATTATGCATGGATAGAGTGAGGGCACTCACCAACAGAGATTGCATTCTGAATCTCAGCACACTTGGCAACAGTCTCATCAGTATCAATACCCACCTCTTGGTCATCTTCTTCAATCAGCCTATCCTTTATCATGTAATCATTCCCATTTGAAACCCTCACCTTTGAGACGAAAAACCATTGCAGCAAAGCAAACCCAATCCCAATTAAGGCAGCTGTAAGTATCAGAATCTGTGTTAGTGCCTCACTCATTGATCCCATTTCAGATGATTAACACAAAAATTCTAATAGTATTTTCTTTAACTTTTGGCAAGCAATTCTTGGTTCCTAAAAAAAGCAGTGGCTTCTTTAGAATACATACAATTTCAGAAATTTAATGAGAGAAAATCAATTTTGATTTCAGAATGTAGTTTGCGTATTTATTGCATGATGCTTTGGGAACTGGTGAACCTTCTTGACAGTTGCCTTTGACACGTAGAAGTTTGTTTCTTGTAAACATATGACCCTGTAAAATTTGATTTTCAGCTAAAGACTTTTGACATTGAGAAGGGTCATTCTTTCTTTCTCTTAATCCTTTATCTTTAACTTTCAAAGGTAATTGCTCTGAGTTTTATTATGCACTTGTTACAAGTTCCATAACTTGCAGATTTAAATTCAGTAGCCAAATGGAGATCTTCTTTTCAGGTTGCAAATGAATCCCACCTTCTTAGGAGAGAAAACTTATAAGGTTAAGGAACTTATAAACTAGATTACTTCCAAGTATATTCAGAAATACTACATGACTCTTTTGCTTTCATTATTAAGTTTTGAGTCTTATGTGGTTCCTCCTCAGTTATGTAGACAGTTTAAAAAAATATAGATATTCACGATAATAAATGAATCACCAATTGAAAAGAAAGATCATGAAGCACAAGTTACTACTGCTGAAATATTTTATCATTCTTCTGTGCCTAAAGATGTCCTGTTCTTGGCTTAAAGTTGGATATTGCTTCAGGGAGTATTTCAAAATTTTATATTAGATAGTGACTTTAATTCCATGCTCAGACTTTTATAATTTTTAATTCCATGCATGACATGTATTATTAAGTATAGATCTATAAGGTCAAACACCATGAATTAGCCCAAATTTAATATTTTTCTATTCTCAGCACATGATGATTGATTCAAATATGTTCAACTGGGTTGCTTATAAACGAATGGAAAAAGTCAATCAAGATTCATCAACTTCATATCTTTTAGGAGAGAGAAAAGTCAATCAGAAATATTCTACTTCATATATCTTACAAAAGAACTTCTCTTTCTGCATAATATATAATAAGCTTATTTAGCTGTGAATCTGTGATTACGCAGTCAACTCTCAGGTCTATCCTAACAAAATAACATGCTGCTTGGATACAGTTTTTCCCCTGCAACTACAAATGTTCTTTTCTTATATTAGAGTGCGTAAAGTTATAGATAATTAATACTGTATTTATCTATAACCAATCTAATGTCCTAATGATCAACTTTCAGAAGAAACTAAATTATTAGAAAAGAAACAAAACTAAAATTAGAAGAACAAGGAAACAATATTAAATTTCAGCTGAAAGTAGTTGAATTAGATCTTTGATTACCTTTGCTTATTCTTTAAGCTAAATCAAAGTCATTTCTTTAACTATTAAATATTAATAGAGTTGAATTCAGATAAAGAATCAAGACCATTAACCTGTCACAATGCTTTTCCTGTCTACACGGATAGGGAATAGGGTTTTTAGTTAGGTGTTAGTGACCTAAGAGAAATTTGACCACTGTTATTTAAATATATAATGTTTTTAATATTTTTCAACAACCAAAACGGTCTAGAAAATGAGAATCATTGCAAAATCGGTAAGGTGAAAATCCATCAGCATCACCAGGAATAAACAAAATTAAACCCACTCTTTATATCATAGAAAGTTAACCAAGTTCTACTAGAATAACATTAGCCAAGATCTTACTTTTTCAGAAGATGTTCTGCCACACTGCACCAGAAGATGACTAAGATATGCAGAACTTCAATCAGAGGACTCTGGGCGATGCAGAAACAACAAGTGCAGGATGTGACAATCAATGCAAAAAGATAGAACAGTTTTGCTCTCCAAAGTCTTTATATTCTTCTAGTAGGATTAATCTAGTAGGATGGGCAGAAGTATCTTGCCCCTCTCTTCTAGCACAGCCTAGCAAGTAGCAATCACGCTTAATGGAAAATTCTTCATTTGAAATGAAACTATCAAATCATAAAGTTTTAAATTACAAAAAGGAGTAATTAGGGAGGTACTTTGACAATATTACAACAGCAGTTCTAAAACACAAGGCGAAATCAAATGGCCTTCTAGCAATAGTATATGTGCAATTGAATGAGTTCCCAATACAATTTTTTCACAAGTCAACGCACAAGACATTCAAGATGCCAAGGAATTTCATAAAAAGAACTTGAGCTCGCCAAGAACCCAAAAAAGTATTCACTCACATTTTTATGAACTCCAAATATAATTGATAAGATTCCATTTGCTCTAAAGAATAATGTACAGTCAATACACTAACAACAAAATTTCCAACACTAACATCGGGTCGAGGATGAGTGACTCGCATTAGAGAAGCAAAGGCTGCAATGCTTCACTTGCCCACAAAGGAAGCGGTGCAAGAATCACAACAGGTACAACAGTCACAGGGTGCTCAAACGTTAAGCTCTCAGCATGAAGTTCATGACAGTTGTACACTTTCCCCTTCCACTCATAGACGCCTTCATACTTTACATCACCTCTTATAGAAATTCCAAGATACTGACAGTGTAAGCGAATTTGATGTGTCCTTCCACTTCGAGGATATGCTCTCACCATAACCTCATCCTTTCTCTTAGTGCAATCGATTGTCGATTTTTCTTCAACCACCATTACTTCTTCATCACCCTTTTCTAGTTCCAAAATATCTTTGGAGCAGTTTTCTCCATTCACTGACAATACTTCAAATAAGGTTTTCATGTCTCTAACTGAAGATCCACCAGGTAGTTGCCTACCCACATCTGACGCAGCATACACACGCCAGGCTCCAAACTTAGATCGACCATGACCTGACTCAATGTTGATGTGTCGCCATGTTGGAGCTGTGCCTATGCAGAAGGCAATGTATGTTTTCTTAATCTTGTGGTCAGTAAAGGCCTTCACAAGCTTAGCAGCTACTTTATGTGATTTGGTAATTAACATTACGCCACTTGTATCACGATCAAGTCTATTTGCAAGATGGAGCTCTAGCAGGTTTGACTGGGTACCTGAGAATCAAATCAGAGAGTCAGTTACGAACTCAATGAATCCAATATATTAACAAAAAATAAATAGAACTTTTGAACTGTAACAAGAATATAAAATTTAATCATTTGCATGAACTACTAGGCTACTAGCATCCCTGGAAAGGGAAATTTCAGGATAGTAAAATTGAGTTTTTTGTCGAAATGAAAAAAGGAAATATAAAATGGTCGTTGAAAACAAAGAATCCCCACCTCCACCCCCCACCCCCACCCCACACACACACACCCCTCCCAACCAAAAACAAGGCATACACTTGGTTCTTGCATCTAAGTAACCACTCTGCCCCACTCCACTTCCCCTAAGAGAAGAAATGGAAAGTTCAAATAAGAAAGACAAGAGGGCATTAAACACACAAGGCTAATGCCCAAAAAGATCATCAGAGACAGGTAGATACATAAAATAAGCACAAACAAAGATTTATTGTCCATGCTGGTCCATATTGGACCTAATATTAAGTTGTGTTAATTGGTCATTCAGAATGAATAAAGTAGAATTACTATTATTTGTTTCTGGTGTTTGTATATTAAAGTATATATTATTTATTATTTATATTGATTGAATTTCTACAGTTATCATTCATAAAAATTACTAGTAAAATTTAGATAAATAAAGATTTTTGTATTGAAAAGTTAGAATTTAGACAAGAAATCATGGATTTTTGTTTGTCGATTAAATTTTATTAATATCACAAAAAAAATATTTATTGGAAATTGCAACTAACAAGATCATGTCAAATGTTTTTAACTAACGTGTCTATCAAATGTTAAACCTATATATCTCTCGTCTTCTAAATATAGGAACAGTGGAAATAACATATTAAGCAACAGAACTAGCAGTCTAGCATGTGGGAACACATGGACTCACCGACTTTCTCCGAGTCAAACGGATCGTTGAGTAAACTAGGGACAGAAGACAAAACGGTCTCACAATAAACGCCTTCGGGTTTATTAACAGCCATAAGCCACTCATCTTCGAAAAGCACGTCGCCTTTGGAGAGTGAAAAAGAAATCGATTTTGAAGAAGCTGTCATGGCTCTGCTTAGCTCTATGTCCTTCGATATCAACGGCAATGGCGGAGACAATGGTACCGGATAATTAATTACAGTTTTGGGGTCATTTCCCATCTCGGTTTTGCGAGAATCGGACTGGGTCGGTTGTGCCATTGACAAAAAACGTACCCTTGTGGAGATTCTCAAGGGAGAAGGAGAGCCGAGGAGGCGAACCGGAGGAAGAAGAGAGAAGAATTGCGTTACAGACATTCACAAATCAGTAAATCACAAATTACTACTAACAAAGCCGGTTTGACCCGAACACCGACTTAGGCTAACGTGTCTGGCCGACCTTTTAACTAGGCCGGGAAAACCCATACTTATGCTCCTCATATATTGTGCCTTGAGATGGGTCGTGTTTGCTTCGTATCTTTAAAATAATCTAAATATAAAAAAGAGAATAATACTCTTTATAGAATTAACAAATTGTTCAAAAAGACAAGCAAGATATTTTTTGCTAATAGTTTTGTGAAATATATGTTTTGAATTAGATGTACTTTTTTATGAAATGATTAATATATATATATATATATATATATATATATATATATATATATATATATTCTATTTAAGTGTTTTTGCCTCTTTGTAACCGTTTAATGCGTGAAAACTTTTTATTATGCATTTTGTATTACTCCCTCCGTTTCTTATCAAGTAAAACTTAAAAAATTATTTTGGTTAAAATTGATCTATATTTGATTATATTTTTTTATTATTTTATACATATATATATATATATATATATATATATATGATAAAATTATAACTATAAGAAAGTTCATACAATATACAATAATTTCTTATTTTTATACTTTTATAATTATAAATATATGTATCTAATTTTAAAGTTAAAAAAATAATTAAATTAATTGACACAAATTTTCAACTAACAGGTATTGGGATATGGTGGGTGTAATTTTTAATTGCATAATCTGCACATGAAAGACTCATTTTCAATTCGAACACTTTTATTATTGAGATTAACATGACCGTTGTAGTTGACACATTATTTACAATGAGTTCTAAAATATTTTTTCGTGTGTCAAGTAACTAACCATTATTACAATTAGTTGTAATTATTTTCTGTAATTGTAAATTTAAATATTTTGACTACTTATTTATTTATTTTGTTGCAGATTTTTCTTTTTGACTTCTAAATTTCAAATGTTAGTGCGCATGTGCGTACAAATAGACTAGTATATATATATAAAGGTTTAGCTATAGCTTATTTTTTATATTTTATCCATTAATTTTATATCTATTAATTATAATATATTTTAAAAAATTCAACTATACAAATTAAAAAGAACATTAAAAAATATAGAGATACATAAATTTTCTAATCATCTTGTGGTGTACAACGTGATTTTTACAATTATGTAAAATTACTAACATTTCAAAGGCTTGATTTTAAAATGATTATAAAAATTATATAAACGAGTTTGACAAAATTGATAAAATTCATATGTTGTATTGTTTTTGGCATGTTTTTCCAATTCATACAATTAGATTTTTATTCAAATATTTTGGAATAAAATTTTCTCAAATATTTTAAAGTTCGAAACATAATATAAATGCAAATTATAATAAAAATGAGCTATAGATCATTTTATTTTCCCTATATATAAATTTCAATGAAATACTTTTAATTTTATAATTTTACTAAAGGCATACTATAATTGAATTTTAAATTTTTCATAGTTTTATTATAAACAAAACCAAATGAAACTCTTTATTGCAAAAGAGATATTTAAAAAAATCGTTATAAAAAGTTAACCAAAAATTAATACTCTTTCTATCTAAAAAAAAGTAATATATTAAAAGGTTATTTAATACTTTTAAGTCTATAATTAAAATTTAATTTGAATTTAATTGAAAAATAATTAATATTTTAAAATACATTAAAATTATTATCGTCACAATTGAATTAAAATTTTTTAGAATATACTCCGTGTTACAAACAAAATAAAATGCAGTTCTTTTTTCAAAACTTCAGGACCGAACCAGAAAATTTTTCTTTGGCTATGACCGAACCAGATTTTAACCCTACCAAATTACATTGCGACGTGGGATGTTTTTCTGCAGTTCTACCCGCCCCACAAACCTTGCAATCTGAGACTCTGGGTTTACTGGTTCGCGGCTGATGTCTCCAATAACAAATTTCAAAAAAGCAGAAAATGTCATCTTTCGTACTGAAAAGATCATGTAGAAGATCATCATCCTTAATTCATTCTCAAAACCCTAACCTTAAACCCTGCCTTCTTTCGTCCCTCTTCTCCACTCCCTTTCAAACCCAATTTTACCAATTCTCCACCTCTCATCCAGAACACAAAATTCCTTCAACTGTGTGTGATTCTTTTCGGAAGATATCTACTGGGTTTTCTTCACTTTTACTTGAATCCCTGAAGATCTCATCTGGGTCTCTTAGTAGTAATCTCGTTCCATTTGCAAGCTATAATCGCTTGTTTGGTTCTCAGGCGGCGGTTGAGCCCTCCACATCCGATGGGCTTACTGTTGAAGGCATCATTGCTAATCAATGGCCGATACTTGAGGAGACCGAGAGCGATTGGAAGAGTCATGCCTCTTCAGTTGCTCAATCCATTCATCTAATCAAGAAGCGTTTAAAGGCAAGCGCTGTCTATTTCAATAGTCCTTTCAGTTTTGCGTTTTAATGTTTTTCAAGGGTAAGTTTTGCGTTTTAATGTTTTTTAAGGGAAACACTAGTTAATGCTAAGCAATTTGTTTTTATGTTTCCAGACTTATTTATCTGTTTATTAAGCACAGTGTCTGCATGTATGCAACTAATGATTTCTGGATATATAATTGCGACTGGCAATCTTTAAGTACAACTTATATGTCTTCTCTTTGTGTTCTTTGCTGAGTATTTCTGCTTCTATTGAAATATATTTGTGCCACCATGATTAAAATGGTGTTATTTTGTTATTGTTTGTGGAAAGTTGATTTCATATAATTTTCTTTAGCTATTCCTTAGTAAACTAATATTATCTCTCTTCCTTTTTATACTGTTTCAGTGGAAGAAATTAGAAGTTAGACTGGATATATTATCTGCACAGCTGAATAAGCCAGACCTGTGGGATGATCCTGTTCATGCAGGGAAGATAAGCCGTGATCATGGTTCACTAGTTAATAAGGTGAAGGAGGTTAAGGAGTATGAGCAAGAACTCTTGGAGCATATTGACATGATAAAACTTGCTCGTGAAGAGAATGATCCAGATTTGGAATTGGTGTGCACTCAATTCTTCTTATCTAGGCATGTACCTGAATCATGTTTAGCTTTTTTAAATTTATATTTCTTTCCTTTAGTGGCATACATGGTACTAGTTCATAAGAAAGCTAATCTGGTCGTGGTGTTCCAGCAAAATTGGCTTTTCAAATATAGAGGCAAACAATATTGTAATTCAGTAGTTTCTTGTAGTTTGCGAGGTTCATTTTGCTCGAAGACTTATCCTCAAATCCAGTAGATTGAGAAGTGTCAACAATCAACACTATCCAAGATACTTGTAAAACATGTTATTTTTGTCGAATGATACAAATTAGCGGCATCTTTTAGTTAATGGGAAGCTATGGTAATAGCTTTATGCTAAACTATGAAAATGACTTGCATAATCTCTCCATTGTCATGTTTAATATTTTTGCTGGGCTGCTCTTTCAAGTTGAATAACCTTATATAAGATTGAGATTTTCCATCCTAGGGTGAAGTTCTTATAGAAAATGGCAGCCACACGAGATAGTGTTTAGGATGAAATGTCAGAGAGATCCAGCTGCATGCAAAGTTGGTGAAATTCTAAGTCGACCTTGTACGGGGAATGATTTGGCACTTACTATTAATTGTGCTTTTGCCTGTGAAACTGTAACTTAACAATCCACTGGAAAGCGTACTACAGGTCATTAGCATGGTACTTCGGGATAAATTGGTTCAGTTGGAGATAAAAGCTTCGTTCAACTGAGTTTTGGTGGCTATTTGTTTCGTCTTAATAGCATTTGAATATATCTTATTCTTATTCATTCAGTGGTGTTATTATTAGGACTATTTGTTTAGTATTCTAGAAGTAGGTATTGTTTGATAATAGTTTAATAGAGCCTGATGAGATATCTCTGTATGATGAGCATATTTGTAAATGAATAAGTAATTTAAAGTTGTTTGTTGGGACTTTGAATGTACTAAACTTAACTGAATGTCTGGATGTGGCTGAATAAGAAACAGAGTTTTCTGTGTTGTGTCAATAAGAAAATATATTGAGAATTTTCTTTATTTTTAAACTAATAGATGTAACATATGTATTAACTCATTCAGATTACTTGAATATTTTTTTCCCTTTAGTTCTATGAAACTGCTCAAACTCAATACATCTGAATGAACAAGTCAGAATATTTAATCCTTTTCTTTTCTTTCTCCAAGAAGTGCTTTCTGAATGGTGTATAAGTCCATCGACATAGATATATCCTTAAAATTATGTAGAGATTGTATGATATGCATGTGGTTATATATATGGATGATATACCAATATATGTCCATATTATGTATGCACTATGTTGGACCTTAATCGTGAAAATTAATTATAAAAATCAGCTTTCTACTGGTTTGATTCAGATCCATGTAATTTAAAAGGTATCTTCTCTGTATAACATAATACTACTGTTTTCAGAATCCTTTCTGACAACATCACAATAGATCTGATTCATGGATCTTTGTTTTTATTCCAGGAGTCGGTGAATGCTTTACTGAAAATGAGGAGAAATGTGAAAGAGAAAGAACTTGAAGCTATGTTATCGGGGGAGCATGATTCTTGCTCTTGTTTCATAGAGGTCACTTTTCTTCCGCTGTGGTAGACCTTCAATAACTATTAACTAGTTTTAGCTAGTCTTGATGCCAATTAACACGATCTTGTGGTACAATTTATAGGTTCAAGCCGGTGCTGGTGGTACAGAGAGCATGGACTGGGCAGCAATGGTCATGCAGATGTACAAAATGTGGGCACATCAACGAGGATATAAGGTTACATCAGTGGATGAAATGCTTGGTGAGATGGCAGGAATCAAGGTTTAGAGTCTTACCATATTTCTATCTATATAAATTTAATGCAGATGTTTGATATTTATGTGACTCAGATAACCTGGTGTTCGAGGTTGCTAAATGTTATTCCCTTCTTGTTTCTTGAGTTCATTTGGAAAATCTCTCTATTCAATATATAGGGTTATTTTTTAATGCAGCGAGCTACAATCAAAGTCGATGGGGAATATGCTTTTGGATATGCCAAATCAGAAGTTGGAGTGCACCGGTTGGTCCGAATATCTCCTTTCGACAGTGGAAAACGCCGGCATACTTCATTTGCTGCTGTTGCTGTAATTCCAATTCTTGGTGATGGATCTACTACTAGGTTTCAAATTAATGAATCTGATCTCCGAATAGAGAGAATGCGAGCTGGGGGAGCTGGTGGCCAGCACGTAAATACAACCGAGAGTGCTGTGAGGATAACTCATATTCCTACTGGAATCAGTGCAAATTGTCAAAATGAAAGGTATGAAATACTTGAGTATTTACATTTTAGATCCATAATACAAGTGTTGTATTTTCTTTGGAGTAATTCTTTTGTTGTACGATAGGTCACAACATCAAAACAAGGCTTCTGCGATGGCCGTGCTTCAATCTCGGTTAGATCAGCTTGAGATAGCTCGTCAGGCTCAAGCTAATGCACAACATACACAGTCTCTCAATGACATAAGCTGGGGCAACCAAATTCGCTCTTATGTGCTCCATGTATGTATTGACACTGTTCAATTATTATTGTACTTTATCTGTTCAAGAACCTTTTCTCTTCACATTTACCTAAATAAATGGTGTTTCTTTCTAGTAAAGTGGCTTCTGAGCTGTCCTAACCGCTGCCTTTTCTTTTGTCCATTTCAGCCATACCGCATGGTCAAGGATCTACGGACTAATTATGAGGTTTCAGACCCGGATTCTGTTCTTGAAGGGGATCTAGATGGCTTCATCTTTAGCTTTCTGTCTGCTTCGATGGATACCGATGAAGATGACCAGTAAAACAAATTCAGATTTCAGTTGGATTCGAGTGGGAAGCTTGAGTTGAATTTTTGCTGCCTCCTTTATTGAGATTCCAGTGGATGGTCATTCTACCTTTCTGAGGAAAATCGGCAAGGTTCATAACCTATATAACCACCGAAGTCGACATAATCACTGTGAAAAGGGAACTTATTTTTTCTAGCAGAGAATCAGAAGCCATACTGCATGCCCGCATGGTTAAGCATGGAAAAGGGTAATGAGTCGGTTATAAGTTACTTTTGGTAATTAATCTAGCACATGATGAAAATAATGCAAAATGAGTATTGCGTATTTGCTTTTATCGAGTTTTAAAGAATATAGTGATGTAAAATTTGTAAGATTTGATATAGTTTGTAAGAACCCTGTAATCACAATTCTAACCTTAGAGAGAAAAAATGCAGTTTCAGCAGTGTATGGGATGAGATTAAGAAAGTTAAGGAATTGTTTTGGAACACTTTCCTAGTAACTAAACACCAAAAAAAAATGAAAAATTTTCCTTTTCCTTCGCTTTCTTGCTATCTATAACAGTGTAAAACAGAAGTCTTCTACCATGTTAGTTTTCTCTGTTATTCATTGACTGCAAGGAGTATTTACTAGATTGAGATTTTTTTATCCCCCCTCTCTCTCTCTCTCTCTCTCTCTGTGTATATATATATATATTGCTTGTCCAAAGTCAATTACACTTCCCATGAAAAAAACTTACCAAAAATTGATGGTTCTACCCAAGGATTTCAACCCCCAGATTACAAATTTTCAAGAGAAGTTAAGTTTAATATACATCATACATTCTGCAGAGCTTCGACGCGTAATTTAGAAGCAACTGTATTGCGCCAAGTTAACGCAACGCAATTGTGTAGCGCCAGCTTTCAAGCCGCGTAAATCCAACTCTATGTGTGTTGTATATATCCGTTGAATGTTACCGTTGCACGCAATAGTAATTAGGTGGTAAGTTAACGCAATTGTGTAACGTCAGTTTCTTGCAACAAGGTAGCGTCAAATTCAAGCCGCATATTTTGTATAGATCCGTTAAATGTTACCATTGCACACTTTAGGATTTTGAAATTTTCTTCACCAAGTTTAACGCTGTAGCGTTAAGTTCACGCAACACGGTAAATATATATCCCCACGCGTTAATCTTACCGTTGTGGTTTGCAGCGTTAAAATTAAGAATGTAGATATTTCCGCAAAATTTATATTGTGCACTTGAAGAAACTTAGATTTTGCTCACAGAAAATAGTATATTCAACATGGTTAGCGCAACATATCTCCCAAGTATGAATAACATTGTCGCATGAGCAGCTACATTAATTGTGTGGTCTCTCAAAATTAATTAATTGATGAAAAAATTGGTAAATAATTACAACACACACACACACACACACACACACATATATATATATATATATATCATGGATATGTTTATATTTTGGCTTTCAGACCCTACGAGTAGTAACTAGTCTTTATCCAATTCTTCTGCGGCTGTACTCTCTAATTAATTAATTAATGTCTCTAGTCTATATGCTGGGGCTAATTTACGTATGTGTATGGTGGAATCACCGGAATTGGTTTTGTCGGTATATCTTTCTTTTTTAGCCCCCCCTGCATCTAGTAACTACACCCACGCATGTCAATTTCGAGAT